>VWZW01006981.1:1022449-1289241 GCA_013397115.1 Edolisoma coerulescens | reverse complement strand
AAAAATAATTTAAAAGCGCTGAAAAAGCAAATCCGGCAGCCGCACGGTGTTGCCGCCCCTCTCCGCGGGCGCTGCGCGGGGCGCGGAGCCTTTCAGGCGATACAAAGCGCCGTTTGTTTTGTTCCAGTTCGGTCCGTCCCGCTCCACCGCGCTCCGCGCCGCCGGCGCAGGCGCCCTGGCCCCGCCCCACGTGCGGCCCGGGCTCCTCCCCGCTCCCACGGACAACTTTCCCGAAGGCAGAAGTTAGCGCCGGCGCCCCCCGGGCGGTGGCGAGGGTGAGCCCCCCCCGGCAGGAATCATCTTTCTCCGAGAGGGGCCGGAGCGCGGGTGCTCCGTCCCGCGCCACCGAGAGCTCAGCTCAGCCCCCGGCGATGCTCATGTTCCAGGGGACGGGGGATGGCAGAACTTTGCTTTCCCGGGAGGATTTCTAGGATTTTCCCAGTTGGAAACCTCTGCAATCACTTCTTACCTGCGCTTTCCAGGTGGTTGTTACAGAAGAGGACACAAAGTACAAGTCCTGAGGAAAAACTTGCACAAGCCCGTCATTAAAATGGTATCAAAGCACTTGTGCAAGGCTGAGTGAAAGTCGTGCTCCTACTCATAGTTCTCCACTTCACTTTTTGATTGAGTGCTCGAATTTGGGACATTAATAATGTTTTCACATTGTCCTGTCCTCGTGTAATTGTTTAGAAGCTGGACAGACCAATAGCGAGATCTGGCTGCTGGGGAAAGGGACAGGCATCCATTTGTTTGTCCTTGGCCACAACTCTTCAAAGTTACCCAGAACTGGTGCAAAACTCAAAAGGGGAAAATAAGTAAGCGTGCATGTACCAGCTGTCCCTTCCAGGTCATGCTCCATGCTTCCAAACCTGAAAGCCAGGCCTCATTTTGAGCAGTCTTATGCATGACCGAACCCCTTCCAGCAAGGAATTCAGTTGTCAGATGTGTGCGTGCCCTATTTTGCTGCTAATCGGGACTGAGAAGTGACACAGGGAAACAAAGAGTCTGGTCTGGCTCCCTGTGCTGCCCTAGTGTGTGCTCAGACACTACAGCCCACAGACTTTCACTGCTGCCCGCGTCGCTCTTTCATCTCACATCTTCCCAGCCAAGCGACTCCTGCAGTGATCTGCGATGCAGGAGAGGCGGCAGGCTCAGGAAGCATCGGTACTTGGGGAAGAAGCTCAGCCTAACACCGTCTGATGCTGGCCCAGCTGATCAGCCAGGCTTAGCTCACAAACCTAAGAGAGGTGTCCAGGGTACTTTCCCTGCCCTTGCACCTGCCCCGGATGAAGCAGGGAAGCCTGTCCTTCCCTCACCCCTTGTATTCCATCACTCCTTTCCCCAGCTGCAATCTCTCATCTGCCTATTTTGTAGACTCCATCGCTGCAGACACTGCTCTGCAGTCACGGGAGCCGTGATCTCTGGCCCGAGTGGCACAGGCACCTCCAGGCGAGGGAATGGAAGGCTTGTCCAATGTCACATAGCACAGCAGTGAGTCAGCTCCATTCCCTGTGCCTCAGGCACCTCTGTCCAGGTCTCCATGGGAAGCAGATGGGATTGCCAGGGCTCAGGAAAGTCCTTCCAAGGGAGGGGGCAGAGCTTGCCTTCTTGGGTAGAAGTGGACTCATGAACTTCAGTGTACCTGCTGTGTCTAGCCCTCATTTGCTTCCAACAGGTTTCTTTGCATTTGGAACTTTCATACTTTATTTTCATCCTTAAAGCTGTGCTTATCCCGTATGTTTGAGCAGCAGTAACTGCCTCACATCTGCTTTTGCTGGCCTGGTAACCAGCTGTCCAATTTGTCACTTTTAGGATGACAGCACACTTTTTATTGTGCCTTCACCACTCAGTAAAGAGTGGATTGGTCATCAGGCTGCATCCCCTGGACAATAAATGCTCCAGAGGTCTGTAGACCCTACAAAGCAGCAGCATGGCTTGTGGGGAAGGGTTTCTCTCTCATCTGTGCACTGGCTGATAGTTGCATCACACATGTGAGCTCACGGTGCACGGAGCCCCTTGTTCACAGCCGAGAGCTGAGTGTGACGTGTATTCATCACCATCATTTTGCGGGATGTGTTATGTGACAGCCCTGCTAAGCTAAAAATCATCTGGGATCCATGTGAGCATCACATGAGCTGTGGCTGCCCTGAATAGATCTTACAGAACTACTCATGCCTCATGGAAAAATTTTTGAAAATCACTATTTAGAAAAACAGTTTTGCTAGTAAAATTTATGAGACGACAGACTTCCAAGGGCCCTTTTTGGTTTGCTTACAAACACTGGAACTGTAATGAAAGTGTGAGCTGTCCCCGTTGTAATCTTAACGCTGTACTCATGTCCGGGCCACTGTGTTCCCAAAATTGCTCTTGCTGGTAATTAACAAAACCAGCAAACTTCAGCCAGAACTTTATCTTGATTTTCAGATTTTCACTTCAGTTTTTCTCCTGGACCAATTTCCTACCATTTTATCTCCTCGTTGCATCCAGGTGGTGAATCTGGATAGCCCTAGATCCTGGAAGGTGGCACCACTTAAAATAGCTCAAATAGAGCCAAGGTTTTTTGTTGTCCTGATTGCTGACTCTGTGACTGCCCAGCACCTTCCTGCTGCAATGAGATTATTTCAGTGCACAGCTGCTCCAACCACCTCTATTAATGGAAGCCCTTGGTCAGCGTTTAACAGTACTGAGCCCTTGACCCATGGCAGGGCTGCTCCTGCCCAGAAGGGTCCCTGATGGATAGTTGGGTCATTACTCCATACAAACCTGGCACTGCATTTCATTGCAGAGCCTGGCCTCTCTCCCAGGGGACAGTGGTCCTGCCTTTGCAGGGGATGGATTTAATGATTAACAGACTGTCTTCATCTCTAACAACTGCAGTTCTGATAATGATACTCTCCTTTTTGTGAGGGTCTCTAAGCACTTCCTAAACAGTAATTAAGGAATCTTCACAGGGCACCTACATGGGGAACAGCTGAACTTTAACACGGGGGGGAGAAGCTCAGGCACATTCCTCATCTGAGTTTGGCTCACTGCAGCCATCCTAATTCACCTGCAGCAGCTGGTCCAGCCTCATCTCATGCAGGTCTGCATGCTCTTAAGCAGCTCACAGCCCCATGACAGCACTATGAAAACTGATTTGCGTGGGCTCAGGCCTTTAAGCAGGGCCCGACTCCCTCGCTCTTTTGTCTGCAGTCGCTGTGGTTTGGTGGCCCGTGCTTTGGCAGCTGCTAATTTGTCAGGATGAGAAGGCTGGTGCTTTCTTCCTCCTTCAGAAGGTGCTCTGCATGCTTTGGGGCCCACTACAAACACACAACAGCTCAAATGGTTCTTTCAAATAGGATATTGACCCATGGTCTTGGTCTCAAACATGTCTGAAATTTCATGCTATGTCCCGGATTCTAAAATGGGTCAAAGCTCCCCCAAGCATCAACTCGTTCTCTCAGATTTCCTACTGAAACTTGAGGAAACCACAGTTTTACTTTTTTTAGAATGGAAAACCATGTCTAGTCACTGAGAATGTTGTGGGTTTATGGCAGTTCACAGCCATGTACTCCCACCAGAGAGCATAAAAAAAGATCACAATGATTAAGACTACAAATGAAACTACAGATTATTTAATACAGCAGAATTTATTCTTAATTTCCAGATAAACCCCAAGCCCCCAAACCTTTGATATTGCAAGCCTCAAGGCTTTGAAAGCCTGAGCATATAGATCCTGGAAGAAAAGAGATAAGAAAGACTTTAAACAAGATCCAGTTTCTCAGACATTGAAGTTTCATGTTGGCACACTCACACTACTAGAATCTGTCAGTAGGAAAGCCATGTATTGTGGTTATTTCCCAAACAATAATTGTTTTTCTAGTAATCCCACTTAACTTTTATTGGAGGAGAATTTTCTGTGTAGCATCCAGGGTTTCTCAACAGGCTGGTACTGCTCTCTGGTAGCAAGGAGGAGATGGGCTGGTGCCACTTTGTGTCCTGGCCCTGGCAAACATTCCAACAGATGACCCAACTCCAGGAACTGAACCAACCCTGCATTTATAGAAAACCTTCCAAGTGTCAGGACATGAGCAGCTCTGATTAAAGCTGCTGACCAGCCAGCACAGACAGGTCCTGCCTAAGGCTGGTGGCATAGCTGGGCCAGCAAGCTCCATCCCAAAAGGCAGCCCCTTGTGTAGGACATCTCCAGCCTCCTGCAGCTGGGAGGCTGGAGTCCCATCCACGGCTGGCCCAGAGTGAGCCTGTGACTACAGGATGCTGAGAAGAAAAAGGAAACTTGCCCCTTCCTGGGATCTCATGTCACCTTCCTCTACAATTTATTTCAATAATATCACACTTAGTGGAACATAAAGCTGAAGATCAATCTCATAACCATATTAGGACACTCTGGGGTGTACTTTATAGGACCATTAATATACTTCTTGGGTGGTTAAAGTCACCCACAGCATAAATTAATGGCTCCATAAAACATGCTCTGTTATATCCTATGGCTTAAATAACACAATAGGCTGGGTATGTTGGGATGTGGTCGAGCCTATTGGATGGAAGCAAAGGGTCAGAGTGACCACCTGGAAGTGAGGATGCCAGCCTCAGGGGGCCCAGTCATTTTAAAAAAGCAAGATTCTAAAAAATCCAACAATTACAAATTGTAGATTTCATTAACTTTCATTAGCTCTTGTATTCCCAGGTTTATTCGTTTCATTCAGGCATATCTCCCCTGCAGAAGCTGTTCTGTTCCAGGGTATGATTGTTGTGGGTGGGGCTTTTTGGCAAGGAGGGAGCCAGGCTTGAAAAGCTCTAAAGAAGTCGGGTGCAGAGCAGGCAAAGCCTCTTGGTTAGGGTAGGGATCAGATTGGCTTTGCAAGGCAAGCTAAGCCTGCCATATGTTTCAACTTTCTGAAAGAAACTTGAAGGAAATGTCAACTCAGTGTCCATTTGGGACAGATTTTATTGGAGTGGAGATCTCTGGTACCCATAGGAGTATTTCCAAAATGAAAAGTTAAAAAAAAAAGAAAACAAAGGAAAATCATGGCTTTTCCTGGTCTTTCTTGACCATGATCAAGCCGTAGAAGAAGCAAATTCCTCCTCCTAGTTCAGCAGTTATTAAGTCTTATTAAGTCACATTCTTCCCCAGGAATTTTTCTTTGCTATTTTAATGTCTCCACATGAGTTACCAAAGACTCTTCAGTAGACACTAGCTGTGTTCTGCTAAGATAAGGTATCCCAATTCACCTGTCTCAGCTGATAAACCTCCACTTTTCTGCTTCTGCTGTTTGAAAAAGAAAAGGGCTCACCTCTGATTTGTGCTGCAAGAGCTCAACACAACTGCCCAAGGCACCAACACTCATCCAAACTCAATTCAGCTCAAGAGCCTCATTCTCTCCTCCTTTCTTATCCTCCTTGTTCCCTCTGCAGATACAGAGAGAGCCTCACTGCGTCCTTAAACTCCACCCCCACTCTGCTGATGCTGTTCCCTGTCCTTCCCCTGCTGCCTCACCTCTCCAGCCCTCTCCTTTCTATTTTCTCTATGTATCTTCAACACAAAACTTGTTATTCATTCCCCCTAAAAATCCTGAAAACTAAAGCTTTATCAGGAAAGATTTCTGCTTTAAGTCTTTATGGTACCACAAAGAAGAGACAAAGTCTGAACTCTTTGAAGAGGCTGCATGCTTGGTAGTCCCTTGTGGTGGATGTGTATTAAAGTCTAATGGCTTAAATATGAAAAAAATCAGGAAGAAAGAGCTGTGAATAACCCACCTCTCCCCATAGCAAAGTCTGGTTCAAACAACTTGACTAGAGCTAAAAGTGTCAATCTCATGATTTGATTTGAAAATAAAACTAACCACAAGGACTCAGCTTCCCAAAACTAACTGGCACATGGGATTGTATCAGTGCAGTATCCTGTCCATCAGCTCCACTTTGAAGGGGTTTGTTTTTCTCAAAAGTAAAGAATCAATACACAGAATATCAATAGCAATTCTGTATACAGAATAAACAGCAAAAATCCCTTTTCCTTCATAAAAACACTGACTTGAGGAAAGATTTCTGTAATAGAGAATTGATTTCATCCTCACAAAAAGTTTGTCCAAGTACCCTCAACACGATTAAAAGAAAGAAATAAAAAGGTAGCAGCAAGGCACAATGATGGGACAAGCTGAAGGTCTGGGAAAGGAGTTCCTTTGGAGCAGTATCAATATGCTCTTCCTTCGTGGTGAGAAGTAGCTGGGAGATCCTTCTCTGGGTCAGAATTACAATCCTGGCAAAAGGCATAACACACAAGGCAGCAACAGACGGCACAGCCCCGATCCTGCAGACATCTGGGGCCTGGCTTTACTTTGCTCATGAGAGTAATTTACAGGCATCAGACAAGCCACATGTGTAAGGCTGAGCATGCACAAATATTCTCAGGAGCAGAGCCAATTAACACACCACAAGATATCACTCAGTGATTTAGAAGATATACAAACCCCATCTTGCTTTTTGAAGTACTGAAGCAGAAGAATTCATGGCGGTATCTGATGCTGTATCTTCACAGAAACATCCCCGATCAACTTACTGCTTGCTGGTCCCACAAGAGCATCTTTATGTTAAAGCAGCATCTACTGCACATCTGAGCTTGGTCCAACAAAAGCAGCAGCTTTGATATGAGGCGCTACCCCTCCATGCCATACCCCCTATGGAAAGATTATGATCATCATTACTATTTATATAGAATAACAGCCAGCAGCCTTGGCTGGGACAAACGGCTCCCAGGGCTAACCCGGCCAAACACAAAGGGAGATGCTCCTTTTCTCCAGACAGCTCCAAAGAGGGATTTGGGGCCCGGGAGCAGGTCAGTGGCAGCCAGGATTGGGATTCCTGACTCCCTGCCTGGCGTCCTAATATTAGCTCGCATTGTCTCCCAGCCCGTCTCGCCGTTCTTTCACATGAACTGCAGGCCCGAATTAGTGCCTCTCGCTGCATAATCTGCCAGCCCATCCTGTGTGCTAAATTAGTCAGGGGCTGAGCAAACATCATGGGAACAGCTCTCACATAGTGTATGTGGGCTAAGTTATTCCTACAGCATTGTTTGCTCTATGTTTTCCAAGCATCATCACAAAAGTATGAGGGGCTGTATCCTGGAGCTGGCGGCTCCGGCCTGGCACTGCTCCCCAGCGCGGGGCAGGGATGAAAGCCGGCTCTGCTGGGAGCCAGCTTGGGGAAGAAGCATTAACAAATGAACTCCAGTGGCAGATGAGCAGGCCAAGGAGCAAGCAGCAGCAGCACATGCCGGCCTCTTTGGTGTGGTATTTACCAGTTTTCTAAATTTCCTTCCTCATGCTGCATTCAGTGGTGGATGGGCTGATTGGTTTTTGTCTGCCACATGAGCTTCTTATCTTGTGCCCTCCAGCTACAAGCTCAGGGCTGTCCACAAAAACACCCAGCCCTCAGCACAAGGAGGCTGGGGCTAATGGGGTTTCAAACCAGTGCCCCTAGCAAGTTTTGGTTGGCTTAGAGTCCATCTCCTCCTGCTTCCAGCGGCTGATGGCATTAATTTCCACTAGGCTCATTAGCCTCTGTGGAGCGAGGCTTTAAACAGAAACAGAAAGATAGAGGGGAATTACATCAAATCCTGTCTTTGTGTCACTCAGCACGTAGCTACCACCTCCTCCCAGGTGAGGGACTGCTTGCAGGGCACAGAGCAGCAGGGAAAAGAAAAAGAGGGGGTCGTGGGATAGTCTGTGCCTCTGAGCAACCAGTCAGCCAAGTCACAGGACTGGTTTTATAAGGTGCATGCAGGGTTTTGGACAGCAGCTATTGAAAGACAAGCGACTCATTGAATATTATCCCTTTCTGGCAGCAAGATCAGTGTAGTCAATTAGCTGTAAAATCTGAATCATGTCCCTGGCAGGCAGGCTCGGAGAGGAAGCAGCTCCACCTTCCTGCTCTGCCCACAGAGGTCACAGCATCCACTGCACAGCTCTGCTGGCAGCAGCTTGCCAGACCTGTCACAGGCAGCCACCGCAGCGGGGATAAATCAGGATATTGCTCCCATCACACAGCAGGAACAGCTCAACTCCCAGTTCTCAGCATGACATCATGGAGGCTTTCCACAATCCCAAGACCTCTGCGCAAAACCCTGGGCAATAAATCCATCCATACAGCACCATGTATGGATGGACATCATATCTCCATACATCCCTCAACACCCTTTTACTGCCAGGCTCGTTTCTTTTTTTTATTGCTGTAGAATAAAGTCTTAAAATTCCTGACTTGAAGCAAATGAGCTTTTAGGTGAAGATCCAGATCCATGGAAACAGAATTGCACTGTACAATGACAGACACAGTCCACTGCCCAGCAGAGATCCAGAACTGGGAAAAACAAGCCCATCAGAGCTCCTGCAGTGAATTACTTGCTCTTGGGAGCTGTTGCTCCCCAGTGACTCTTTGGAGACAACATCTGAACCAACAGAGTTGTATTTGCAGTTCTATGTTGGCTACAAATCCACTCCTGGCATACATGTTCCCAGCTTCCACCTCCCATATGTGTTACTAGGTCCTAGATCCAGCCTTTCCGGCTGGAGATGAGTCATCTTCATCCTCCTCAATGTGACGGGGATTAGACCCAAGGCATATTAGCAAAGTAGAAGGCTTGCCTTGGACCAAGGCCAATTTCAGCATGTCGATAATTTATAAAAATGCATTGCTCTCCAGCCAAGCAAGTTTCAGTTCCTAGATGATTCAGCAGCAGCGCTACAAGGAAATATGGATGTGAAAAGTCCCTGTAGGAATTTCTGTATAATTCTGCATTGAAATAAAAAGCCCTGAGACCAGCAGCAGAATGGAAATTGGGAATTAAGGATCATTCCTTCTGTGCCTGCAGGGACTGCTAAAGGCTGGAAAATTTTTAGTGGAGTTTCAGGGCAGGAGGGAAGAAAGAGCAAAGGCAGAAATCAGGGAGGTGGAAGACCCTGAGGTGGAGAAGGAAGGGAAATACAATTCCTGGTTTTGTTTTGGCCACTTTGCACCAGCTGCAACTCTGTTGTCACTAAAAACATTAAAATCCTGTGGGCAGGTAACAGGATAATTGGAGCGAGAAACCTCTAAAAACACATATTCAGAAGGCAGCCTGGAAAATGGGAAGTATAAAGAGCCAGGGACAGCTCCAAAGCCCATCTGAATACTCTGGATTTTGGATGTGATCCATGTCTACTTTAAAAAAGAATGAGAAAAGAAAATATAAAAGGAAAAGTACCACGTAACTGCCCAATGTAAATTAGTTCCTGAAAGGGCATAGCAAGCCAAAGATGAATATTTAATCTCTTCTGACCTCTTTCACTTCATTATCCTAATTGTGAGTTTCAGGACCACAGAAGCATTTCTCTGCATGCAAAGTCAGCAGGGATGGGATGGCACAAGGTGTAACAACCCTTCTGAACAGATTCCAGTGGGATATGAAGTGAAGGGGACTAAGAGCTATAAAACCACTGCAATAGCATGGGGTAACTTCAAATGGAGTTACTGGACAAATTCCTGTTTGCTCAGAAACATTTTCCACAAGAGAGCACACCCCCCACTCCCTCCTTTTATCCAGTGACTCTAACACCACTTGACCTGTGATACCTGGAAGTGCTTTGCAAGGTCAAATGGCCATTTCTGAGCAGCCTGAGCCAGTGCTGGACTCACACCATGTCATGCAGAGCAGTTTCTTCCCCTCACGTGATGTTTCCAGCCTGTTCCTGGCAGAAACCTCACACTCACCTGTGTGCAGCTTGGCAGCCTCCCCATGGTTCAGAGAGAAGCTCAGTATCCTGTAGGATGCAACCCTGGCATGACCCCAGCCCTGTCTCCCTCCCTGACCTGCTGCACGCCTGCCTGCCTCCATCACTGCTGATTCTCCACACAAGCAGCAATTTAATCCTTCTTTTCATAAAGAAAATCCATTTATATTTTACTGTGGAGCACAGACCTTACCATCTATCCTTACCTCCATGGGAATCTCACCATAGGTTCCCTGACAGTCAGGACTGGCTGCTGTACTCAGACTACTGGAATTCCCTGGATTGTAACTTTTGCTGGTTTTAATTGCTGCTCAGCACTGACATTTCCAAAGGATGCTTCTTTGCTCCTTTTGTGTAGAGCCTGTTTGTGTTCCTTGCTCGCTGTCGTCTCTTCCCTGGAGCCCTGGCTAATGAATGCAGCATGCTGATGACCCCTCCATTATAAATAATTTAATATTTTTAAATAAATGTGGGATGGTGCCATGATTGTGTGGGTATTTCATCCAGCCTGCAGCACAAGAAGCTGGCACTGACAATGGCAACCATGTCTTTATTTGTCATTCTGTTGCTTGTTTGCCATGGAAAGCAAGGGAAGGGGCTGGGATGTAACACAGAATATAATAACACAGCAGCAGATGTGTTATTCCAAGTGTATCACAAGGACCTGCTCCCCATCCCAGCACAACAGATGAATGCAATAAAGAGAAAACTTTTAAGTTGTTATTTGGTTACTTGAAGCTACAGGGCTGCAATATTATTAACTGAGCCCCAGAGTAAACCAGGGGAAGGTACATGGGAGAGAATTCTGTTATATTGTGTTCCCACTGTGTTGCAAAAGAATTAACACATTAGCTTGACATGTAGCTAATATAATTTATTCCTCATTTCAGAGCAAAATTTATCCTAAGTAGTAATATTAAAAATCAAACCAATAGTGACAAAGGAAGAGAGAAAGGGAAAAAGCCTGAGATCAGGTCAAATTTTCCAACATGTTAATTAAGTTTTCAGCCCATCAACTTCTGTTGTCCTAATTTCCCTTCTTTCCTTCTGGGTGTATTAGGATTTTTGCTATATGTAGATCATGTGGGTTAGATCTAAATTTGCTTGTCCCTCACAACCACTTCTCAGGCAGTAAAAAAGCTCCTAGAAAGTTCACCCAATGGTACCCAAGGATTGCCTTCACTCCCAGGTGGCATAAAGCCAGGATTGATGCTCCACAACTTCCACTCACAGCCTACGATTTTACCAAGGCATGGGGTGTGAACAGGGACTGCTGCCAAGGCAGTGATTTACAGCAGTGCAATCCATCCCCATGGACAAGGAGGAGCAGCGATAGCTGATACCAGCTGTTCCCCAAATGTTTCCACTGAGAAGCCAGCTTCTGGGCTTAAAAACCCAGCTTCCAGATTGAAGAAACCTACTTCTCTGGTTGCAAGCTTCCTCCTGCAGCCAGGCATCCTTCAGGCTCGCTGTGCTGCTGCCTTCTTGCTAGACACCTCTCCCTTACGTCTGCTTTCCTCAAGGGGGAAAAGTGTGCACAGACAGACCCAAAAGTGTGCCCTCCTGCAATCCACCCAACTCAGATAAGCACCTTTTCCCTGCCAAATAGTCATCTGAGCTCCAAAGTGTCAAGTCCAAGCCCCATCAGCCTTTCTTCTTATGAGCCCAGCTCACTGGAGAGCCAGGCAGCCCATGCACACCATGGTCCTTTGCCATGGAACAGGAACAATTAGACAGCCTCTTTCAAATGGATGGGGAATGGAAGGTCAGGGTTATTTTAAATGACTCTGCTCTGAGATTAATGAGGAGGAAGTCTGAAGCTATACCCAGCTTCTCCGTTGCTATTTCTGACTCTTTCCTCCCTGTGCAACTTCTTTCAGTGGTGGTGTCTGCAACAGTCCTGTAAGGGAAGTGTCTCCATACACCCCAAGTCTCACCACCATATGTGCATTTACCTCTGAAATGGGGAGTGCTGTGCATTAAAATACTACCCTGGCATGGCATGGGCTGTGGCTGTAGATATTAGGAAGGCCAGAGTAGTTATGTGCCCTTGGGAGGAGCAGAAAACAGCCAGCAGCTCTCCTGCTACAGTTTCTGGACTTAAAGAGAAGAAAAAACATGTAATGAAAAAACCCTTTCAAAAAATTAGCTTTACAGAGATCAAGGTAACACCTGCCTAAGCCTGAGAGCCTGGAGTGTGTGCTGAACTCAGGAGCACAGAAGAGAGGTACAATTACCTAATTGCCTCTACACTGTGTCATTTATTAAGTGTTTTGCATGGTGCCATGGCCTCTGGAAGAGACTGTCCTTGCCCTGAGACTCTCCCCCCACGCCACCCTGCCTGTCAGACTGGCTCCCATGAGACAACAGGGTGACAGTCCCTGGGGGGCCCATGGTCCCCACACCGCCTACCTTTCCTTCACTCTCTCCTCTGCTCCCAAACAGCCAAACACTTGCATTGTGTTTCACTGACTGTCTGAATTTATACATATGTATATAAAATAATCAGAAGTACGCCACAGATTTAAAATTCCTCTGTGAAACAGGGTGGGCATAAGTGCTATGTTGTTAACCACTGGAAAACAAACCTGAGAGGATTCATTAAGCAAGAGGGCAGCTGGGAAATAAACCATTTCCCCCATAGTTTCTGAACAACTGCAGTTCACAAAACATTAAATTTCTAATTATAAGCCCAGGAAGTTTTAATGTAAAAAAAGTGACTTGTGAAACAAAGTATAGGTTTTTCTGCTCATTAAAATATCCCCGGAGTAAAATTTCCCTGCCCTTAATCCTGAACCTTAAGGTTTTCACAGGTAAATAGGTAATTAACACAAATCTGGTTCAATTACACAGCTCTTGCAGCATTGCAGGTCTGGCAGTAATGGAGCTGGGTTCTGCTGGATGCTGGGCTCCCCTTTGGGTAACAGCAGCAGGGAGCTGGTTATCCTGTGGTGTTCCTGGATCACAGGCACTGGGAAGCTGCATCCTCGCTCGGCTGCATTCAAGGGAAAGGATTTCAGACCAAAATACATGGGAAAGAGAAGGCCAAATCTTTGAGGGCATCACTTTCCCAGTGAGAAGGAGCAGCATCTACACTCCTGCAGATCTGCCCTAAACACATTATTCTTCTCTCCAAGCAGCACCGACTGTTCTGCATCATCACAGACGTCAGCGCACGGTAAAAAGCCTTCCTGGCAAGAGGGCTGGTGGTAACACACAACTCTGGGTTGGCTCAAAGCAGTTGCCTGCTCTGTGGTGCATGTCAGAGAGAGGTTTGTGAAGTCAGCTATGTGGTGGGGAGGAATGAGGTTGTCAGGCAGGTTTGGATCCATGGGGAGAACAAGTCCCATTGTTACCAGGCCCCCCTGAGTGAAACAACTTCTGCAGTGCAGGGGTTAGACTGATCCTTCTTAAATCAGATTGGGAATCTCAATCCTGTAAACAAGTCAGACAACCTCAAACAGCCTCAGAAGAGGAGACATAGTTCCATTACATCAAACAAGTCCCCTTCATAGTACCTTGCACTCAGGGGTGAAGCCCAAGGCATGTTTCATCTTAAAGGCAAGGGCTTTCTGCAATTTGCCCAGCTTTATGCACCTCACCAAGGCCAAGCAAGGCTTAACATCAAGACCATCTGCCTTCCAGCCCTTCTAGGCTGAGATCTGCCTTTCCCTTTGCATTTAAGTCCAGGGTTTTCTGCATTTATCACAACAAATGCAGTCATACATGCCACCACAAGTAGCACAAGGCAGGCGAAGCTGGAAGCAACTTCCTTTTCATGTGGGAAGCAAATGTCCCCCTAATGCACTACAGCCTTCTGACCCTCCAGCCTGGAAACCAGAACATCAGAAGCAGGAAGCACAGCAGGTAGAAACCTTCTGCAGCCCTTAGACTGAATCCAAACCTACCTCTGCACGTGGTCCATGGCGCAGCTCCAGCAGCAGGACCTTCCATGCTGAGGGACCACAGCCCCACAACACCACTGTCTGCCCCAGCTAAGGGGGACTCTTGGCTCACCTCTCCTGATCCAGAGGCTTCTCATTTGCAGGGTCCCAGCCACAGCTGGGTACTTTGCTCAGGGGACTTTGTGATCTTTTTTCCAGACCCCCTTGAGAGTGGAGGTGTCAGGTCCCCCAGGGCAACTCCATCCCACCAAGCTCTGTGGGAGCAATTCCTGAGTGCTTAACAGCAGCTTTCCTACACACCACTTCCAGTAACCAAGTCATTTCTCCCTGAAGTTTTGGATGAAAAATAAGATGTAAAACCAAATTATCCACTGTTCATGTACGTAATTCCCTGTGCATCTGGAAAAGAGCATGCCCATGGCCTCTTTTATGCTGCATCTGATTCTCATTAGCCACCTTGTGATTCCTTCTTGATAAGGTTTTATTGCTCTCCTTGACACTCCAAGCTATGGCCAGGCTCTATTCTCTGCAACTGCCCTGGTGTGGCCAAGGACTGCCCAGCCCAGCCTGATCCACAACAAGCTCTGTCAAATGACAGCCCTGGTGCTTAAGAACTAGAAATAAAGCCAGATCTCTCCAAAGTTAATTTTGTGAATATGCTGCTGGGGCTTTGCTTACACTAACTGAGACCAGAGCAGGGGACCAACCAGAGGCAGAGCTTGTGCATGGCCTGGGGCAGCACAACAGCAGAGCAACCTTCCTTTGCACTGGGCCAGGCTCTGAAGGGATTCTTTAGCAGTTAAACTTTGCATGACTCTGTGGGCAACGTTCCAAGAAAAGATATTTTGCAAATATAGTTTTCTTTCTCTGAATTACACCACTCCTCATTCTTCTTATCCATGTACAAAAGGAGATTACAACCTGTTTCTGGGTGAGCAGGTAAGAAACACAAAGGGAATTCAGCTGACTGTTAAGCCTCATCTTAAGAAATTTCAGTATTTTGTTCTTCAGAATCTTGGTTTGTCCAGAGAAATTAATGTTCTGGGATATGCACAGAAGTAGACCAATTTCTTTCCTATAATTATTGTCACCTTCAATTGAGGAGAACATTATCAGATATAGCCTTTGATGGATATCAGAAACATCTACCTGGATAGCATTCCTGATTGTAAAATGCAGATTTACCTTGCAGTAAAAATCCCTGCAGTAATCAGCGGCAGAAAGGTTTCACATACTTAAAGATTTCTTCCACTGACAAAGGAACAGGAGAGTTACAGATTTACCCTAAATCAGAACTTACTAATTCTTCAGAGTGACAGGGTTACTCTCATACAAAATCAAAGCCTTAACTTCCCACTACCATTATAACAACCCCACAAAAACAAATAAACAAGAAACACACAGAAAAAAACACCTCACAAAACAACCAAACTCAACAGTTTTTCATGAACCACTGAGATATCTTGGCAGCCCTGATTTTCTGGTAGCTTCCTGCAACCAGCTCTTGTGAACAAAGGAGTAGGCAGAAAAAAAAAAAAAAAAAAAAAAAAAAAAAGAAGCAGTGTCTTATCACCTTTATGGCTTATGGGAGTTGAAATCGAAAAATTTCTAGGAACATCACCGGGGCCTCAAATTGATTGCACAGGAGTCTAAAGTCTCACTTGCATGAGGTCTTTTCCCTGCTCCTCATTTTCCTCCTCAGCACTTTCCCTGTGCCAAGAGATGAGGTTCTGTGACTCTGTGCTGCCTTTATACCCCTTATCCACACCCAGCCCAGCACCCAGTGGCCAGAATTAACTCCATTAAATTTATAAAGCAATTAGAACTGGGTGAGCAATGCCAAAGAAACCTCAGTGAAAGTCGTCTCAGCTTTTTAAACAAATTCATTCCAGCTGGGTTCATGCTCCTAGTGCATCGGCTTCCCACACGGATCCCAGCATGGGAGGTCAGAGGCAGAAAAGGTTTTGGAAGGGTGAATGTTAAGTGAGAATTAAAAGCTGTATGCAAATCCTGAGCTTAAGTGAGGGCCTGTGCAAACAGGAAACCCTCCCAGGCCACGTGAGTTAAATGGCTAATTAAATCAGCACAAGCATGGGTTCCATGAATGAGCTGTGGGTCAGGGATTGGGGGGAAAAAAGCATTCATGGAACTGATTAATTGAAGGGAGTTGTGATCTGTCTGCAAATAATTCAATTGAGCAATTAGAGCTGGGCAAGGAAATGTTTTTGCACGTGGCAGATTCTGAAATATTTCTCTGTTTTAGCTCAGGACAAAAGAAATAAAAGCTGAAAAGTGAAAGAAAATTCAGACAAGGTCCACCCTGAATCTGCTTACATTAGTTTGAAATGTTTCTTGTTTCCTCTCTGGCCTTATTATAATTCTGTTTTATAATTATTTTACCTTTGAACATTAAGAACATGGATCAGATTGCATATCTGGAAAGAAATTTCACTTTAAACATCAAAAACATTTCAGAGTGTTAAAAAAGCTTTATCAAAACATCTCTTTTCAGGGTGAAAAAGGCATTTTCAAGAAGTCATTATTATTTTGGGGGGAAAAAATCTCTCAGTTAAAAATCCGTGACCCTCTCAGTCCTTTATCTGTTGCATATTACTGATCTCTGAAGGCCTTGGAGGAGGTCAAGTTTTCTCAGTTACCTTCAATGATACTACCCATCAAACAGCATTTATTAATTGTCCAGGTATTGTGAACAGAGTATAACGAAGTGAAGCAGGACAGGAGCATCATGTTCCATATCTCTTACATCTCAATCCACAGCTCTTCTTCTAATTATCTTAGTGATCTTAAATGAGGTATCAGTCAAACCCTCAGCATTTCTCCAAAGACAATACTGGGGAGATGAGGTTTCAGTGGACCCTCAAAATGACAATGGAGTGGCTCAGTTCCCATCACAAAAGGCTGTAACACAAGCAGGGCACAAAGGCAATGAGGCTCCCTGCTCTCTCGGACTAAAAGTGAACAAATGTGCAGTTGGCCCTGGAGAAAACACCATGTAAGGACCTGGTCTGACCCCAAACACCCCTTAAAGTTCCCCAAGGGAGGGCCTTGGGGGGGTGTTTTATGTGTAAGTATAAAGCAGGCATTGATTAGGGTTTCTTAAGATTTAAGATAACTTTGACATACAAAAGCAAGGAGAGTGAGTTGGTCAATTTTCACCATTTTGAAAGTTTCTCTGCCACATCTTAATGACATTTAATCAAATCTTCCATGGGAAATATTTTATTTGGTTGATTGAGTCTCAAGAAATGAAGTTATAAAGTTTATCTGACTGAGGATGGTGTGCAGCTCACAGCGGCAGCGTGTTCGAAGTGACTGGCTCAGGATTGGGATATGTAACACCCTCTCAAATACCACCTATTAATTATCTGGGTGTTGGGATTAAAAATTACCATAGGAAGAGGGGCACAAGGGTTGCAGTCTAGGTCTCACAGATCTCCTCAGTCCAGCAACTTTATTCTTTTTGATCCTGTCTGCGTACGATTGCCACATATTTCACCCTGACGTGAGTACCTTTGTCAAGGTACCTTTGTCAAAATCGATTAGCAATTTTTTATTGCTTCTCGGATAAAGGTGAATGAGAAAAAGGTTCAGCTAACATTGCCAAAGCCTGAGAAAGGATTACTCATCCTTCACTTCTGGATGCTAAAATTAGTCTTACACAAAAGGTTGTTGGAGAAAAAAATCCTAAATTTTCAGTATTATTTCTCTTATAAGGCCTTCCAACCCAGGATCTCAAATCAATTTAATTAGAAATTGTAAACTTAATTAGACCTCAGAACAATCCTGCCACTGAGGCAAATCTCTGATTAATGAAGAAGTGTCTGTCAAGGGCCACATTCAGTCCTGGCCAAACTGGCAAAGGCATCAGAAAGACAGACAAAACAGCTGAAAAAATGCTGAAACAGAAACTGTCCTTTTAAAACACTGGATAGATGCAACCACCACAGACCAAACTGTTTTGGAAAGAATTCCTTGGAGAAAGAAGCCCAGAATGGCACCCTGGACACCCTGTGCTGCTGCCAGGTGTCCTGGGAGCTTGTAGCAGGATGAGGTGGAGCCTGGGGCATTCCTCCTGAGGAGAAGAGGAACAAGCAAACCAAGGTGTCCTCAAGCCCAAGGGCTTCTCCATGACCCCTGCAGAGCAGTGTCACATGCAGGCTGCACGGTTCATCCCCGAGGTCTGGCCCAGCAGCTCGGTGACACATCACCTGGGCAAAGCAAATAACACTGCAGATAACACTGAAATAGCAACGTGTCTCAACAGTTGGCAAACTGTTAGAAAGGTGACTTTATTTTGCACTGTGCCCAGGGACAAAGGACTGGCAATTTAATGACAGGGAACTTTTTGATTCCTGACTGGCAATAGAGAAACTGGCAGAAGCACCACCTGGCTTTGTGCAGCAAAGAAACAAGGTCAAGGACTTCACTCATCCCATCTGTGATGTTTTTACACGGCAAATTATACTGCAGTGGGAAGAAGAGATCTTGTCAGAAATCAAGACCCCCATCATCCAGGAAAAACTCCAGATGAGAGGCAGTGTGTGCCTCAGAGTCACGTGCTCCAGGTCCAGCTCCCCAGAGTCCTCTTCAGGGAAGTACATTCAGTGGGGTGTTGGGGGGACAGTGGATCCCAGATGGACCTGGTGCTGCAAAGACCTTGCGGCTCTGCTGAGGAACCACTGGCATGGCTGGAGCTCACCAGATGAGGCTGGGGGATAAGGGGAATGCAGATGCAGTGAGGGTCCAGCCCACAGGGTAGGAAATGAGATCCAGTTCTGTCACGGCTCCCTGTGGTGGTGTTTTACAGGAATGTACTCCCTTTTCCCTAGATACCTCTGTATTTCACTGACAGTATTGTAACACTAGCTTAAAGCCTTTTGGATGCTATAAGCATCCTCCTGCATGAATTATGCCCACAGTAAAAAAGCAATTTCCACTCCCAGTTATATCAATTTAAGTCTTCAGATGAAGATTTTGGCTTTGTATCAGTGCCTTTGACAGACACAGGCCCCCTGGGCCTGGTTTGGCTGCGCTTACACATTTTCAGTGGAGTTGCACTGAGAACATGGATTTTCTCCCATCCTTCAGTTTCCTAAAACCTCAGGTGGTTTGGGGAAAGTTGGTGCTGAAGATGCAAAGAGAGAGGTTGGCAGCAGAAGTGAGGAGCAGTTCCCTGTGGCAGGGCTCTGCTGGCTGTCCTCGGGGAGGGGTGTTGGGAGAGGAGACATGGAGCTGGGATCTCTTCCAGGAAGGGATGGGCTCAAAGGAGGAACAGCATTTTCTGCTGGAACCTCATCCCACTCCTCTATAACTCTGTCAGTCCCTTCACTTCCTTCGCTGTCCTGCTTAGGCCACTGCCCTCTCCTTCTTGGATCTTTAAGGTCTCTTCCAACCCAAACCATCCTTGATTCTAAGGGAGCTTTTCCCATAGAAGGGATCCAGGTATTTTCCCTGGATATAGAAATCAGGCTCCTTAATGGAAATTCAGCTGCATCCTGTGTAGAAAAAAAAAGTTGGCTAGGTAAAGGCAAAGATGTAAACTACAAGCAGAATGGAGGAAGATTTTGCCTGATGGTTTTATGAGGCTGGTTTGTGAGATGTGTGTTACTAATGAGATATTTGATATAGGCAGTTTACTAATGCCAAACTCCCTCAGAAATGAAAAGGAGTTTTGCCTGGGCAACAAGGGTATTAAAATGGCCCCAGAAACTGAGAATATTTGGGATGGATAGTTAAAAATAAAAAAAGGAAAGAGGAAAAAAAAGAAAAAGAAAAAGGAAAACCCCCTCTGGATTTAGTGTATAGTCGTTAACAAGGTATCCCACAGGTAGAACATGATTTATTGAAAACTGGAGAAACTGTCCTGGTTTTGCTAGAATGGAGGTTTTTGTTCTGCTCAGGGCACTTATATGAAACAGATGCACAGTCGATAAATCAGGCTGTCCAGCAGGAAGCACAGGCTGCATTTGCTGTATAAATTATCATGTTCTTTGTAGGTAAATGCTATGGATGAAAACAGGGGTATTCTTGCTTCTTAAAAAACATCGATTATTATTGCTGGAGAAAAGAATTCCTTTGGCCTGGAGGATGTAGCAGCAGAAAGAACAGTCAAGGCAAAACTCCCTACAGAAATCACTTTCAGAGTAAGAATTTGATTAAAAGAGGAGACAATGGGTATATTTGGAATTTATGACTAGCAGGATGTTCTACTTTCTCAAGTTTCCCTCAGATTTTTTTCAAATGGCTGCCCCAAAAAAGCAAACACATTCAAGTACTTTGAGCTGATAGGAGCAGCAAATCCATTTGCAAACCCCTTCTTTCTTTTCTTGGCAAGGACATTAATCAGCACTCGGGCAGTCTGCAACACGCCATGAGATTTCCAGTGATGCTGTGAGGAGCCGCAGCAGGGAAAGCAGCAGGACGTGGCAGTCGAAGGAGGAATTGTCTTTGTTTGAGAACTGCTAAAAGTATGTATACAAAAAGCTGTAACGTGGGTGGCTTTTAGTCAGAATTTAGAATGCAAAAGGATATTATGGTTTTTCAATAAAACTGGTGAGGAGTGATGCCATGGGAGGGGATTTCCTGGAGTTTGGTTCTTACAAATGACAGATTCGTGAGACACAGAGCAGAAGTTCACCAACTGCCATTTCTGTGTGGCTGTATTTTCACATGCAACATTTCTGTGCCTCACTCCCCGCAACATTGAAAGTCTGCTAAAAATGGGTGTTGTTTTATTGAAAATGTCAACTACCTAAGCCTAAGCTTAGGTGAAGGCAGCGTTTTCCTGCAGGGAGGCACTGAGGAATTCTCTGAACGGGGCAGAGCCAAGGGCGCATCCCCCCTCGCTCCATCCTGGCTCTTTCCTTTCCTTTCTTTTTTTTTTTTTTTCATTTAAACTGCATAAGCTGCAGATGAAAAAATATATAAATAGTAATTCTATATATAGTCCCGGGATAAAACTGCAGTTCATTTATGACAGCTGACAAATCTAAAATGGGCAATGTAAGTGCATTACAAAATGATTAAACCTTAAGTTCTCTCGCCCCCAGCTACAGGGCCGCATTAACATTACATTACCCACTGAATAATGCAATCTGCTGCAGTCTTATGCCAACACAAAAATATAGCCAAAATAGCCCTTTCCCCTCTATTTACAGCTTGTGTCTCAAAAACCATCTTCCTTGTGGCAGATACAGCTTCCGCTCACTCGTGTTTGCTCGGAGTCAATAAAACAGGAATCCTACAGAGTCGAGGTTGGTTGGAAGCATTTTCTTGGGTTTAAGCCACACAAATGGCATGTGCAATGGGCTTAGGCCTCTGCTCGCAGAACTACAGAGGTATCAGACTACAGATCCCTGGGGCTGGGGCTGGGGCTGAAATCAATACTGGGTACTTGGGAGAGATGTAATGGATTCAATCTGACCAAAACTTTAATTACAATTTTCATTATGACACTGACTTTTCTATCTCTGCATCTCATTGAGATTAGGCAGAATATGTCAGAGCATTGTGTAACGGAGTGCTGAATATTCCCATTATTTACCCCTCCTCAGGGAAGCAGTTCCATGCAGCAGGCAGGTCACAGGCAGAAGAGATGCGTGGAAATCGAGTGTCCACTAACCTACCCACCCTTTCCAAGCTGCAGAAGTGACACAGCCACGGTGCCTTTGTGATTTACCATTGTACTGTGATTTCAGGACTCATTGATAGCTGCTCATTTCTTGCTGTTTCTCGTTGTGGCATGACATGGATGACAAGATGTGAAAAAAATAATATGATGAAGGGAAAAAGGATCCTGGCAGAGAAATTTAGGATAGTCAGTTTGTTTTTTCCCAGCATAAACAGTTTTCTCTGTCTGGGGGACAGCAAACTGGGGTTTAGGATGCAGGTTTTAAGAACCCAGGAAGTGGGAATGGTCCATTTGGTCCTGCCTTTGCACGTGTGAAGGGCTCTTTCATCTCCCTCCAGGTCACATTCTGCTTTATGGTACTGACATCATTTAATACACCATGGTCCCCTTCAGCTCAAGAGAATAATTAATGAGAGCCCTATTAAAATGCAATGATTTTCATCCTTCCTTGCCTGGCACCCTTGGGATTTAGCCAAGAGTTGCCCAGGGCACGTGTTCCATTGAGCTTCCCAGAGAAGGCACCTGAACAGTAACTCCAGGGGGAACCCCCCTAAAATAGCACGAGCTCAGATCCTATAACTAATACCTATTTTCCCAGAAAACTCAAAGCCATGATTGTAATGAAAGCCAGCTATCAGACCTTCTTTTTAAGCAGCCTTAGTTCAGAAGGAAAAGAAACAGCATCACCACATTACACATGGAGTGTATTTTCTCTGGAGAAAAAAAGAAATCTCTCTTTTTCAAAAAGTACCATTCTGTCAATATTGCTCCTGTTCACAAAGAGGAGCTGTCAGACAATTCAAGCTAAAATTGGCATCGCACTGAAACCTCAGTATCAGGACTTGAATGAAACTGAGCTGGAAGCACTCACAGTATTACACTTTCACCCAAAGTTTCCCAACTGCTGATTTGATCTGTGTGGCATCGATCTCTGCTCCCTCTGAAAGGCTTGATGGCTTTTTCCTCTGCAGCAGCATGCACAGAAATGAAGAGCAAATGAAGAGCAGGGAGGTTTCTGGGCTCCCCAAATTTCCCTCTCCAGGCAGTCACCCACAGTTGGTGCCTGCAGGGGAACTGGCACAGTTGGGACTCGGCATGTGCTGGGATTCAGCCCCTCTGCAAAGCATCTCCATCCACTAGCGTCCTACAGAGCAGGGATGGAGGTGTCTGAATTACTTAAATGAAGCAGTTGCTCTAGGAGAGGGGGAGAGGAATTTTCTTCTTTAGAGTTATCTGACTTCTTGGAGGAATTGGGGGATTTTTTCTATATTCAGTCTTAATTATGAAACTCCATTGAAAACTGCATATTCATGCTGCCTTTATGGAGGGCTGCCAGCAGCAAACTGACTCGGGTGTGTACCCCAAACTCCTGCCAAACCAGTGTCTCCCCTTTTGCTCCTTGTTGCCCGTGGCCAAGGGTTGGTACCTTGGGAGCTGCAGAGACCATACAGCCTTTGCCCATACAGATGCTGGTGCCAAAGCAATTCTTCCTGTGTGATCAAACCAGGAGTAAAATGTAACCCACTTCTACTCCTGCCACATTCAGACTTCTCTAGGATGCTCCTCTTCCCTCTGCTGCCTCCAAGATCTCTCTGAGGATCACAGTTTTCCTTCCACTGCTGCTTCCTCCGTGGATCCCTTCTCTTCCCCCCTCCCGCTCTGTTCCCTGGTGAGTGATGGTGCCCAGGGTGCGAAGCCACACGAATTGTACCATCACTACTAGCATCCTGTGGCCCCCTCGGGAACATGCATTTCTTTCTCTGCTCTGTCTTGGACTGACAAAACTCAGCTGCTGCATAGTGGCAGAGTTAATTAAGCTCCTCCCCAATTCCCTCATTACCCACCGTTTGCAACATACAATTTGTTTGCCAGCGCCTTGAGGTGTTATTGCTATCACTTACACCATTCACTGGTATATAAAAGCGACTGTTTATTTATCAAATACAAGGAACAGCTTTTAGGATTAAAAAAGAAAATCCTGGGGTTTTCTTTAATCCTGGCCAGGCTGTGTGCTGAGGGGAGACCTCGCTCCGCATGGAGCAGGGCTGGGTTGTGAACCCGTTGTCTCAATGTCAATGCTATTCCTTTTCCATTTGGTTTGAGAGTTTCTTGTAGCTGTTCTTTTGTACTTGCAAATGGAAAGGAAGTAATGCAGACATGGAGAGAGCTTTTAAAGACAGAGGGAGCAGGATTTGATAGCCCCATTCAAATAATTCCCCCATCAAAATCCTGTTTTCTGACTCAGAGGTATTTGACATTCAGTCCATCAGATGCAGGTGAATAGCCCATGGGGTCAAGGACAGTTCTGTAACAGCTGTGTGTTGGAAAGGGGAAAAAATTCCTCCCTGGACTGTGCCAACACTGGTAATACCCAGAGCACCACGTTTAAGCACCTCATGTTTCTGTACCAGCTGCAGCTGTAGACATGTGCAAAGACACCCCACCAGGCTCCTTCTAAATGTGACTTTTAGAAAAAGTACCACAGTAAATCTGTCAGGCCAGAATAAGCAGTGATAGCTATGTCAGTTCTTTAATCCAGCTACAGTAGCTGGCTCAAGAAAAACCTCCTTAAAATCCCACTGCCTTGCTGCTGACATCCAGCAGGAAGCTTTGTTCGTGAGACTGAGGCAGACAGACGGGCACAGTCAGACCAGGAGCTGCACACTGGTGTAGTGTTGGTGCTAATGCAATTCAAAGTGGATAAATATGAAAAATAGGTGCATGGATGGCCAAGAAAGAGTAAATCACCAGGAGCCAAAGCGTGTTTAAAGAATAGGATTTGTAGACATCTCCTGTCTGAAGGATTACATTTAAGTGTGTGATAAGCCATCTAATAAAGCTCACAATAGTGCAAAGTGCTTACTTCACCATCACAGGAAAGGAGACTGGGAGAAATGAGTCAAGTCTTAATTTCTCTTTACCTTCCTTCAAAGAACAGTATTTTTAAAAAGCCAGTTTGCTCAGTTATTCCCAATAACCCTATGCTCTGTCCCTTCTATATCCTATGACTGTATGAATGTTCACTCCAGGTGGGCACGGATTCACATTCCCAAGTCAGCTGTTGCTGTGATTGCCCAGACCACTTCTGCACCACCGAGCCTTGGTCCCTGTGGGACTGCACCATGCAGGGTGGAAGCACCTGAGAGCATCTTCTGACTTGTGGAGGACCTTATATATCCGAGCCAGCTCAGTGGCTTAATGCAGTTGTACTATAGTGTCTAGAAAATTAATATGCCAGCATGTGTGCCCAGCTAGGAGTCTCTTAATAGAGACTTCTTGCCTTTACCATGAAAATGGTGTTAAGAATAATCTGACATACAGCTGCAGGAAAGGTCTCGGAGGAAGCTCAGAAGCACAAGTGCTGGGAAAAAAATAAACAAAATACCTTCAATATGGTACTGACTGCCTGGTGATTTTTATATCTGAGGGCAGTTGTGTATTTGCTGCTTATTCTAAGAAATCATATCTCTCCTGAGCTTTCGTTCAGTGTAAGGAGCTCTCGTTCAGCATAAGGAGCCTGCCTGCTCTCCTGCTGGCTTTTATTGTATTTGTATTGACTAGAATAACGCTGCCTTGTGGGCAACTTCACGGTGCTGAACTTTGAGAGAGGTTCTCTGAGGATAAGAATGGCTGGTAATAGATACAGGGCTCGCTCAAACCCAGACAGGCAGCGAAGCAGCGCTGCAGCGCTAATCAATTCTGTGGAAAGCTGAAATCCGTCGATGCGAGTGCTGCCCAGACAGCCCAGCGTGGATTAAGGGCTCAGTTCCCCATCTTCTCACACCGAGGGGGTTGGCAGTGTTTTGTAGCTCGCTGCCTTTGAACTTCACTCTCACACAAATAACTACATGAGGGGTCTGGTGGTGAAGCATTCATCCTCGTATTGACTGTGGCTTTAGGCTTTCAGGCTGCAGTCTGTTCTCTTCCCCTGCAAAGGCAGGCACACAGCCTTGGTGTCTGAAGGGTGGGAGGGGAGAGGCAAAGAAAAAGAAGTTGAAAAAGTAATAGAGTTTGTGTTTAACAGCGATGGATGCTGAGTGTGCCCTCAACACACCGTTGCCAGCGGCCAGAGCAGCACTGCCTCTTCATCTGCAGGGCTGTGCAGCTCAGCAGAATATATTACCTGTAATAATGCATCTCATATATACAACTGCCTTTCTGGATATGCTTTGAAATGTTTAATGATGTGTGGCTGAAATGGAATGATATCTTCCTAATGAAATGCAATGGAAGGAGAGCTCGTGCACATTAAGACATCTTATCTGTATTGGCAATTAATAACCTGGGAATTAAAACAAAGTATAAAACCTAAGTATTTTAGCTAAAGCCATGGGATATGAGCAAATGAAACCCAGTCAGGTTTCCACAATGCTTTGCTGTAGTGAAATCCAGATGTCAGGGAATTCCACCTATCAGCTACCCATTTCTTTTAGACTGTGGGCTTCTCAGTGATTTTATGTCCCTCAGCTGTCTTGAAGTTCATATATTCATATAATTATATTGCTATAGATTTTCCTCTCAAGTCAGTGGACATGTTTTAAATTAAAATAATCAAGGGCCAGTTGCTGGAGTTACCAAATCTTACAGTGAAGACTAGACATCACAAACATTTCTTCCAGGACCCAGCCTCAGTGGTTCACCAACATTTTGACTCAAATCTTCATGGAGCTTCAAGTTCACTAATTTTTACAATCACTTTGATAGCAAATTAATGAGCTAAACTCAATGCTTTTCATAAAGAAATGCATTCCCTTATGTGACAAGTGACAGAAGACTGTACATTCTCTGAAAAGGAAGCAAGTGGGATTAAAAAGTCTAACCCTAATGCTTGGTTATGATAAATATTCTTTGATTAAAAAAAAACCCAAATGGTTGAAAATCTGGATTGAATTGGACTGGATTATCCAAACTATCAGACATGAAGAATATTGAAATTCTGCTCTTTGATTTTGCGAGATTACTTAAGTGGATTCTCCTCATTGTAGAGAAAAATAAAACAGAGGCCAAAAGTTATTTAATCTCATAGCCTCCATTTTAAAAATAGAAATCTTCTGATAACCTTGGCATATTGCTCTTGCACAATTGCAACAAGTGAAAAGAAAGACTTCAAGCTTGCAGCAAAGTTCCATTGCACTTCAATATAATGATAAATTGTCTTTCAGTAAGAAGTTCACAGCGTGCCTTGACTAGGCAGAAATATTATTTGCATTCTTCCATAAAGAACTTTAGGTTTAAATCATTAGCCACCTTATATAATTTTAGATGCAAAGAAACCAATATATGATTAAAACTAGATCACAGGGAAGTGATTGTAAAATTGAATTTTAAATGAATGATTTCAGAAGACTATCTTCATCTCCCATGCCTTGTGGTACGTATTTCACCCTCCCTAAAGATTTAATAAAAGCATTACTCTGTCAGCACTTGGTAAATATTAAAATAATAATACATGCCATAATTACTTTCCAGTCATTACTAACATGTTCCGATCTGCATAAAGCTTGACTCTCAAGTTACACCAAAACTTTAAAGAGGAGGAAAATGGTTTCCATTTCCTACACCATTTACAGGAGGGGCCAGGTTAGCAAAAAGGCTTTGTACCGAGGTGGGTCCTTGTCCTCATCCCAGGAGGCAGATCAAGACATGAACCAAGGGGTTGGTGCACACTTGACTTCAGCTGGTTCTGCCTCCCACGGCTGGAGGGGAGCCTGCCCCAGCCAGTAACGAGCAGCTGCACGTATAGATCTAATGGGGGGTTGTTTGTTTAGGGACAGGAATGCACATTATGGTAAGAGAATGGCCCATCGTCTTAGCAGAGGGACCTCTGGAGAGACACTCCAGGCTGTGTCCTTGTGCTGGCTGCTGCTGGAGTGTGGTGCCATGCTGGGGAGTAGAGGGTGAGCTCATGGAGAGGGGATTTTGGGAGACATAAGCAGTCAGAAGAGGAATGGTTAGTGGCACTGCTGTTTATCAGGGCCCATCACCGTAGGCACATGGACCAGTGACTAATTGGTCAGCCAGGGCAGGCACTTTCCTGATTTCACATTTGTGTCCTGTTACCGTGCAGAAGCTTTAGGAGACAGAAACTAAGGGTGGGAGAAGACATGCTGACACCCCTGGTGAACAAGAAAAGGTTTCAGTGTCGTGGCTGCTGCAGACTCCGGGGTCAGCAACCCCTGGACATGCACAGGCTGTGCTGCTGCCCACACCTGGAAGGGTGACACGGACCCACAGCCACTCCTCCTCTGGTAAATCCCAAGCAGCTGGGGCACACTTTGGGAACGATACCAAAAAGCCCAGCCTGCACAACTTCTGCAGGAAGGTGTCAGTAGACTAATGTTGTGTAATACGCAAGGGGCTGAGAAAAGTATGTCTTCTGATTTCTTTTTTAAGGTACATATTATTTCCACACCATTGCCTTGGACATTTGTGATAGAAATTAAAGGACATTTAGATTTAGTATTTTGGTCTAAAACCGTAAGTAAGTGAAAACGGTTTCTTATGCTGCTCTGTTGCATTGCAGATCTGCAGATGGGGCTGCCACATCCACTGAGGCTGCATGGGCAAGGGAAGGCAAGTGAGGGGTTCAGTGGTGGGAGGCAGGAGCTGGGCTGGAACACAAATGCAAAATGACCCAGAGATGAGAAGGCACCAAAAAGGCCTTTTTGCCTGTGAGGCCACATAAAACCTTGAGCATTGTCATCCCTTTTCATCCACGATCCTTAACTGGAGACAGAGAGCTCTCACCATGATGAGCTTGTGGGACTGACCTGCAGAGTCCCACATTATACAGCTCTGTGCTCATGGATTTGCACCCTGGTGACATGGGGATGGGATGAGGAGGGCAGTCAGTGCAAGGCACTGTTTGAGCTGGCTCTCCTAGGAAGAATTACCTCTCTGGGTGTCCCAGAGGAATGGAGGCGTTATTCCTCGGTGCCTCACTCTTGCTTTTGTCTGGGACATGCACTTACACAGCCAAAGAAAGGAATTGCTCACTCTGCCAACCTGTCTGAGCAATCTGCTCTTTAATTTTGATAACATTATCTTATGTTCAGTATCTAATGCAGGATGATTTCATATTTTAAAAGATTTTATAAAAAGTGTGTGTGCGTTTATGACAATTGTAATAAAACAATAGTTCTAAAGGGAAGAAGAGCCAACACATTTGCAATTCCGTTTCCCGTAACATGCAGTAATTCAGCAATCCTGTCATGAGATAAGAATTACTTTGACAAGAATTTTCTTTTAATAGCTCTATCTGAAACAGAGTAAATTTCTTTCCTAGTCATTACAGCTTCTGGCCTGCAGTAAATGCCTGAAGACTGAGTAAAACTGTAAAGGCAGCAGCCTGCCATCACCCACATAAACAATGCACACACCACCATCGCTTCAGAGGGTTTGAAAAGCATTTCACATCCTTGTCTGTTTAAATGAAGGCATTAAAAGACTTGCAAGTGTTAGTGCTCTCAAAGAATCCTTAATTAATTTTGCTGATTTATGCCTTACACTGAGCATGGGAGCATCGGGTTGAAGTGAAGGGTACACACTGAGAGCGAGATCAAAACCATTTATTTGTAGGAGGCACATGGACAAAAAATAACATGTACAGTCAAGAAAGCTAAGGAACTATGGCTGTTGGGCCTGAAGGGTTAGACTGGGAACCTGGTGTAATATCTGATGCATTTCTTAATATGAATTAATGCTAGAAAAGCAGCATGGACAGTTCCACCTAAAGCCAATCCCATGTCAATATCTGTGTCTGCAGTAACAAACCTCTGCTGGTGGCAGGAACTGGCTGAAGCATCCACCAAGGCTCCAAGTAACAGGCAGTTGTGTGAAATGTGGCTTCTGAACAAGGTGTGGGATCTCACTTGCTTTGTTTGACCTTAGAGCTTCCAGTGGCAGCTTCTTCAGCTTGTTGGTGCTGTACCTGTCACAGCTAAAGTAAGCTTCCATTCTCCAAGTGCCCACAGCTCCTCAGCCCTTTTCAGTCCAAGAGATTGCTTTGAGAATGTCTACCAAGCTTCTGGGTGGAAGTTTGACTCAGCAGGTTTTTCAAAATCCATGAGTTGTTTAGTCCTTATCTGCACCACACGCTGTGGCCCTGTGTCCTCGCTGTGGCCCTGTGTCCTCGCTGTGGCCATCCAACCTTCCTTCAAGAATTTCTAACGTCATCCTTGGCACCAGATATCCAGCATCACACAGCTCCCTGTTCCTTACCCTCTCTCTCAGGAAAGTAACTCACATGCAAAGTATGACAACAAGTGAATCTGTAAATCTCTAAAGGTCACTGGCAGCGAAAGCACATTCAATCTAAAAGTGTCTAGAAGTGTTTTAGCTCCTTCAAGCATGATGCGTGACCAGAAATATCTGCAATAAGGCACAGAATATGTCCACAGGCAGCTTGGATTTTGTAGTCCTTGTTCTGAAAGGACAAGACTGCAAAACTGAGCTGAAAGCAAGAATTCCCTGTGTTACCCCCAGGTTTGAGCAGCTCTGTGACCATGTGCAGGCCCTGGCGCACACCTGGCTATGGGGCTGGTTAAAATGGCATTTTACACCAGCAACTACTTGTGCTTAATGTTTAACAGAAACAGCACAGCGGTCTCAGCAGATGTCTTATCCAATTGATTCTTAGCAAGTTCCTCTCTTTTTTTCTGCTCGTGAGTGAAAATTGGTTTCACTGCAGCATCTAAATGTGATGGGTACTTTTAGATCTATAGTTTATCATATGGAGCTAATGGGGCTGCTTTTATTCCATCCAGTACAACACATGAGTAAGAGCACCAAACTTTCCCAGACCCTGCTGGGACAGCAAGAAAGACCACAGGACTCCTTTCCTATGGAACTGCCTAATTTTAAATCAGTTCTTTTTGCTTTCTACAAAGATTTACAGCTTTTACTTTGGCATTCAACAGACATGCACAATCCAGTTTTCAGCCCTGATCTCCAAATAAAGTGGATTAAAGCCTGAAACTGTTGCTCCCTTTTGAAGACAGAAGGAGAGCCATCATCCTGCAGTAAATACTCTTGATCATTATCTTTGAAACATTGAGCAAAAATTACAACTTTATATCCTAGCCAACACATAGTAAACATTGGTAACTGAAAAAATAATGCAAGCAATCAACATAGCTTTATCAAAGTCCACCCAATTTCCTTAGTGTTTGTGACAAATGGAAAAAAATTGAGAGAACATGAAATTCCCTGAAATTTAGGAGCCTGGGTTAGCTGCAGCTCTGCAGGACATTGGTCTTCAGAAGGCACAGGTGTAACCAGCCCTTTTTTAGGGCATTGGGTTTGGAAAAAATAGAAATGGTAGTTTCTTTACTCCAGTTGCTAAAGCAGATTATCATGTATTCTGTTGTCTTATGAGGAAGAATAAAATGGGCATTTTTGAAGTAAAGCTGATGTCCAAGCTGGCATAAAGCAGTTCATTGCCCATGAGTGGCCTTTAGAAGCAAAAATCCTTACACAAGACAAAACACCTGCAACATCCTATGGTTGGCTGAGACCCAGGAAATGAAGGGAGCTCTCAAGGAAGGTTTTTTGGAGGGAGCATAATGCCTTTTCAGTGCCTAAGACTTCACTCCAGACCAGTCAAAAACATAACCCAGACCATGGTGTGTCAATTGGAGGAGTTGCATCTCATCCAAAATATGTACAAGCTCTGCAGCACTTCTGAACCGGACCAAAGGTCTACAAATAGGAATAAAGTGTCTCTGACCTGGATGGGAGACTAGGAACAACACCTGCAGGGAGAAATGGTCACCTTGGGCTCCTGTAGCTGCCTGGAATGCCCACAGCTCCTCCAGTCTCCCCTGGGGAGCGGTGACCATCACCCCACACCCTTGCTGAGGCTGCTGGCAGCCCCTGCAGCCCCAGCAGCCTCCAAGACGCCCTCACCTCTGCCAGAGCTCAGACTAAGGCTGAGCCAAAAGGAGCAGTGCTGAGAGAGGGTGACCTAAAACCAGTCTAACCACTCTGCTCTCAGAGCTGGGCTGAGAGCAGCTGGGTTAGACCAGGGAACTTGACCCATCATGTCTTACAGCGCAAACCAACACGGGATGAGAAAGCAGCTGCCTCTGCTGCTGCCCGACAGAGAGAGAAAAGAGGACACAGCTTAACCTTTGCAAAACATTACTCTTTATCACACAACTGCTGTGAAAAACCAGCCTGGGAAACACAGAGCTGCTTGAAATGGCAAAGGAAGGCAAGCATGTGGCAAGGACACACTACGGGAGAGGGAGATAAGAAAATTCCGAAGCTCAGAAGGAGGAGCCGAGCTCAGCTGTGCCCACCACGATGAGAGAATGGCATCTGCTGAGCTGCAAGGTGGCTGTACTTGTGATGCAAGTGGCCAAGGGCATTTGTCTGTCTCCCCCATACCCCCAAAATTACAGCATGCCCACTAGAAAGTGTGCATTTTCCTGTTTACAGCCAAAGCAAAGGTATCCATTAAAAAACAAAAGCAGCCCAAACACTGTACTGAATTTAATAGTCATAGAAGCCCCCAAACACTCCTGGGCATGTATTTCATTGATCCAAAAGCTTAAGGTTCAAGGAATTAATTCACTAATGAGTCAATAAAATGAATCCCCATGATATTTCCAAAAACAGAAGAATCTCTTAACTTAAATTAGGCTCATTCATTTTCCTGAGGGCCACGAGAAAGATATTTTTTAAGTGCAGAACACCCACAACATCTCTTATCTCTAACGAGGACTGCAGTTACTCAGCAGTCCTACAAACCAGAACATATATTTTTCTGTCTTTAATTGCTGTTTAGTTTTCTGCATTATTAATGATCAGTATAAAGTGTCCAAATATGCCTCCAAAAAAATACTGCCTTTAGCTGAAGGACTGAGAAGTTTGTGCTCATGCAGGCAATGATTTATGCCCGCCAGGTAATGTGTTAGATTAGCAACTTCAGTAGCACAGCGTTCAATCTGCTCAATCAGAAAAGTGTTTGTAGTATTTAAAGGCTACCATTGATTATTATCTTAGCTGAAATACAAATTTTTATGGCTAAACTTGAGCTGATATCCTGGTCTAATAAAATTTCCTGACAGTCAATAGCAACTAGCAGAATTTGCTGCTGTCACAACTGGTGTAACACAACTGTCTCTTGATCTGTTAACTCTTCTGCATGTCTAAACACCTTTCTCTTCCTCTGCCTGGTGACAGAGTGTGACATGAGCTGTTCAGCAGCTTTGCTAACACCAACCTCTTCACCAAATGAATGCCCCACCCCTGGATTCATGTGGTACCAACAAAGGGCTCAGGGTGCTCATTGTCCCCCCATCCTGAAGGGCAGTGCCACACTGGGTCTTTGCCAGCTCTGCATCCCTGAGCTTCTCCTGCTCCCATATTTCTGGATGGACTGGACTCCAGCCTCAGAATTATAGAGTCATAGAAAAGCCTGGGTTGGAAGGCATTTTAAAAATCTCCTAGTTTCAACCCCCCCGCCACAAGCAGAAAGGCCACTCGCTAGGTCAGGTTGCTCAGGGCCTCATCCAACCTGAGCTTGAACAGTTCCAGGGATGTGGAATTGTTCAGCCTCCAGAGAGGCTGCTGCATCTCTCCAAACTGGTGCGCAGTAAATCAGTTCCTGAGGCATAATTCATGAATATAAGCGGGGCCATTACTTTTCAGATCCCAATTGCTTTTGAAAACCTTCATCCCAGTTTCAGGCCAGTGCATTAAACAACCCTAACTGCACAAATCTAAAGATCCAACCTGTTTTCTGCCTTGCATCTTTCAAAGCAGTCAATACACACACAGCTTACTGGGATCAGTGGCCAAGAGCTGGAGGAGGACACGTGGGCAGGCACTGCACAGTCACTCAGCTCTTTGCTGAAGGGTTTTTCCTTCTCAAGGAGAGCTGAGCCCCTGCAGAGGCAAGCTGCAAGCTCTCCCCTGGGCTCCGGCAGATATTTCATGTGATAGCTGAAGGATATCTAATAAAATGACCCAACTCTGAAACAATGCAAACAAACATCAGCTGCAAATTGATCCGAAACCTCTGCACATTCTCTGATCTGTTGCTGACACAAACCTTCTTCCTCAGGCTGGGAAGAAGAAACGGAGGTTACTAACTTGCTCCTGACAGAAAGCAGAATCTAGCTTCTTAAAGATTATGGGAAAAAATAAATACAGCAAAATGTTTCCTAGATGAAAGACTTGAATTATTTTATGCTCGTAATTTCTTTTCATATCTAGCACACACTGTCATTTCCAGAGGAGTGCAGTCAGAGACATATAAAGGACAGAAAACTTTACAAGCTCTTTTTTGATTCAGTAGGTCCCTGTTGTTTACCCAAAGGTCCAAATTCAGCCAGTGGATTACTGCTTTTATTCCATTCATTCTCAGAACTTGCTTTATAAAGAGAAATACAAAGTCATGTGCACTGGTACATCCATACACATGCACATAGAAGGAACTAAGAGTTGTTATTCTATTTTACATTATGCTCTGATGCACAGCATAAGCGGGTGGGCCCACATTGCAGGGATTTTTTGTCATTCACATTGTGCTATCCATTACACTGAGGTTTGTGGAAAGTTGCCTTGAAACTGGTGGCATGGCAAACTACCCTACTTCAGGATAGATATAAGGGCATTTAGCTCCCTATGGAGCTGGAACAGGAACCAGTGCCCAAAAGCTACACATGAGGCAGGAAGGGAACTGTGTGAGCAGGGGAGATCTGCCGGGTGTCTCTCATCTGCATGTGAGAGAGCACACAGGTAATATCGCAGCTGGGAAAAAATGGAAAGATAGAAGGTTTGGGCAGTGTCTGCTAGAAAGGCTTATACCTACTAGCAGACAGTGTTTTCTGGTGTTTGAAACATGTGAGAGTTAAGGGAGGCATAAGTCTGAATTAATTCTTATATATATACATATATATATATAAAAAGATATAAATATATATATATAAATAAAAATAAATATAAATATACATAAAAATATATATCTCAGCAGGATATTTGGCATGCTTCCTTGTCCAGCCAGCCTGATGCCCACAGCCTCTGTACTGCCCATGATCAGAAGAGCAGCTCTGGACAAGACCCTTCATCCCATTTCTCCCCTTTGGAAATGGGGGGAGGAGAGGGAGAGGAAAGAGCATTTGGAGAGGGCTTTATACATGAAATTGTTACTCAGCCCTTGGTCCCGAGGGAGAGAAGTGCCTTACTTGGCATGTAAAGGTAATGGAAACAAGGACTAAAGTCTCTCTAATGAGAAGAAAACACCACACAGTTTATTAATTTAGGCTTCTGGAAATTAGTTTGCTGAACTTACTTAAGCACTAAATACAGGTGTTAAGCCCAGCCATTCCCACAATAAATTACATGCTCTCCCTTATATACATAATCACTGTCTATTTAGGGTTTTCCCATATTGCCTGCTATTATGGTATCTAGGCAATGATTCTCATACTAGTAACTTGATACCTATTTTCACCGTCTTGCTAAAGTACTAACTAGTATTGCTGTAGTCCATCCTGAAATCAATTCCTAATGTTACTGTAGGAGCAAGCATAAAACTTGATGCATTTTTCTCCAAAGGTTAATATCATATGTTTCTGATTGAGCAAAGAAAAAAATAATTTCCTTACAGGGTGGATTTTGTTATGTCTCTTGTCTCTTGTACAGGCATGGAGGAGGTGAAAACCCTTAGAGGATTAGGATCAGGACAAAGACCCCACGTTACTGTGTAAAAACCATCTAGGGAAGTTGTTTCAGAAAGCTACTCTTGAAACTGAGACAATTTGGTGGTTTCTGTCCATATTCCTGTGAGCAGGTGTCCACATTGCAGGTGACAGCACCAGTGAAGAAGTCAGAGCTGGAGATGATGACAGGTACCAGATCACCCAGAGGGACAGCCTATCCCAAAGTGTACAACCAAAACTTTCCTTACTTTTTTTCCCTTTCTGGTTGGACAGAAGACAGATTTTCAGTCTGCCTGGAGGTAGGTAGATATATCCATCAGGAGCACTCTTCCAGCTTTGCAACTGAAGTGCATCTGACTCTGTCCAACCTCACAGATGTTTCACAGGAAAATGTGCTGTGCTCTGATACTGGTACATGAATCAGCCAGTGGCTCTTTTTGGTATGGTCTAAATTGCATGATCAAGCACGGCTCTTAATAGCCAAGTGATGATTCATTTATGATGGCATCAGGACAATCCAAGTGAGTTTTTACCTTTTATCCTCAAGAAATGCACTGTGTGTATTCCAGTTTCAGCAAGGTCTGAGCAAATTCAATAATCACACCAGTATTCAGCACTTTTTATGCACAGGTCTAAACCCAATTGCTACTAAAATTTTAACGAGACCAGCCTTTTGCATTAACTGTATAACAAGAAACACAAGGTTGCCTCAGGTCTGGGGTGTTTGCTCTGCACTGGACATGGAGCGCTTTAGTCTCAGGTTATGGAATACCACATGATTCCGTGGGCTTTAACAGCTGCAAGAGGAGATGGAGATGCTCAGAGGGTCTCCAGTTGGGGCTGGAGATGAGCGAGCTGCAGTGCCCTTCTTGTCCCCAGCTGCTCAGGCCCATTAAAACTAAACTCAGATGCATTAAGTACATTCCCAATATTGCTTTTCTGTGCAAGCAAAGACAAGCAGGGAGAGAGTTTGTGTGATGGGAAGTGGGACACAAGACAATCTTTTAGTGAAGATGTTGTCTGTGATACAAAAAGAGGTAGGGAATGCTTGAGTTATAGAAACATTGCTGAAATAACAGGAAAACTTTAGCAGATGTTTCCTCTATCTAATTTTCCCCCTTTCTCCTCTTTTTGTGTGTGGCTTTGCAGATCTCTCTGCTTTCTAAAAACTCCTTTAGTATGAAGGGCCCGCATTAAAATGTCAGGCTTTATTTTTCCAAAAGACAGCTGCCAGACATGAAACCCTAAATGCTCCTTTCAGAGCCAGGCAAAGATCTCTTGGGAACCACTGGGAATCCCACCCCTATTTCTGATTAGGTTTTCGTCAGCAGTGTAGGAGCCAAATTCTCAGTTGCCTGAAGGCTTTCATCTCAATGAGAATCAGACTTGGAGGAACTCTAAGGTATCAAATCATATTTACTGTCTCTGTTAGTTATTGGCAAGGCGTCTAGAAATACCTTGGGATTAGTGTTTTGATTAGAATATGATCATAACTTTATAAAACACAGATAAAAATGATCTCATTTTTTGAGCCCAGAACTCAACAGACTTGAGGAAGGAATAACTTTTAGCAACTTTCTAAAAGGAGCTTTAGAAAGGATCAAAATCCACTGCTGAGCAGAGTGAGGAGATCCCTGACAATTTAGGATTGGAACAAGGGCTTTTGTCATCTAATTACTCAGCACCCTCCTAGCACAATTTGCTCGAGCACCCTCTAATGCTCTTGGTCACAGCTGGAGCTGGCAGAAAACCCATAGAATCTCCCGAGTTGGAAGGGACCCACAAGGATTATGGAGTCAAGCTCCTGGCCCTGCACAGAGCAACCTCAAGAATTACGTGCCTGTCCAAATGCACACAGTGCAGATGGATGGTAGAGAAATCCACGCTTTTATGGTGAGCAGGACATCATTTGTTCCTGTGGATCTCAGTGGCGGCAGTGGGTCAGCCTGGCCCTAGAAAGTTCCACCCTGAAACCCCGTTCTCAGTGAGCAGACACAGTGAACACGAGATATATGTGTATATATAGATATATATATATATGTATGTGTGTGTGTGTGTGCGCATATACACATGCATATATGTATTCAACCATATAACGGTGACTGGGGTAAGGGAATAAGCAATAAAGAGCCATAAATCGAGGGGTATTTTAGGGTGGCAGGTTATGGCAGAAGGGCTGAAACACACAGCTCCTCCTTGGGTGCACCCTTGGCTTTTCCCTGTGCTTCCCCCCTTTACCTGCTCTACTCACAGCTCTTTCCAGCAAAAGCTGTCTCAGTTTCCTGCTCTCACAGCAGAAAGGGTCCTTAATCTCATCCTTTATGAAAAGCAGCACACAGAGAAAAGGCTAATAAATGACAGATGATGAAAACACCCTGCCTGGTTACCAAGGGTACTGCCCACCCCACGTGCAGGGACACACCTACGAAAGGGGCCCGTTTTCCAGACTGCATTTTTCATGTGCCATCCTTGGACTCTGGGGGTGTTTCATTCGCGGCTGGACTCGATGATCTTACAGGTCTTTTCTAACTTAAGTTATTCTATGATTTTGCTTTGGAGGGAAGAAGCGGTGGGAAGCCGGGAAGGGTCTCCTGCCAGCCCGGGCAGCCTGCGGGTGGCTTTGCCCTCTGCTGGATAAAGCCAGACCTGCTGATTTTGTCCTGATGGCAAGTATTTTTGCCAAGGGGAACATCACACTTAGAAAACAGTTCAGCCCAATGAATATTTTCAAACCTACTACCTTACTCTGTTGGGGCAGCTGCAAATTTGCATTCGAGGTCGGAATAGGCTGGGAAGGAGTGGGTCTAGGAGCACGGATTGAAGTTAGGGGAGTGGGAGACACAGACACTGCATTGCACAATACAAAAAAAAAAAAAAAAAGGAAGAGAAAAGGCAGGCTGTGTCTGCTGTCCTTTATTGTGACCGCCCTTGTTTCTTTGCAACCTAATATACTCACACCAATTTCAAGTGAGCCTATCAAGATGGCAAATCCAAAGTATATTTAAGCTATTGATTCAAATAAAGCAACTCAAATACATCTTACTTTGAAACCTATTTGCAGTAACAGGATGTGCCATCTGATTCTTGCAATGGTACAAGCCAGAGACTTCAGTTCCAGAGACATATGGAAAATGTGAAGGGCTTTATTCACTTTTAGATATGAAGCTTCAGGAGCAGAGGCTATTGCCTTCAAAATCCTGTGGGGGTGAGGTGCTCAGAGCTCCTGTGTGACAGCCCTCACTGGCTGGCCCTGGCAGGAACCCTGCTGAGGGTGGGCATGGGGGAGAGGGTGCCAGGGTTGTCTGAAACCACCTGGTGGCTTGGCAGGGGCAGGAGACCACAGACAAGGACAATGGCCATTCGAGGTCGTGCCAGTATTTTGGGGAATCATTAGATGACCCAGTGCCTGGGACCAGCATTGGGAGTTTAAGAAGAAGTTTTGGATGGGAAATAACTCCCAGAGGCAGAAGCATTCTCCTTCTCCTTGAACGCACTGATCAAGCCTACCATGTGCTTTTGGCTGGATTTGGAGGGGAGGGCTGGCTCCCCTGGTCACAGCAAACACCTCTGTGCCTGTCCCTCACAATCTGACTGGCTGACATCCCTCTCTACCACGATACCCCCAGAGGAAAGAGAAATGCACTGACTCACCACCTGGCAGTTTGCAGCCCATCATAAGACCAGCTTCCTGCTTTAAATAACATCAAGGACTGTTCCCAATACAGCCACCAACAATTTCACCCCTTTCATTTACTGTTTAAAAGACCTTCCTTAATTTTGGTTCCAATCCAACAAGTTCCTGAAGGGTAAACAAGGTCTAAGGAGGGTAAATGGTTTATCAAAGGTTACCCATAGTGGCACTCACAATGGTGACAGATGAAACAAAGTGGTTCAGACCACTTGTGTACCCCCACCAAATGAAAACTGCAGGAATTGTGTTTTCTTATCATTCATCAGTTCAAAAAGATACAAACACAAGCACATCCACAGTATCATCTCCTTTGACTGATTCCAGCCCAGTGCCATTTCAAATAGCTGCAGTGTGAAATCCAGTTATTTCATATTGGCTGTGCTGCACTTGAAAGACAATAACATTAACTTTTATTCTAACAAACAGCCTTAATTAAAATTGCAAAATAAATACATAGTCATGCAGCCTTTTTCCATGTTGGAGCTTGGCATTAATCTTTATTACTGTTATTAAGTGTTAAGAGATGAGAATATTTTGATGAATAATAACAGTACATACCCAATCAATGCATATTTAAAATATATGTTTACAAAAGGCAGTGGCATGAACATATGACTTGTGAGCTCTAAGGCAATTATGGCCAGATAGAGAAATGCCAGTAATTCATTATGTGCTGTGGGGAGTAGAGAGATCAGCAAGAATACTTTTCATAACTCTGTGGCAAGCAGGCAGCAGTGATGTGCCTGGTCCATATTCCAATCTCTGCTCCCATACTTCATCCTCAGAGATACGAGGCGAAGCTCAAAGATAAAGCAAGCCTGAAACTTTGCTGTCTGTTCTTGGGCACTCACAATAATTGTTTCACAGTAAGTAAAACCAGAAATAAATTCTACATTCTTTTGCCTGATTCTCAAAAGAGATGAAATCTTGGAGAGTTTCAGCTTTCTTTATTGTTTCAGATTTACAACTGGAAAAATGGGAGTTTCTATCCATTTAAGTTTGATTTACTGTTAGAAAACAGCCCTAAACTGAAATCAAAGATCTTGAAAATGGAAGTTCAGAGAGTCCCTGCTAAGAGTCTTGCTCAGGACTCAGAAGATTCTCCAGTTCATACATCTGGAAGCCCCGAGGTACCATCACTGTCACCCAGCTCAGGCTGTCATGTAACAAGACCTCTGAAATGTACTCAGCACTTCCAGATTTAATCCAGGAATTTGCGATTGATGGAGAGGATGTCTAAGAGAAAGAAACCCACCTTAATTCAGAGACTACAATGGGCACAGAATTTGCCATATCCCTTCATAAGAGGATGTCCCAGAGCTTAGTTACCTATTAATTTACCACATCCATTGAAAATGGTTTGAGTGATTGGCTAACTTGGTAGTAAAAAATCAGACTTATTTTAGGCCAAGCTTTGCTCAGCTGAACACCCTTGCTGTCCTTAAGGTCTGATTTCAATCCCCAGCTCTGCCCCAGCTACCCTCTGTCACCTTGGGCAAATAACTCCCTCCCTCTGCTGCCATCTGCCCCAACAACACATCCTTTGTTTGCCTTGTCTGGTTCCATCATAGCTCTCTTCCAGCTGAGGATTCTCCTGCAGATACACGGCACTCACATGCTAGCAATTTGCTATCAACCATGACTTCTATTTGCTATACAAATATTTAATAACAATTTGAATGCTGGACTTGTTGCTGGACTTAATCTCACCAACAGGCTGGATCAAATCCACTCAGCTGTGAGATAACTCAAATTTGATATGTTAGTTCAGAATTGTTTCTTCATCTTTTACAAATAGAAATAATATATCAATTACAATATGTTTGCATTCAAAATTATTATCATTTCAGTTAACTAATTCAAGAGCCAGCCCTCTGAGTGTTATTGCACATCTTCTGAAAGGGCTGAGAGGTGGCTGTAAGCCCTATTAGCTCTACAAAAATACTCTCTGGCACTTTCCCAATGGGTAATGGTAAGAGCAGGAGTCATATGGGGCCTTTACTGTGCACACCCAGCATGTCTAAATTCCCATGTTGCCCATAGTTTACACCAAAAGTACACAACCTTGGCATGGGAAAGTAAATAACTCCCCTGCAGCCTCTCAGTGCATATTTTGTGTAGTCTTGCCTGCACCCAGGACTCTGTCCAGGGCTTCACCTCACATTGCAGCTGGGCTGTCACACAAGTCCGGGTTCAGAGCACTGTGCCCTGTGGTGAGTGGTGGCACCGCGAGCAGGGGACCTGCAGACCTTTCCAAACCAGACATCAGCCAGCCATTGCTCAGCTGCTCCTGTGTGTGCAGAGAACTTCCCTTAATTACAGAGGGGTCACTTTGAGTTCAGTGCTTGTAGGACACAGCTGGAGATGAGAAGCAAGACCCCAGACCCGAGGGTCCAGGCTGCACAGATGTCCTCACTCTGCCCTCATGCACAATCAGAACACACTGACTGGTGAGAGCATCTCTTTTTTCAGCTCTCTGCCCTTCCTGCTCAGCAGTGAACATTCTCCACACATGGAGCTGTATTTAAGGTACAAATAGGATGTTATCCTTTCCCCCTCTTCCTTCTATCACAGCCTATTTGGCTTTGCAGTATTGTCACTCCAACACTTGTGCAGCTGAGTCAGGCCAAGAGTGTGTTTGTGCACACCAACCCAAGAGAAGCCCTCAGCTGCAGCATCATGGCAGCTGTAGCATTGCCCGTCCCTTTGTGGAGGGATTAAATCCCCTCATACAAGGGATAGTCTGACCTGGCCAAGAAGAGTCCTAAAAAAATGACTAAATGTACTCCTAATGCAGAATGTGTCTCTCAGTGAGAAGCTCCACTGCCTGAAAATGGTGATTCACAGCAAAGTTAAAAGTCACTGTGCATTTTATCCTCCCTTGTACCAGTTAATATGAAGCAGTTACACTGATGAATCTCACCAAGAATCTCCTAGCTGTGATGTAAATCAGTGTAGCTCTACTGAAGTGATGGAACTCTCCATATTTATATCAGTTGTGGAGATAGCCCTATATATATATTTTCTAGAGAAACAGCAGGACTTCAGACAAGGAAGTGTGGTAGAAATGACTGAACTAGAAGAAAACCCCAAAATGCAGAGGATACAGAAAGCAAGAACCAAAAAAATATTTCCCCTTATGGTTCTGATACCTTTTGATACTGTCAGCTTATTTCCATTAATTTATAACAATAACACTCTACACTCACAGGAATTTTGCCACAGACATCACTGTGGTCAACTCAGCATGATCAAGTCTAAGCAGGAAATAACAAATCCAACTAAATCACACCTACAATTTTCTTATGGGATCTGTGTATGCACTTTACCCACCACAAGCATCCTCCCTCAGAAATACACAGTTTACATGCCTTTGGTATTTTTCATGGTTCATTACTCAAGGTAATTTATGGCAAGTTTATGCTGCTACAGTACATCATTTTGTAATTTTCTGCAATAAAACCATTGCACTGACTAGTCTTGGTTCTTTATTACATTTGAGGTCACTTGAAAGGGTAATTTCATCTATTGAACATTAAGTCCTACAATAATTCAATACTTTGAAGATATTTGAAAACAGTACTTTCTTCTTCTTCTACAAGAGCATGTGGCCAGCACTGAGGGTAGCACAGAGCCATGGCCAGGTATGGCTCAGCTTTGGCTGGACTACTGTCAGGGTTGCAAAACACCTTGGTGGTAACCTCTGAAATTCCTAATGTGGTTGGAGTATCCTGGGTGGATATGCATGATACAGATATGCTGAATGCCTATTTTTTTATTAACAGACATATGTGCACAAGGCCAGCACAGTGGACAGACTCATATTTTAGAAAGAACTTTGGGATGGATGGAGAAGGCTGTGGATGTGTCTTGGTAGGGTTTGCTTCAGTGGGAGCATTGAGGCTCTTGAGCATTTTCTCCACCACTGCTTACACAGCCAAACCATTGGGACCCCTCGAGACCCTCTAAACTTGATGAATTTGCTGCTAAAATGGTCAAGGAAATGTAGCTGCACAGGAACTGGCTAAGTAATAACAACAGAATAGCTTTAATATTGCTCCATATCCTACAGCTTTACCTCAGACCCCTGAGGACTCCAGGTTTTGCCCACACCAGTGAAGAGCAATGCTTTGCATTCAGGGTGGTCGTGGTGGAGTAACAACTGCTGTGGTGAAAGAAGTGGTTCAGGGGATTAGCACACCAATATTTTTTCCCTGCAGAAGCCATAATCAAGCTCTCCCATCCCTGCCAAGAGATCAGAGCCTTCAATGACATTTTGAAATTGTCTCACCATAAAGTTTTAAAAACAATGTTTAAATCATCTGCCTTGGGAGAACTTGAAAAAGAGGAGAATGGGGGAAAAAAATCAATAACCTCTGAGAGGCCTGAGCTGCAGACAAGTTAAGTAGGAAAAAGGGATGTCCTGAACAGCCCAGCACCAAGGGCAGTGATTCTGACTGCCAGAACTGCTGTTGAGCTTTTGTGCAGTATTGCCAGAGCTGAAATGGGGCTAGAAAGAAGGAGAAACTCTTCCATCCCTCTACTTTGCAGATCTTTTGCCTCATCAAGTCTCTCTGGATATGAAAACTTCAATTTTCCCCTCACTGCCTTAAAGAAAGGCAGTAAAAGCTGGCATCAACCTTGTTTAAATCAAAGTGAGTCTGGTTCAAGTATCATACCATGTGCCATCCTTTCTGAGAAGCCTTATTTTATGGGTGACCTCAGTGGCAGCAGCATGTGGATCCTTTTTCATTAGAAAAGAGCTGTAGCTGTCCCACCTCTTACTCTTCTGGCTGGATGAAAATTCTTCTTTAGCAGGCATTGCAAGGGCAGGTCACCATCACAGGACCTCCTAAACACACGGGGGCTGTGCCTGGCCTGGGGTGGATGGTGCAGGGAGAGCCACAAGCTGGCATGGAGCTGGAAAGATGAGTACGCTCCAGCAGAGACTCCCCATCCTTGACTGAGCACATCCTAAATGAGAGCCAGCGAGAGATTCCTGCCCACCTCTACCTGTTGGCACTTACCACTCTGTCATGAGAAGCCAGGCTCCCTTATTTCAGAGTTCAGCCACATCCAGTTCAGGAAGGAAAAAATGATAACGAGCAGAATGATGGAATACCTCCAGTGACTTGAAGAAGATTCTGTAATACACAGAAATGTGCTGATTGCAAGTGTTGATGCCTGGGACATGCTGAGGCTGGAAACTGTTCACATCCTCCTCCACTTCTTCTATCCTCTAGGATTTTCTGCTGTGTGCATTTCTACGTCACTTCTCTTCTTTCTCTACAATTAACTCTTTTGTTGTCCTACTAACACCTGTATTTCACTGCTGCCTCTCTCCTGTCTTTCTTCAGCAATGAAGGGGAGGAGAGAGGATAGGGTTGTTCGCAGGGAATATTTGGTAGCTCACCTCTGCCATCTGACTCCATGGCTACTTAATCACAGAGCTGTTCAGGAGGAGCGGGGGTAATTGCAGGAGTGTTTGGACAGCAAAGAGGTTGGAATAAACAGATGACTTGGATGATCTGGAGAAATAGCAGGCATGACCCCTGCTCTTCAGCTGTACCAGCCCAGTGCTTTGCTATTTCATCCCTGCACCTGCCCTAACTAAGCCTGTGGCTGAAGAAGCTGTGAGTCCCTGCAGAGGAGAACGTACATGCAAGATTTCCTGGGGGATCTCCACTTCTCGTCTTCCTCCTCACTTAATGGGGAAAAAGTAGCCTTGGACATGGACTTTTGATTTATGAAGGAAGGAGCTCAAACACACTCTGCTTGTTTCAGCTGAGTTGTTAGTCATCAAAATAACTTGTGCTCAGTCTCCAGTGATTCCCAGCTTTTGCTGTAACAGCCTGCATTGCTGTTTCCCTCTGAATTTCAATCAGGTGTCATTACCGTGTGCTGCCCACATTCTGCTCGGGATAGATGCCTCTCATAAGATACTGGAATTGCTCAATGCAGCGAACTTATTCTCTTTAAGAACCTGAATCACACTAAGTGCTTCACTTACCATCTGCTTTTTTGATTTGCTTACTCTTCTGTTCGCACTGTCTGCAAGAGCCATTTGTTTCCTTGCCTATAAATTCGTGGTCCAGAAGAAACTGCAGCATTGTCAGCAGAGTGCTGAAATATGGTGTGAGAATGGACCTACAAAAGAGGCTGGAAGCAAAACTTAGCACACAGTCAAACTATCTGTAATTGGATTTTGAGGCCAAAACATTATAATGAACAGAGTGAAAGAAATAAACAGGATCATTTATTTTATTCCATCATTAGCAAAACTCCTTGGTTACGTGTGATAATTGCTGGCAAAGATTTACATACAGAAATTGTGCCGGAAAATGCTTAAGCCTGTTTCTTTATAACAGATCCACCACCAGCATACCAATTACATGACATAAAGTGTATTGAGCTCGGAGAAATCCCACAAGGCTTTCAGCAGCATAACCTGCTAGCCTTTCCCTGCTCTGTGCTTGGGATTGCTTCCTGGATGGACTGATTTAAGCAAGGAATACACATTCTTAGCAATCTGTCATGTATGTTTACAAAATTATCTCTAGAGAAGCCTATAGGTCAGCCTGGGAATGAGAAGTGACAGAAGATCAAGATCTTCAGTCCTCACTCTGGTAACATACTAATGGATCATAATGGGTGATTTTGTGTAAGCAAGGCACGCGGGTACGTCTCCATTAAGAACCTTTCTTATCAGCCTGTGTGTTTTAAAAAAGCAAAGTTTAGAAATTTGCTAGAGTTTACATCCATTAAAATAAAGGATGAATCTCCAGCTTGTTCCCCTGAGAATGCACCATCCTGGGGGTTGACTTGAAGGCCACTGATAGGAAGAAATTTATTGACTTGAGAACTGGAGTCCAGTGGGTAAAGAGCCAAAATGCAAGAAGGCAGAAGCTTGGAGGGAAGGGAACAGTCATACCCATGAGTATATAGAGATTTACCTTTGGAGGAAGGATCTGCAAATGAGAAAGGTGTCTGCTGGCTCAATTTGTAAGCTGGGTTTTGATATTAAGGGGGCTAGAAATAGGAAAATACACACACTTTCCACTGCCTTTACCTGTTTCTGGGCTAACCTGCCCATCTTTTGAAGAAAAAAACATCAAGACTTGGATTCTGCAGCCTTTTCCAAAAAGTCACTTCCTTTTTGTGTACCGCTGGTCCTCCTGCAGTGCAGGGAAATGGAGCGGCAAGGGGAAGATGGACATGACAGATGTCCAGACTTGAGCCAGTCATCTCAGCTTTTGCACAGAGTATCTGGGTTAGATAGCACATTGCCCATTTGCAGCTCTGGATGTTGCTCCAGCTCCTGAGGCAGTTTCTGGTGATCCAGAAAAGGAAATGTGTTAAGGACACCGGTGCATCTCCTTCCCTCCAGACAGGCGTGGTGGGAATGGCCCCCAGCCAGCAGCACTTCAAATGCCCATGGGGCAAGGCCAGGGCTGGTGTTGGGTAGAGACAGGGTGGGCAACACTGCAGTTTAAGGTAGGTGGGGAGTACTTCTTCCTGGAGCTGCAGATGGCAATACAAGCCATAAACTGCCATTATTTACAATTCAACAGATAGCAAGGGAGACGGCCAGATGAGCAAATCAAAAGAAAGTCTAACTCACTTTTCCTAGTGTTTTCTCACTGAATTCAGTGGACTTGGTGAAAGGAGGCAGCAAAAACCAGAAAGCAGGAGGGAAGCAAGATCAACAGCCACTGTCCCCAGAGCTGGAGGCCTTTTCATCTCCAGGTCTAAAGGTCCTGAAGAACATCTGGGCTGAATTTGGATCTGATGTTGTAGCTTATTTCTCAGCCACGCTTATCTCTAGCTCAGACATTGTATGTTGCAATGGCATTACTCATTGCTACAAAGGTTGTTTTTTCCCTCCAAATACAAAGTAATGCTTATTTGATTATTAGACAGCAGCATTATTCCCTCATTACTGTTTATAAAAGCAGCAGGAGAGAGACATGGATACTGCAGTGCGACTGACAGAATGGGCGGTAAGACCTTGAGAGGGAAGTGAGTCCTTCACTGCTTAGGGTGTTAGTCCATACCTTAACTCTTCCTGGACCTCAGCGGGGAGACCTAAGATCTGGATCGCATGTCTTTTGATATGAGCCTTAAGATTTAAAAAACTCCTCTTTGAAACTTTACAGCCCCTTTATGTATTAGAATCAATATTTAATGCATTTAGAGGAATGACTGGGGAGAAGTGACCTGTGAGACAAGAGCGGGATACCATCAGGAAGGTAAAGTGACAGGCTGGTAACAGCAGAATGACATTTTATAACTCAGAGACCCTTTGCTGCAGATTTCACAGGGAGAGGGAGTGCTGACAACAGCTGATGTGTCCTGCTCTGTCTGAGCCCTATCCCAGCCCTTGCCAACAGTCAGTCCTGCTGAACATGCACCTGGCCTTTCTGGAGGAGCACAAAAGCAGAGGAATGTCACATTTGTCAGGACACTGTAATGTAGCTTTTGTCTATTTCATGCACATGCCTTTAACACACCAGGTTGGTGTCCCACTGGAGCTGTTGGCTGAAATGCTTCTTGGGCTGTGCTGCACTTTCAGGCTGTACTTTCTTGTCTAACGATGCTCTGGAAGATACGGAAGTGAGGAAACCCAGATAACCTTGCTAAAATCGGCAGAGAAGGTCCCTGGTGGAAGGACGGAGAGAAGGACACCATCTGTGCTCATACATTCTTCAAACCCTGCCATGAGGCATTTTACAGCCACGCTAGGTCCTCCAGACCCATGGAGTCACAGGCATATCTGCTCAGATGTATCACCTGGGATCTATTTTCAGCATATTTTCATATTTGGGCAGAGCCTGAGTTGGTGCCCCACCGTGCTGGACAAGGTACAAGGACCATAGAGCCAAGACTTGAAGAGATGGACCCAAATGGCAGAGCTACAGGTAACACAGCATGGTAGGATGGCTCGGATTTTACCTTCCAGCCAAACTTTGTTTCCTTTCCAGTAATTTCATTCTTTCATGCTGCTATCTTTGCTCATTGGAAAGGCACATCTTGTGCCATTTCCCCCTTTCCATTTTAGTCCCAATACTGACAGTGGAATGACTTTTCTAGTCTAGTAATCTTTGTCACAAAAGTGAGGGAAAGCATGCAGTGAAAATGAAGATCTATCAGCACTGCCGTCTGACTGATGGCTCACTCTGAGAGCTGATGCTAAGATGAGAACAGAAGATGAAAAAAAGAGATCTCTTTCTTATTTTAATACCAGGAACAGCACACAGAACCTGTATCCATCTTTTTGACAAAGGCTGTAATGAAAATGGCAGCATGCTGGAATGTCACCATACCCCTGTGATGGGCTGTAATTTCATCCCCTTCCATGGGCACTGCAAGCAGTCAGCAGTCTGTCTGCAGGTATTTGGCTTAAAAATGCCTGTCACTCACTTCATGTACTGCATCTTGCCATCACCTAGATGATATTTTAAGTCCCTCACACCACACAAGTTTTATCACACATCCTCTTTTCTAACAGTTAATTGGGCAGAGACACCAAGTGCAGTGTGTTTGTTTCCTCAGAGTCAGTAACCAGCCACATTTGATACATGTGTTTTTTATATGCAACACCAGCTAAAAAACAATGTATTGAAATGAAATTCATTGCACACATCTTCAGCTGTCACGCCACAGGCATGTTCTTCACTGACCTTTTCCTCTGTTCTGGCTTTTAGGATACCACAATCGTCCCTGAACTTTCACAGGAGCAAAAATAAGAGTGTTTTTGCTTTCTGTATCCCCTGGCAAATCTTACTATTTTCTTTTGTCAAGACAAAGGCACAGCTGGATACTACACAGTTAAGATGCTGTTGTCCTAGGAATAACTTAGGAAAAGTTGGTTTAGACTTTAGCTCTGCTGGTACAGCGTTTTGTGAATTTTGAAGACAATTCTTGTGCCCAAATCCATCCTGGGAGGAGGAACAGCCTTCACCTGAAAGAAGAGCTGTGTAATTAATGCTATACAGGAACAAACAAGGCAGTGTGATGCCAGGGTGAAGGATAAAGTGTTCATCTGCTTCCTTCCCTCCAGCAAACCAATTTTGCTCATCAGTGGGAGCCCTTCCCTTCTTGGATTTCAGGACAATCCTCTGGAGATGAGAACTTTTCCTTTTCACCATCATGTGGAGGCGAACCATATTCCCTTTCTTTCCAGGGGAATATCAAGCTTGCTTCTTGGAGATGGGCCTTGAAAAGGGGTTGGATAGAGGCAGCAGGAGAAGAGAAGATGGGTAATCCAGGGGATTGCCCTCCTGACTTCTGAATTCAACAACTTCAGCAAGGGATGAGGCAGGCCCTGGACACCTTCTCCTCCAGCTTTGGCAAAGGCAGTATGAGCCCATCAAGAGTCTGGTGCTGATGGGCCATGACAGGTATGCAAGACTCACTCTTTCCAATAGGATGGGTCATTTGGCAGCAACTCAGCTCCCTTTGTATTGGATTTGTCCTGTTCCAAAGCCCTGGGTTTACTAATCCTCACTTGTTTCCTGCTTGGAGCTATTTGCATAGTTATTAGGCCCAGCTCCCATTCTCTTCTCTAAAACATGCGGAGGACAGGGCTGAATGAGAGGGAAATTTGATTGCTTAGTATTTTGTCTGCCTGTTACTATCGGTAGGGAGCAGCTACACAGCCTGGCAACAGCCTGCAGAGAGCCTGAAATGCTCTAAAATTAAAAAGACCCAGATTCACACCTCCTGACTCCTCATTCTCACAGGCCAAAAGGAATAAGGAAAGGGAAAAAGAAAGAGAGAAATGAAAGAGAAGATGATTTGTTTGCAGAATATTTCTGTATGTGTATATTTTGCAGAAGGTTAATTGGAAAGGGTGTTTCTATGCCAACAGGGGCTGAGAACAGACAGCTGAACCCGGAGAAGCATCCTCCCCCAAGGAAGCGTGTTGGATGCATGGATTGCGTGGCCCAGTGGCTGCACACGGAGCAGGCCAGCAGGAGATACTTTTGGACCATAAGTCTCCCTCCCAGTGAGGCTGGAGGAATTATTTGACCTGTGCCCTGCTCTAACTCTGACCGCTTCTCTGGTGGGCTCCAGTCTGTGATTTTTGGGTCTTCCCCTCAGGCAGAAGTTGGCAGCACCGGGCTGATCTGGGCACCTGCAGAGGGAAGGGCAGATCCTTCCCATTCTACACAGACCTGGTATCTCCTTGGGAAGGGTGAGCAGGATAAGAAGAACATGCCACAGATCAGTTCAATAGCCAAGTCTGGAGCTGCTGGAATGGCTGCTCCCCCTCTCCAGCAGATGGGGGGGATGGTGATGGTCATTCAGCTCTGTGGCTCTCCAGGACTGGTGTGATGTTTGCCTTGGACAGTGGAGCTCTGGTCTGACTGCAGGGTTTAGAAGCAAATGCCATCAAGATACCAAGTACTTGACACTGTGAGGTATTCAGATCATAGTTATCTGTTCCAACCCTCTCCCCTTAAACATATATAAAGTCTGGCAATGAGCACAAACAGTGTTTTAAAGGGAAATCTTTTTAATAATTGCATATCAAACCTCCAGATAAGACAGAAAGAGAATACTATGAAAATTTGGCTTAAAACTACTCAAAGAAGGCAGATTATGTTGTGGTTCCTAATGACTCATTTTTTACGCAAGAACCTTAATTTAAGATGGCTTTCAGGACTGTCTTGGGAGGAAGATCCTGCTCCACACACTTTTCCATTCTGAGACATTTGAAGTGCAGATGGGGAAGGAGGCGGCTTAGGCGGCCTCTGGATGAGAAGCTACAAATGGGCTCTAAATGGAAATGTAAATCATTTATCATGGGTTTCTGAGGTGAGTTACATAATCATAGTGGTAGATGGGTCTCCAGGACATTCAGATCATTCTATCCCAGCTGAGTTCAGCACCTTTACACAGGTGTTCAGAGGAAAAAACAAAGTGCCCTACAAGACCAGCTGAGGTCTTGCAGCTGGACTGAACAACACCCCTTGGGTCAATCACAGTTTTGGCTCTCGGTTAAAGCCACTTCTGACTTAGCTCACGTCTGCAGTGATTGCATCAAATTTTACTTTCCCCAAGTTAATCTCAAAAGAACCAACACCAGTAAGCTATTTCTTTAAATCAGCCTTGGAAATAATTACCAAGAGACAGTGCAACTACAAATCTGTACCCTGCTTAATGGCTGAGCCACTTTCCATATGGGACAAGGCAGCACTTTGCTGCCTGCCATGGTCAGTAATAAAACCACTGAACAGCTCTGCTCCTCCCTTTGATCTGCAGCATCTGCTGAGGTACCTGCCTGCCTCAGGGTCAGTGCACTTCACAGCTTTAACACTTGCCAGAGGAGTTAGTCAAAGTCCCTAACATTCATCACAAAAATGCCTTTTTAGTGAGTGTTGTGTGCCCCTGTATCTGTTCTTAATCAACACATAGGTCCTGTCTGCACTGGAAAGCTTTGCCAAGGTAACACTGAAATGACGGCTTAGTTTATTCAAAGAAATGACATAAGCTACAGCAAGAAACACACTGACTCTAGTTACAGTCACAAATTATCTCCCGGACTGAGTTATAGATAAAAGTTCCACCAGCACAGCAATGCTCCTTAGTGATACCATTTTTTCATGACATTTCTAAGCTAGCACAAGTCATATGAAGGCAGTTATGCCAGCATAAAACTTCTTTTGCCAGCAAAGAAGTGTTGGCCAAAAAATTTAAATTCTTACCTCTTATTGGTTTCCCAGGAGAAGTTTCTAGCATAGACTCAGCTGTAATTTGAGCACTGGGGACAGAGAAATCTACTACATTTGAAATCACTTCTCTCAGCAAGGTAGGCAAGGTACCTCCCAGAGCTTTTATTCTGTACTAGACTGTGCTATTTGCAGTGCCCTAACATCATGTAAGTTTCTTCTTAGTTCATATAGCCAGAGCGTCTCTGCATCAAAGAAAATGTTCCAAGCAAATAATTTAGGAGATGAGCCACTTCATTTGTGCCTGAGGAAAAAACTTGTCGGAGAGCTGTGAGGCAGCAAATGGCATCAGCCTCGCTGGGCACGTTCCTCACAGTGGACAATGCTCGGTGCAGGTCCACCCACAGCACCCTGTGCCCAAACTCAGCAGCTGCAGCAGCTACAGCTAATTCTGCTACAGCAGACAGGAATGAGAGACAACCTCCCCTACTGCCATAACCTGCACCCTCAGCAAGTGCCACAGGAATTTCCAAAAAACACCTAAACTATGGGCTAACAGCACCTAATTCTACTGATTCTTCATAACTGCTTGATGTGTGCTTTGAGCTCTGCCAGGCAGGTCCTGCTGGCCTCCATCAGATCTAGAGCAGCCAACCAGAGAGGGAGGGAGGAGGCAGAGCTCATGTCCTGCTTGAAATTTCTCAGGAACATACTTGGATGTGGTGTCTGTGCTTTTGGCCATGCTATCTGGATTGTAATGTTTGTGTTTCTGCTATTCCCTAGGTGCAGGGTTATAAAATCAGCATTTACATTCAGATTTATAACCCAGTAAAGGCAAGTTCCCTCTAATAAAAACAAGCTCATTTATGAGAACAGATTTCAGGCATGACTTGCAAGAGGGAAAACAACATCCTGTGTGATTCTAATGGCTCACACCTCACTGGCAGACACAGAATAAATTTTTCTGCAGCTCTGCTTCTGCTCTCAACCTTCCCTCATCTGTGCAGTGTCTGAAGTCCTCTGATGCTGCTCTGAGCTGCAGATGCGGCAGTGACCCTCTGCAGTTATCCCAGGTCTCTGTGTATATGCCCTGGGGGATATACTTCATATACTCAGCTTCTCATCCCACACTGATGAACACCCTGGGCCAAGTTTCCTGCCTGAGGTGCCAAACGGTGGCCACAGAGGCTGGGCAGAGAGAAAAGCCCATATGCTGCTGCACTGCTGTCAGTGCCCTCATGGCCATTTAACACAGGCAGGCAGCGCCCCTGGCGCTCTTGCTGTGGTAATTTGTGCCTGGGTCCATCCCCACACAGCCAGGTGTTCTTCTGCCACCCATCCCGGAGCAGGAGGCTCTGGAGTCAAGGGGCTGGGAGGCACCTAAGGGTGGTTTTGGACTGGCCAAGTTGGGGGAACAAGGGGGACACCTCAGAGCATACACCCAGATAGATTTTCACCTCTGACACAAAGGGTTGTGAATTACGGGGCAGGAAAGCACAAGCAATCAAAGACTAAAAGCCACAATTTCTCTCTGTGTATTTACTATACCAATAAAATATCTTCATAGCAGCTGGCTGTAATGTAAATCCTCTTTAAGAACTAATGGCTGTGCAGGGACCATTAAAAAAACAGCTCCATCACTAAGGCTGTTGGTTGGGACACTCTTTGTGGTGTTATTCTGCAGGGAGGGCTGCTCTGCAAGGCTGCATGGAGCTGCTCTGGGCTTCACTGCTCTGCAGCAAACTGGCTCCCTGGCTCACGCTCCAGATAAGGGCTGGATTTCAGGGGGGATTTTCTCTCTCCAAATCAACAATTCACTAGAAAACAGCAAAATCGCTCCACCTTCCTGCAGGCACCTACCATGGCCTCTGGTCAGAAGCTGCTTGCTGGCCGTGGAGCTGGTGGGCTGCCACCAAGTGTGACCCCATCACAGCCAGGAAAGGCTAAGGGCACACAGAGGGGTCAGAGTACTGCTCCAAGCTCAAAGCCCTTCCCGTGACCCAGCACAGGACAGTGCAGTGCCCTGCTGCATTTCTGGGCAGTGGTTGTGATGCACCATTCACCAGCAAACCCCACCTTGTGCAGCCTTTCCCTCTGCCAGCTCACGAGCCTTGCATATATTTTCAGTGCCTTTTGAATGCAACACTTTCATGAGTGCATTAAAAGAAAAATTTTTAAAAAATCAGCTATCACCTGAAAAACATTTAATTAGTTGCAGAATCAGCTCCTTTTGAAGTAGTAATATAATCATTCACCTCTCTCTTTGTTCCTGGAGCATCTGCCTTTAATCTAACTTCTTGCAGGCTTTCCAAACAGTGCCTGGCTCTATGGTGCTGAGCTGCCGGGATGCTGCACTCGGAGGATGCTCTTCCACACCAACAGAAACTATCCCTGTCCATCTCATCACATCTTGGGGTCAGACTTGGTGCCATTTGTCTGGAATGCTGTGAAGGACACAGGGCAGGCTGAGGAGCACGACAGAAGTGATCACACCAGAGAGCCAAACAGTGATGCTGCCCTGCTTGATGGCCTCAGTCAAGTTTCACCTGTGTAGGAGGGTATTGGGAGAAACAAGGATAAAACCAAAGCACTCTGCAGGGATGAGAGCCTGGGGCATTGCACTGATCAAACAGCAACTGCCTCTCTCTTTCTTCCAGCACAGCATCCTGCCTCAGCTGTTCCTCTGTGCAGTGTTTTGGGATTACCTCGTTGTGCACTGGGCATATTGGCACAAGCCTCACCCCAGCCCCAGGGTACATCAGCCCACGAGCAGTGGGACCAATACAGCCTCTGCCCAGCAGCCTGGAAACCCTCAGTTCCCTCATCTTCTAAATCTTCTGACCTCCACTGGGTCAGGCTGGAGCAGCCACACCAGCTGTGACTCCCTGTCTGGCCAGCAGCCCTCACTTGTTCACTTGTGCCCAAGCCAAATGAAGCAGATAACTGCTGACCTCCTGCTGTGGTGGCTCCTGTTGGAGTAATCTGGGTCACTCTGCTCTGCCTGAGACCTACATTCTGTATCACCACTGAGGTCTCCTCACTGCTCTTCAACTTGGCTGATGCTGCCCAGTGGGTCCAGCAGGGACTGGGGAGGGACAGACAGTAGTCCCCTCAATCTTGATTTCTACCTTCACCACCTGCAGATGAGGCTCCCACATTAAGTTATGGATGCTGTGGAGCCTTTCCAATACCACAGACTCCACTACTAGCAGTCTCTTATTTCCCAGGTGACGGAGCAGATGCTGAGCCCAGCACCCCAAGTCCAGCACCCCACGATTGCAGCCCCTTCCAGCAGCTGCAGCCAAACCCCATGAAATGGGCTGACTCTCTCACAGATTCAGATTTATGCTTTGCAATGTGCTTTCAGGCAGAGAAGTTGGCACGAGGAGCATGTTCTTGCAGGGTTCTGGCTGGCAATTGCCTGGCAGGATTTAATCAGTCATGTTCATGAAATCTGACCCAACCTGCACCTGCTGACCTTGGCCCCAATACTTGCAACAAGTCAAATGAACTCGGGCTTGCAGATCCATCACTATCTTTTTCTAAGAGCTGGTAATCATCCATCCAGTGCAACTTGATGACCTTCATGGAATCAGCATACATATTCCCACTTGTATTTATCAGATATTCACAGAGAAAGTGTCCTGTGTAAAATAAAGAGAAAAGATCATCCATGTATGAGACAAATGAAGAAAAGCTGCATATTCACAGAAAAGATCTCCTCCTGGCCATGTATTTGGGTAATTACCGCAGAGTTTGTGTCTCCCTGCTCCCACATAGGTGTTATGGAGAAGACAAAAGTCTGAGTTGCTCATTATGAACCAACAAGCCCTGGCTCCCTTCTCTGAAGTCCAAGGGGCCTCACTCCTCCATGGCCAAATTGTCTCCAGGATCACTCCAAAAGAAGAAACCATAATGATGAGCTCAACCCCAGTGAGAAGACACAGTAAGAGCAACCATTTCTGTAAAAAAAAAAACCCAAGATATTTTCTTCCAATTTGGCACAAAGGTGACAAGGAAAATACCCGATAGGAGGAAAAGTAAAGAGAACATTGCCTTTGGAGACTTTTAAAATGGGTGCATGAAGGTAGCCACCAAAGAGGTCTCATTGAATTTTAATTAGATAAGGATTTTGATGGCTTCATATTATTCTGTTATTGAAGTATTCGAGATAAATAAAATGAGTCAGCAAAGGGTGGGTGGTCACATAAAGGAGAGCCTCCAAATGAAAGTTCATTTACTAATTATGTAAAGATTAGCAGAGAACACATGGCACAATCCAGGGCTCTGCGGGGTCACTCGGAGGAGGACAATTTTCACACTGACCTAAGGGATTCTTCCTTCCTTTCCAAAACTCATCAGACCTTCACAACAGAGCCCTGCTTGGTGTATCCACAACTAATAGTGTGTCCTGGTTGAATGCCCCACCTTGGCCATCAGGTGCTCAGGTTTGTGCATGATAGCACTGAAGTCGGTGGTAATTCCAGAGTACATTATATCCTGTTGACTATGCTGGAAGCATTAACTGCAGGGAGATTGGATGTTCTAACTCTCTATTTTCACAGCCCACTGAAGTTTTCACCTTGATCATTAGAAAGCACAGTGCACAACAGATGGCTGATTGACGCCATATAATTTGGCTTTATCACAGCCTTTCTCCTGAATTTCCTTTTTTGGGGGTCCGTGTGTGAATCCTTTAGCATTTCAAATACAAACTTCATTATAAATCATGTAGTAATTTTGTGAGTGAAAAGCTACAACAATATCATCAGGAACTGACCTTGGAATTAAATGTTTTCCTCTGAAGTTCTGACTTGATAAAATGTTCCTGCATTTCCATGCTTGGTGAAACTCATCATGTGAGTAGGCAGCTGTGAGATTTTCTGGGTCTGCTTTCTAAGCTTGGCTAATCACACAATTTTAATAGCAATAAATCACGATTTCAACAAAGGGCTGTCTCTTCAGCAGAGACGTGCAACTTTTACTCACAAAGGTATGAATTTATCATGTTTATTAATAGACATGCTCCACTGCTTTGTCTTGCTTTGTGTACTGCAAGCAATGACTCAGCCCTGTGCCATGGGCATGCAAATATTATTAATAAAACCTTATTCTGCCACATTTAGACAGATTATGGACAAACGATAAGGAGGGATTTGCATATAAGCAGCCCCATCAGAAGTATATGAGAGAGGATCATACTTTCTGGTAAATTAGATATGCCATTTCCTCTGGGGGAAAAAAAATCTAAAATTCAGGTGGTCTATCAGAAAGTGTGCTACAGCCTCAAATGTGGCAAATACTCTTCTGGTGTTCACTGTGATCCTTCATTCTTGTCCATAAGTGAGGCATGTCAAGATAGCTCCAGAGGAGGATTTGCAGGGCTGAGGGAGCTCTGCCTGTGCCGGGGATGGGGTGGGTCAGAGCTGGGCCAGCTGTCTGTCCCTGGCAGGAGCTGTGCTCCATCTCGTCCCTGCACATACTGCAGAATCAAGAAAGCAGGGATGTGCTCACCAGTTTTCTGCTGCAAACACATGCAACTGCAGCTATTAATTACAGGCAGCAGATTACTCATTGGAATTAAGCTACAATCATTCATGGGTATCCAACGACCTCCTAAGGTCTTTCTTGGGGTCTCAGTTCTGCCCCGCTCTTTCCAGGGTGCTGCTATATGGGTGACAGTGGAGATGATTCAGTCACAGTGAAGTGTTTCATGCTGAGCCTTTCAGCTGTGCTTTGTGGCATCAGGACATCCCTAATCAACCCCCAAATCTTTACTTTGAGGCTTTCAGCTGTGCTTCGTGGCATCAGGACATCCCTGATCAACCCCCAAATCTTGCTGCTGGCATGGGAACCCTGTGTGAAGACATCTGGCTCCACTGATATACCACTGCTGCAAAAAGGAAATGAGCCAGCACTGCTGATGGTTGTCAGGGCCCCGAAAAATCTCCATATTGGGGTGCTCTCAGTACCTGCCTTTTATCATACCTGATAAGCACCACCAGCATAAGAAAACCTACAAAATACCAGTAAACAAGGCTTCCCAGGAGGGAGATAGACTCTCCTCCTTTTCCCTCCCACTCTCTCTCTCTCTCTCTCTCTCTCTCTCTGTGTGCAGGCAAATTTAGCAGTGAGCCAAGATTTACAGCTTTAATTATGAACTTTAGCCCAAGCAGTCATTCTGGAAATATCCTCATGGGGGAAATGGGGAATGGGACCTGGCGTGCCCAGCGAGGTGTACAGCTGTGCTTCTGCTTAATTGTACTGGTTCTGGTCCTTCACTAAAATGATTTCATGTGAAGGGATTTTATCTCCCCCCTGCTTACTGGTGGTGACAAGGAAAAGAAAATGGGAAAAAAGGGAGCGTCAATCTGTCTTTTACTGTATTATCTAATAAACCAGCAAAAATTAGCCTCAGCAGAAAAGATTAGCCTCTTTCAGGCTCACACACCTTAATTAAACATGCTGAGCTCCGGCTGGCAGCAAACGCAAAATATTTTACTGTTAAAAGCTGTTCATTTGTTTTACTGTCCAGACATCCTATTTTTTTACACCCAAAGGCAATCAGGACTCCTAGAAAGAGCCTGAAGAGGATGGTGAGCCACAGTGTAGAAACTTCCTTGCTTGTTTCAGAGAGAAGGTTGCAGGCAAGAAGGCAGGGAGATTGCTCTAACAGTATCACTTGTGAACCATTTTGCTGAGAAGTAGCACAGACCCCGCCACCATGACCGGGGATCTCTGTGCTGAAATAGAATCTGGTTTGAGTACAGATCTCCAGTAAACAGCCCAGCTAATGGAGTTCATCAGTGCAGTAATAAGCTGGGTCTGACCTCATATTGAAAGTGTAGCTACATCATGATGTGCTCCTGTGTTGCTGAGCCTATAACCCAGCCCTAATCAGTGCTGAGACTGTGGTTCTGCAGAAGAACCAAACCAGGAACCAAAGCCATGTAGAAGGTCTTTGTATCTTTGCTTACATGGCATTTTTAGTGAAATACGCCTTCTGTGTAAGACTAGTGTGATTCTTCCCTGTGAGGGTGGGGAGGCCCTGGCACAGGCTGCCTGGAGAAGCTGTAGATGCCCCACCCCTGGTAGTGTCCAAGGCCAGGCTAGACAGAGGTCTGAGCCATCTGGTCTAGTGGAAGGCATCCCTGCCCACAGCAGGGGGGCTGGAATGACGTGGTCTTTAACACCCATTGCAACCCAAACATTCTATGATTCTCTAATTCCAAAAAGGCTATATGGTACCAGGAGCTTTGTATGAACTTACACAAGCTAATGGCAAGAATCTGTAATTTCCTTTTGCAAAAGGTTCAAGATATTTCAAAAAGCCCAAGTACAGGGAACAAGAAGCAGCTTAGAGGCACAAATTCAATGGCAGCATCCCAGCTGTTGAGGCAGGGAGCATGAGGGGACATGTGCTGGCAGTCAAACAAGCAGGTGAAACAGGTGAACCTGACCCTGGCTGGCCACCCTGAAGTGCAGACCATGGTCGTAATCAAATTTTGAAACATGTTTTTCACAATATTATTCTTTAGACACAACGGATGGGAGCTTGCAGTTCCCTGGGGAGCCGAGATTGGCTGACACCAGCTCTGAACACATTCCCTGATCCCCACCCTCTCTGGGCACACCGCAGCGTGCCTGATCCCCGGCACAGGCAGGGAGCAGCGTTATGGCTGCTGAAAGATGACATGCTGGGAGGCTTCATTATGTCACATTTGACCTTCCCAGCTTCCCTAATAGATTGTTCTTGTCATCAGGGCCTAACAAAACGCATTAGCTTGCTGGCATTTGCTGCTCAGCAGCGAGTACAAATCTTAGCTCCACAACTCTCATTTGGAGGTCCAGCACACTGATTTAGAAGATAACTTCAGAGACTAAAAAGCTTAATTTTTTCTTCCTTTGAAAAGATTAAATTTTAAATCTCTTTGTAAGAAGACATTTGCAGCTGAGCAGTCCTTTTAAACTACATTTCTTTCTTGATAAGAAAGAAATTGAAATACATTAGAAAATGTTCAACCAAATCAGTATTCTTAAATATTGGTGTACAGAATACAGAAAAAGTGCCTTTTCTTCTCTATGAGGTCCAAGAAAAGCCCTCCAAGCACTTTTGAAGACCTTGCTCTGCACCTGCTGTGTGCTTCTGCATTCCAAATGCCCTCTTCATTATTATTTGAAGGCTCTCAGTTTTATGGTTTAATTTTCAATTCCATACCATAGCTAGCTGATTGCCGGTGTTTGTAGCCTGTCTTGCCAAAGTTCAGTAGGCACCAAGAAAGGTCATTTTTCCAACCATGTACTTTAGGTATTATATCACTTCCTGATGTCCCTTTTGATCACAGTTTAATTACACCGAAGATAGCTGTGAATAAGGTTCCTAATCTTGAATTAATTCTGTTTTCTGAAGGTCACACAATCCTGTCCTTCTGTCACCCTATCCTAAACTCTGCTAGACATAAGGTCTTCCTCATGCTTTCACTCTGTGCTGGTTAAATTTTAGAAAAGAACCCATGAGCACCACTATCACTGACATTGATGGAGAATTATCTTCAGTCCGATTTTGCAGCCATGGTCTTTAATCCACTGATCCGTGACCACATGCAAACAGAGGTTGTGGAATTCCTCTAAAGGCTCTGAAAATATTCACCTTCACTTCCTTTGTAGAGAAATATGTACATGTCCTTTCACTTTCAGCCCCTCTTTCAAGACCTGTCTGAAACTGCATAAAATGCTGTACTTCCTTTACTAGAAAAATTACCTGGAAGAAATACTGCATCAACTGGAGTTCACTAATGCACAGCCAAAAGCCGTCATTAAGTGATTGATCATGCATTAAAGATAAAGTTATAAGCTTTAAAACAGATCTGGTAAAGGAAAATTTAACTTACTTTAAATTACCTATAGAAATAACTCACCTAAACACTGACTTAATTCATTATGATCAGTGCCATTATAATAAATATCAGATATATTCATAATTGCATGGCATTTATCTTCAGTTAATGACCTGTAGGAAGGTTATTAAATAGGTTTCATCCTTTGGTTACTGTAAATGGAAGAATTCACTGAGCTGGTTTGCAATCTCACTCATCCTCCTGAAGAACAGTTACTGCTGAGACCTCCTGCAGCACAACAAAGGTGTTGGCCTGCCAGTGGCTCTGTGAGCATTAGGTTTGACATAAAGTCACTTAATCTGGGCTCCTTACCGCTGTTGCTTGTACTGTAAGCAGCTGCATTGCCAAATCTTAGAAGGGAAGTGTGAACTTATCTCATGGCCCTGGTTTGGGAACTACGGTCCAAGAAGGTGCTTGGCCAAATGCTGTGTAAAAGAGCTCATCTCCCATGGCTGTGTCTCTTCCCTTAATTGTCAGTGTCCTTGGTTTCCCTAAGCCTCATCAAAGCAGTGGGTGGCCAAGAAGGCTGCAAGACGTTTTGTTGCTATTAATTCACCTCCAGGTCTTTTGTTTCTCCTGGGATCTCAGTTCAAGGATGGTGGCTCCTATCATCTCTGGTACCCTTAATCCAACTCTTCCTGCCTCTAACCGCAGTTAATGCCTGCAGTGCAGAGAGAGCAGCTGCCTATCCTGGCAATTAATGGCTTTTCCTTGGCTGGTGTTTTATCTATCAGTCTTCCCTCTCTGGACTAATTTTAGAAGCTGGATTCAGTGCCAGCTTCACAGATGATCTTTTCATTTTGTAAAGGTGTTTGGCTTTGTTCACTAATAACTTAATTAGAGGTACTCTCCAGATTCCCTCTCTGCTTATGCAGCCCTCGCCCTTTCTTTTTTCCCTGTGTTCTCTTTCCGTCAGACCGGTACGTCAGAGCTCAGAGGACCTGGGGTGATGAAACGTGGGAACACTGATGAGTCCGTAGGAGGATCAAGGGCTGCAGCACCTGAGAAATGGTTTGTTGAAAGCCTCTTTCAATTGCAGCCACATTAAAATGTCCCCTCTCGATGAAAAATGTGTTCAGGGGGTGTTCAGGAAGCTGGGAGCTTAAGGGATGAGATGGGACAGACATTTCACAGGCCACACAAAACTGGGAGGACTGGTGGTGTGCCAGATGGTTGTGCTGCTCTTCAGAGAGACTTTGGCAAGCTGGAGAAATGGGCTAACAAATACAAAGTCCCGTGCCTGGGGAGGAATAACCCCCCAAACCAGGACAGGCTGGGTGCTGCCGGGATGGAAAGCAGCTCTGTGGGGGAGATCCTGGGCATCCTGATGGACACCGAGCTGCCCATGAGGCAGCAGTGTGACTAAAAACAAAGAAGGCCATGGGTCTCCTGGACTGTCACCAGGTCAAAGGAGGTGCTCCTGCCTCCCAGTTCATACTGGTGAGACACATCTCCATCTGAAAGGCTGGGTTCAGGACTGGGTTCCCCAGCACAGGAGAAACATGGACATGCTGGAGTGAGTCCAGTGAAGGACCACAGAGACAGTGAAGGGACTGGAGCATCTCATTGACATGGAGAGGCTGAGAGAGCTGGGACTACTCAGCCTGGAGAAGAGGAGGCTTGGGGGAATCCTGTCAGTGTATGCAAATACCTGATGGAGGAAGTAAAAAAACCACAACCAGACTCTTCTCTGTGGTGCTCAGTGAGAGAAAAATGAAACACACTGAAACACAGGAAATTCTACTTAAACATAACAAACAACTTTCTTACTGTGAGTAAGGCTGAACACTCAAACTGGTTGTCCAAAGAGGCTGTGGTTTCTCCTTCCTTGCAGGTGTTCAAACCCAATGGGAAACATTCCTGGGCAACCTGCTGAAGGTGACCCTGCTTTGAGCAGGGCCCAGGCAATCTCCAGAGCTGCCTCCCAGCCTCAGCCACTTGCTGATCCTGTGATTTTTGCTATCTCTAAGGCAAGTTACTTCTATTACTTTCAGCAGGATAAATTTTGTCTGCAAATGTTTCTGATATTTTCTGAATTTCTACCAGAAACTGGTGTTCACTCTTTCCTTTCAGGAGCAATAACCATCTGTCCCAACTCCCCGAATGAAAGCTTTTACCCCTTATCAGTAGGTATGGTGGGAAAGAAACAGCAAAGACTGAACACAGCTTATTGTTTATTAATGTTTGACTGAATTTATATCCTTTCTGAAAGTCTGCAGCCTTGTGTATGCTAACTACTCTCCCGGATATCCTTCTTATGGGTATAAATGTCTCCTTTATTTTAAACTCTTTAATAAATTCTTGGCCTCAGTCAGAATTCCTGGGGGCAAGAAATCCCTAAAAACGTGTTATATTAATACAAAATATATTACTTACAAAAAAGTCTAAGTCCAGGTGTGATGGATTGTGCAAAGCCTTGCTTGGATTTTTCCAATAATGTGACTGAGGCCTAGGGCTGGAGGAGGGCTGTGATTTGATGGTTACCTGACCCTTGGCAGAAGAGTGCGATCCAGCGAGACTGACAGCAGCAGCCTCTCGTTCCAGCGTCCCTGTTTTTCTGGTTTTATTTAAATTGGAAAGGGGAAAGGGCTTGGGAAACTGCCAATGTTAAAGCTTTAGTCACTGACAAGGTAAAATGTACTCGAAAATACAGACAGCTCTCCTTTCACAGCCACAACCGCTTTAAAGTTGGAGCTAAACCTCTCCTCAGAGCAGGTACAGGGAGTGTGGATTGCATTGAGTCCTGGCCCTGTGAGGTTGGGAAGAGATTTGGTGTCTAACACCAGGCCCAGCCCTGCTGCAGGAGGGGATGGCGAAGGGATTGACTGCTTTGCGTTGTTTAATTGCCCTCAGCACTGCAATCTGCAGCACTTTGCTAAATTATGGCTAATGTTCAGCTTTATTTCTTTGTGAGAAACAGCAGCCAGTAATGAAGTGCAGCATTTAGTCAATGGTGATAAATAATTCCTTTCTTAACCAGAAAACCAGTGGAAAAAAAAGAGCCATAGCTGGGCAATCAGGCTCTTCTCCTTTTCTCTCAGATAACATCACCAACAAAAAACCAGGAGCTTTAAGGAGTCGATGTCCACCCAGGAGTTTATTGGTGCAACAGAGCAGGTTTTTCTAGACTTAATTCTGCCATCTTATGTTTAAACCTCAAGCCTATTCTCTTTCAGGCATGCATTACAAAAGAGGTTTTAGCTCTCTGCCCACATAACACTTTCTTCCCTCTTGCTTGAGCCTCCTGCTCTTGGCAAGAGTAGAGTCTCCTACAGAAACAGATGTTTCCCTCTTGCCTATCAAGGACACACTGCTCTTGGGCTGAGGCTTTCTGCTTGCTGGTACTTCCAGGCCTGACGGGTAAGCCATGCTCCCCTCTGGAGCTCCCTTCTTTCCCTCAGGAAACCCCTGCACCCCCTGAGCAGCCCCAGGAGAAGAGACTGAAGTGAACAGAAATTTCCCAGAGCTTTTTCTGTATGTCTGCTCTCAAGTATAACAGGGGTATCCTGGGATGTGCTAATCCTCCCGTGTCAGGGACTGATTTGGCTCCCTGTAAATGCTTCGGCTGTTTGCACTGTCATTAGAATTTCCACAAACAAAGAGATCTGCTGGCATCCCCTGGCAGGGCCAAGGAAAGGTTATCAAGAGAACGATACAGACTGACTGCAGAAACTTGCTCATGGCCCCACCAGCAGCTTTCTTTGTGACTGGGGACCCTCAAGGTCCAGTCTTTGTTCAGAAAACCTTAAATTTTTAGCACAAATTAAAAGGTAACTGAGACACCCTGTAAGCTCTTGCTGGCTGTACAGCAGCAATTTGTAGGTTCTGTTAAGAATAGACCAAAAATGTCTAGGGATGCTGCTGGCTCTGCCTGGATCCTGGGTGTTTACTCAGCAGTTCTTTGTGTGCTCTTCCCTGCAAGGTACTGCTATCAGTGTTTGGAAAGAGGGTACGCACCAGTTACTGCATTCGGCTTCCTCTGTTCTTGCCTCATTAGTTGTAGCTCTTGGCATGTTGATAAAACGTTATCTCCCAGATAAGCTGAACACACTGTGTGGTTGTCTTGACTTGTGCAGTAATGCTTGGCCTCTGCCTCTATGGGAAACAGTGGAGTGGAAAGGGTACACGGTTAAATTACCTCCTTGGAGGTATTGCCTGCGTACCACCGCCACAAGCAGTGATGCCCAAGAAGGGATTTGAAGATGAGCTCTGAGAGGTGTCCAGGTGTCCCCTTCCCTGCTGGGGAGCACATGTACAGTGTCCTGGACTGGCAGCTGAGCAGTGATAGGGACAGCAGGAGACCTGGTTTAAGAGCCAGCTGTGCTGGACTGGGAAAGCAAACACCATCTGGGGAGGGTCACGCTGTAACGCGTACGAAACAAAGGACCCCTTTATGCTTGATATTCTCGTGACTTGGGGGAATTTGGTGCTCTCTGGGCCACCCAACCACTCTGCCTTTCTGCAGCACTTTGCCACTACATTTGGGCTTGTCCGATATCCAAGCAGTGGGAGCACCTGGCATTTTGGTGCAGTCCAGAGCACGTCATGAAGGAAGCTGAGGCTCACCAAGGTTTGAAACTACGTTCTTCGTATATGTGTGCCAGTAAAGCAGCACAAATCATTGCCTGTGAGCCCTCCATGTGCTTTCTGTGCTGTTCCTGCACTGGTTTCCCAATGCAAACACAAAACATGTGGGACCTTTTCTGCAAGCCTCTCAGTGATGCATGGCTGTCAGCATTAATACAGCAGAAGAAGCTGCACAACCATCTGCAGCACTGACAGAAGCCAGGCTTGATCCATGAGAGCACTGGATGTTTTCAGCAAAGATCAGAAAACCAGCTTACCAAGGAGTAAAACAAAAGAGCTCATAATTTAGTACCCTCATCATTTAGCACCCTCATCTTTCCACTCCTTCTCAGGATATGTATCTGGACCCTGTAAAGTTCTAGCTTTTATTTTATTCAGCTGTCCGGAGGATGAAATGTCTGAGATCCCCACTCCAGTGAGATAAATGTGGCTAATTCACAGGTAGTGCCACTGCAAAGGGCCCAACCCACTCTCAGGCCTCCGAGCAATCCGTGTTCGGTGATCTCTGCAGATGGCTGAAGTGGCTCATCTCCTCTCTAGCAGAAGTGTTTTATGTTCTCCATAGAGGGAAAAAAAGGAGAATAACTGCATAAATTACCACTGCAAGCAATCTCTTCCCTGTCTTCCCTGTCTGCTCAGCTCCTAAAGGACTAGTATATACTGACTCTAATCAGGCTTGTCTGCTCGTGTCAGGAATTTCAACAAGAGGAAGGAGAGGAGATACTCTGCCTTCCAACCAGCAGAAAGCCTCCTGCAGCAGAGATTGCTCCCAGCGGGCTCAGGCCCTTTCCCCCCATTGATCAGAGGAAAAAGTCACTCCCAGGCATTACCTACTTACCTTGGCCTTTGCTTTCAGCAGTAACAAGACCCCAACTCCCTCCTGCTGAGTGTCCAGCTTATATTTTAACAAGGCTGATTTTCAGCTGGGAGATGCCTGGTGCTGCCTGGATATTTTCCTGCTTCTCCCATTGCTCAGGCTGCGCTGAGTGTGAACATCTTCATGTAACATAAGGCAGTGTAACACAGCAAAGTGGCAGAGCTTCACTCTATTCTCAGTGCAGGGAAGCAGGATCATGAAAGTGCTCTTTACAGGTTTCCTGTCCTAATCCAGGGAGAAATGGCTCTCATTGTTCACTGAAGTCAGGGAATTGCAGGGGTTTGTACTTTCCTTGAAAGAGCTTGCAAGCCCTGCAGAGGCAGTGCCTGTGTTCTCTGTTTTAGCACCTGCAAAAACCACTCAGATCAGCAACTTGCCAGAGCTACAGAATACATAAACCTGGTATTTTTGCATCTGTTTAGTATGGGCTGTTAGTGGGAACCAGCTGAGTAGGTTCATGTCGTTTTTGCAGGAGAAACCAGATGACAAAAAATCCCTCTCCTTGTAAAGGAGGCCAAGAGAAGCCACTTCTCTCTCCTGCATAAAACATTCAACAGTGCCCAAGCTCATTATTTGGCACATTTTTTGTATAAATCTCTAGAAGCAATGAGTGCAGCTGGGGAAAACTGAAGCCTATCAGCCATGAGACACTCGTTTGCATTGACTTGTCCCCTCCCACAGCTTCAACTGCAGTGGGACCAAGCAACTCCTTCAGCCTGGGTGTGCATTTAGAACTGCTTTCCTTGCTATCAGCTGGTACTTCCCAGCCTTCTCACAAGCCATGAAAATCTGGGAGCTGTCTGGGGAGATGGGATGAAGCAGAAAAGAAGAAAACACCAATATTGAGTTGTTAAACGTTGTCTGAATGGCTGCAGCATGGCTCAAAAATGAAACGCCACTCGCAACCACACTTGGAGTGAGAATATGATATTAAATTGTGAGAATACTGCATTAAACTGTCTCCTTTTTCTACTTGGGCACCACCTGCTGGCATGTAATTAAATTAGCATCATCAGCCAGATATTAAACTCCGCAGTCCCTGAGAGTATGCCAGGTTTTTTCCAGATTATTAAGCAAGGCAGAGAGGAGAATTTTTTAATCACCTTATGCAGGCCCTCTACCAGCACTTAGTTACTGTAAATACAACTCCTTGTACATCCCTCCTCTTTAAGTTTGTGGTGGAGAGTTCTTATGGTGAATGTCTCTGGGCACTACTTGCCCTTGGCATGTGCATGGCACAGGCACAGTGCTCATCTCAGCTCTCAGTGCTTCTCATCCCACCTGCAGAGTATCCCCAGACCTGCCAAAACACAGACAGGACCAACATGGGACTGGAAGGACAATCACAGAATGGTTTTGGCTGGAAAGGACCTTAAAGCCCATCTCGTTCCACCCCCTGCCATGGGCAGGGACATCTTCCACTATCCTAGCTTGCTCCAAGCCCCGTCCAACCTGGCCTTGAACACTTCCAGGGATGGGGCAGCCACAGCTGCTCTGGGCAACCTGTGCCAGGGCCTGACATTCCTGGGACCCAAGGCTGTGTAACTTGCTATAACCCCAAAATATGAAACCATGGGACTGAGAAATACCAGCACACCTTCCTCAGGCATCCCAGAAGGAGCCACACCATGACAATGGCCCAGGGAGAAGATCCCAGCAGGGGAAGATCTGCAAGAGGGATATCAGGAGAGAGTGGTCATTCCTAGGAGCTGCAAATAGGTTTCTGGGAGTTTTGACTTCATGTCTGACACAGCTTCATCTTTCTTTGTGATGTTTCATGCAGGAACAGGAATAATCCCCATGCTCAGCATTGTAAGCCCACTCAAGCTAGCTTGGCAGCACAGAGCTTATCTGCAGTCTTTAGCAATGGTTTGCATCAGGTGCTCCTCTGCCCTTGGAAAAACATTCCCTGCTGCCAGGGCTGGTTTTGCACAGGTACAGGTGGTTTCCTACCAGCTTCCAGCTGCAAAATGGGGAGTGTGCAGGCAAGGCAAAGGAGAACACAGCTAGAGAGTGAAGACAGGGACATATTCTCAACATGGGGATCAGCAAGTCTTCCTCTTCAGGAAGTCATGCATGCTGCTGTCCCCTGCAGGAAGGAACAGACAAGTTGTCTGGCTGGTGACTCTTCCCAGGAGTGCAAAAAAGGGAAAGGGCAGCTAACAGAGCCAACTTCTTTTCCCTGGGCACCCAAAGTCATGTTGTGGTGCATATATTGGCGGTGGGGTAAGAGATGACACGCAGTACCCAGTGCTCATCCCAAAATGCTTCCCACTCAGCTTTTGGCTGAGAGCTTCACAGCTGGTTCCCAACATACTGTTCTGTTTCTCCACATTGAGGGGAAAAAGGATAACCAAGACTTGGATCCGGAAGGCTGAGGGGAAATGAGAAGTGACATCCAAATTCCTCATTGCTTGCAAGATGTGTGTACACCACAGGAGGAAACAAGCCAAGAAGAAATTAAATTAAAAACTGTGCTTGTGAGAAATTATGCTGAGAGTGAAAAAACTCCAAACTATCATTTTTGCTGCAATCTGCTGTTGAAGGCTTGGGGTCTCACAGGACCCCTGGAGCTGTGGGAGAGCAGTGTCAGGTGGCTCTGCAAAGGGGTAGGGAAAGCCTTGTGAGACATATGGGAGCATTTATACATTATCTGCCTTTAGCTGGCTGCAGAAACGTGTGATTTTTACAAACAAGGGGGGCTTTTGGGAACATCAGCCTTGCTGCAGGGCAGATATTTGTCCATTTTCTTAGCTATGAGCTCAGGGAGACAAGAACAGCTCACTAAAGCCAACATGTGTGTGAAGCTCCCCTGGACCTAAGGGACAGGCTCCCAATGAGATGAGGCAACCTCAAAACCCTAACCCAGTGTAAAATCCAGCTTGTCTGAGCAGCCAGCTCCCATTTCCTCTGCATGAGATGCAGATACAGAGCACAAAAATAATAATGGTGAGAGAAGGCTGCACAGCCAAACATACCCCTGCCATGTGCCAGCCCCATCTAGGAGGCCCCTGGATAAAATGCAGCCCTTACCCCAGGGAGGAGAAGCCCCTGGGAAAACAAGAGTGGGCAGAAAGTCAGCTTTTGGGACCTGAGTTGCTGGTGTTGGGTGTTTCTGGGGCAGCCATGGAGAGAAAGGTCATCCTGGACCTGACCTGAACTTTTCAACCCTGATACCCTGGCCAGCTTACTAAGGGCTCTCAGCACGGCTTACAGTGCTTTATTCATTAGCTCATTTACTCATTAATGCATCGATAAAGAGCTTGAACAAAAGCCCTGCTTTCAGATAGCATCATTGTGCTTATAAGCCTCTGCAGAGGAGAGAGGCCCATGGCAGTCAGGTGTCCCAAATACAGAACTGTCACTTGGGGGCTGCCCAGGGACGTGACCTGCTCCCCAGGAAGAGCTCCTCCTCGTACCAGGGGCTGGGAAATGAAGTCTAGTGAGAAATGATGAGAAAGGAGGGTAACCAGGAAACAGCCGAGTCACTTGTGTTTCCCTCTGCTGAACTGTCTGTTGGTGTAGGGATCATTACAGGGCCACAGATCTGGGTAAGGAAACATGCAGGTGAACATCATTCCCAGTTAAGAGATGGCAAAAGGAGGCACAGTGCTGGCATCTGCCACCACGTCACAGCTCCTGCATGTTACCTTTTTCAGCAGCATCTTTCTCAGGAGCCTTCTGAGAAGGTAGAGAACATGGTCCAAACCCTCTAGATAAGAAATAAGGATGCCCAGTTTTAATTAAATTTCTGTTACTAAAGAATAAAGTTCACTTAGAAGGTAACTTCGCAAAAAATTAACATTTCCTGAAGAATTCTTTGCGAGAAATAGAAGCTTAAAGCAATCAAAGCTTCCTCCTTTATCAGGCAAGGGAACAGAAATCCAGGCATTTAAAAGCAACGTCTGGAAAGGACCCTGCAATGTGTAGGATGTGTGCAGCTGCAGCTGGGATTCATGCAGAAGGAACAAAGGAATGACGTGAAGTTGATGACAGGAGTTCCTGACAGTCATGCATCTCTGCTTTTACTTGGCAGCCCTGTGCCTGCTTTGTGATATTCAAAGCTGTTTCAGGTCCTCCTATGGGTAGGGGAAAAGTCCTCAAAATGGTCAGAAAAGGGGATTTTTCAATTAAAACCCCAAAAGATCTCCTAGACTACTTCAGCATGAAGAAATACCTATCTCCATGTCCTCCCTGCAGTAACAGCAGTCCTCCATCTCATAGACACAACCAGCCTTGCAAAATGCTGCTGCTCCAGAAATTGTATTTAGGATGAAAACTGCACTCCCATCTGGAAGAACTTGGCCTTCCCCTGGTCATTGTTATTTCCTGTGGTCTGAAGGAGATGGTTAAAGAAGTGGAAAGCACAGAGATGCTGTACCTGGTAGAGCTGTAACTTCTCTGCTACATTTGCCCAAGGGGGAGCGATGCAGCGCCCGGTGGCACCGGGCTGTGGCCCTTGGAGGGGAACAAACCCTCTGCCAGCAACAAGCCTGCCTTGCTTTGCCCATAATGACTAGCGCAGGCAGGAGTTGAACATGCCTCCAAGGCAGCACATGAGAGAAAAAATAACCTGCCAACAGTGAAAATGATTTTAAATATAGTTTGTGAGCAATAAGACTTTCCCATGCTGGCTCTGTCTGACATGCTCTCCCCATACAAATTTCAGTGAGGGTTTACCCTAGTGAAAATACAGTGAAAGGCTCTCTGTTACATGTTTTAAAGTCCATGCAATCAAAAAGCTCTTTGAAGCTCCAGGAACTGTAGACATTGTCTAAAAACATCTGCTTCTCCTTTTCTGCTGTATTTTCCCTCGGTGTGAAATGAAACCAACCAAGCTCTTGTTATGGAAGGGAGGCAGGATAGCCCTGTGCTGACAGCCAGGGTTATGGACTGGGACTGGCTCTACTGGGAGGGGTTGGTGGCACCTGCACAAACCAGCAGTGCTGGGTTTCCAAAAGCCAGGCTCTGCTTCCCCTGCTGGGATATGTGGGATTTGATCCAGCATGCTCAGGCAGACTGCAGTTGCTTCTCCAGTTATTTGCTGTCCCCAGCCATGGAGCTCAGCTCCCCATCCTCTCCTGCAGGTCTGGATGGGGAATTCTCTCTGGATGGCTGATGCTGGAGGACACATTTGCCTGCTGCTTCCCAAACCTCAGTCTGTCTCAGTAAGCTTTTCCTTTGGCTCAGCCCCATCTATGATGGAAAGGAGAGCTTGATGGATGGCAAAGTGTCCTCAGAGAGCCCAAGGAGCTTCCCACACCATCCCCATGCCCCTAGCAAGGGAAGAACATGCTGGCTATCCCACAGCCATCACATAGATCACTTTGAGTTTACTGTGTTCAAGCAAGCTGGAGAAAACAGCTGTGGATTTGTCATTTAAAAGCATTTTAATGGGAGGAAGCTCATTTTTCAATGCAAAAGCAGAAGCTCAAGGAAATATTACTAACTGTGAGCATTACTTTCTGCTTCCTTCACAGCAGGTCTGAGCCATCTCATCTGGTGCATTATGAAAAAATTATTTTAGATTTTCTAAAAAAAAAAAAAACAAACAAAAAAACCAAAACAACAACCCAGGAATGATAGTGCAGCTACCTTGTTGCTTCTCCCAGGAGGTAATTGCTTAATAGGAACATCTCACTGTGTCAAAGAAAAATAGAATAACCAGGCTCTTTAAATCTTCTCCCCAGCTGTTACCTACAAGTACCCACAGCTGCTGCCAGTAATTTCTAGCACCCTGGCTCCTTATATACCACAGTACAAGAATATCATCACCATAAGCAACCTCATTGTGTAAGAGAATAGTATTTACTAAGCTGGAGTTGACTCCACAGTGACAGCCAGAGTAGCATGTTCCGTGTTCCAGGAGAATCAGAGCTGATCCACCCTCAGTGGCAGCCAGGGCTGGCACCCACCTGGACGTGATGGGTTCCTTTCGTGCAGGTACCTTTCTGCTGAAAACCCAGCAAGCACAGCCAGCAGGGATCAAACATGCAAGGGGAGAGAGCTCAGGGTTCCTCAGGGGCTGTTTTTGCACCTGGACCCCTGGGCTGAGCAGCAGGTGGAGTGGAAGGAATAAGCATCCAGACCAAAAGCACATCTTCAAGAGGAAACACATTTAAGTAGAGGATAAATTGGAACATTTTATATAATTCTGGCAAACCTGCTCAGAGGCAGTGCTAGGGCAGGTGAGGGGGTCTCTCACTGTGGCTCAGTGTTCCCACAATCACCCAGGGCAAAGGTGGCATTTCACAGCACCAGTCAGCCTTTCCCCAGCACCCCTACCCCTGCACCAGGTGTGACTTCTGAGCTGAGGACTATTGGAAGGGCAGGGACTGCCACAGTGTCACTCCTTGGCTTCCTCAGCCCTTTTGTCTTTCTGATGTCCAGCCCCAGCTTTCAGTGATTCTGATTTTTGCAATGGCATCCTTATTTCTGCTCTCCTCCAGCTCTTCTCAAGACAACTTCACATAGCTCCTAATCAGGTCTCTAACTGCTGCAGCTCCTGGCTGCAGACTCCCTGTTTCTCCAAGGGACTCACTCTCATCCTGCAGGGTGGGCACTGAAAGCAGAACAGAGCTCTTAGTCCACCCCATGGTGTGCTCCTGGGCTCTGCGCTGAGGTTTTCCTCACAGTGGAGGTGGGAGCTGGAAACTCCTTACCGTGGATGCCTGGTGACTGAGAAGCAGTATTGATGTGCAACACCTGCAGCATAAAAACTATTCGGGAAAATGAAACGGCCGGAGGTGGGAAGCTCAGTGTAAAATTCTGTGCTCAGCTTGAGGCTGAAAATCAGTGCATTCTCTATTAACTCACCTGATTTCTTCCCTCCTCATTACCCTGACAGGTCCATCAGAGCAGTGCAGCTCAGTAGATTTCATGTAGTAGATGGAGACGTGAGGAGTGATGATTTAGCATTCAAAATGGGTACAGTTGGCGCAGCAAGGAAGAAGTTTGGGGGAGAGAGACTTAGAAGTAAAACAGGAGAATTTTAGGATAAAGATTCAACCTCCTCAAACCACACACACCCAGAAACACAAGGGAAATAATCTTTAACATAAAAAACCTAGAATGATGTCAAAGCAAATTGCAATGCAGCGTGAGCTGCATCTAGTGGCCAAGGAGAATAGTGCTTGGCTTTGGAGGAGCAGTCCAGCCTGGTAGGAAAAGCGACAGCCAGATCCAGGAGTGGAACGAATCCTTCTCTCCTTGTTCTCACAGTGGGACCCAACAGCAGTCATCTGGCCTGAGGAAAAGCAGCAACTCATACTGAATCCCGTATCTCAGCATTTTAAACTACACCTGTTCTGGAGGTGCCACAGGTGCCTCCTGACCCAGGTTTGCAACAGCCCTCAGAGCCTGGAGGGGACCCCTCTGGCATCAGCTGCAATGAAACCAGGCTGCTGCTACTGCACCACTCGAACCAGGGCACCGTGGGCAGGAGATTAGAGCAGAAAGGCAGGAAATGCAGAGCAGGCAGTTTCATGCATTAGTAAAGACACCCAGGAGCTGCCAGCACAGGCTAAGCCAGTCCCTGCCGCTTCATATTCTGCTCAGGGCTGTGTAATCCCTGGCTGCAAGTTATTAGGATCCTCTGCATTTCCTCCTCTGAATTTTGACAGTATACTGATAATTCAATTTGAGAGCCAAGGTGTTTCCTTGACACAGGACTTTTTCTAAATGGAAGGCAGAGTACATCAACCCACGGCATGATTCATTACCCTCAACTCAGAATGTATAACATGTCAGGGATAAAGCTGTGAAGTTTTGATTTATACAGGCTAATCAAGCAGAAAGCTATTAACCAAGGGGCAATGGATTATTAAATAAAATGACAGGAGAAACACTGTCAAAACACCTAGTTCTGCCTCTTGGAACATATAATTGCTCTTCTTATCTGTCCCAAGTCTTAGCTATGAAAGTTAAAGCAATCCCTCCAGCTCAGACACAATTTTAAACACAGCAAGGACTTGATCCAGCATCTATTTAAGCATTTTACCACATGGCAAGTAATTTGAAACTCTGAATAATATTGCTGAAGGGCTTTCTCAGAATACTCAGTGAGTTCAAAGATCAAGACCTGGACGCTACCTGCTGCAAAACTTCCAGTGAATTACCCTCGACTGACAGCAGAGTCAGTTTTGGGGGGCACAGCCCGGAGGGATGTGGCACAGCCCATGACAGAGTGCAAGAACAGTATCTACGGTCTTAAATACAATACTCCTACCTGAGCAGGCTGCTAACCAAGCAGAGATTCCACATGATATGACTCCCTACAGCCAGCCCACCTTCACTTAAGTGATTCTAGTCAGGTAATGTCCTATAGCATTTCTCAAATAGGACAAATGTGACCATAAAGCAAAAAAACCTCCCACCATCCTGCTCTATCTATTCAGCCTATTGTCTCATAGGGCCCTCCCCAGCTTTCCCTTCCCTTCCACCTGGGTCAGACTGCTCTTTTAGCTCTAACTCATTACCTGATAACCAGTTCAGAAACTCTTCCTTCTCTCCTACCCTAGTCCCCTCTGAAAAAGAAGAGACACCATCCTTCCCCTCCAAAACTTTCTCATGTGCCTTTTTAAGGGATTGTCACTTCCAGCCACGTCAGTGATTGACTTTGATTCCTGGATGACTGGCATCAGCTGAGGGAGGGAGGGATCACTGATCCATCAAAGGTAAAGCTGACCACAGTTACCTAAGGAGGGTTTACCAGCTAAGCAAGTAAACAGCAAGTTCTGCTGCAGACCAAAAGCTTTCTCAGTTGAGGAGTGCTGCTGTATGGTGCTCTTGGAGCACAGCAATAGGGTGGGCTGGAAAGAAATAGATGAATTTTCACTTCATTTTTGGTCTCAAAGATCAAGGTACAGCAAAGCTCTGTTTCTTGCAGTGATTACCCTTCAGGATGAAGGAGACGGTGCATTGATTTTTCTTGCACAGTAAGTTGATCTTAAGCCTTTCCTGAGTATTTTCCTTAGTTGAAAGGCTGACCATGTTCTGATCCACTGCTACCAACCAAGCCCACAATTTAAGTTCTGGGTTATGTTTGGTTGTTCATATAAGACAACTTTGTTTCCTAATTTTCATGGATGCCCAAACACAAAGACAAACACAAATACTGATCCTAGTGACTTTGGAGTTACCCCGAACGTTGGGTATCCCAGACTTTCTGCAAGGCGTTCAAGACTCTGAAAACCCCCTCTAGCACATTTTCCTATGTCCAGGGAAGTAGTTTCCCCTTAGTATAGTGAATGCATTCTTGCTCCCTTTGTTTCACAGAGGGGTTCTGCTGTCACAGGTGGATTAGTGCTCTATCTCTCCCCTTTGTATCAATTTTCTTAATCAATCAGCCTGAGATCTCCTCTTGGTTTTAAGCTCTGAAATAATCTCCTGGCATGCCTAACCTGAGAGCTGTGTGGCTTCTGGGGACCTTGGGAACCACAGAAAGGGGAGGTTTTTTGTGTCCACGTAATAAGGGCACTAAGAGGTAGAGGGAGAGAGAAAGGACATGACAAAGTATACTGGTATCACTCCCATGTGGGTGGAAACAGTCTGTGAATGGTCACTCAGCTTCCTCTGGTTGGTGGATATCTGTGGCAAAGGAGAATGTTGGTGGCAAATCTCTCAAATAAGGTTTTCTCTTAAATCAATGAAACTACTTTCCTTTGAGAGGGATTCCTTGGCTGCTGCCACACAGTTCGCATTGAGAGAGAAAAGAGCCATCAGGTTTAGATGTCAACAGTGTCATTTTAATGGAGGCAATGTCTTGCCTCCATGTCAGTCCTGATCACATATCTGGCAAGACCAGAGTGAAATGGGCCATTGATTCTGTCCCTCTTTTCTGGGGAAAGTCTCTTCAATGTTGGCTGTCTGGAGAGTTTTGCTGCTCTCTGACACTGCAGTCTTGGCTGGCAATTGAAACCCCCAGGCCTGTGGGGAGACACAGAGATCTGCCCAAATCTCCTGCCTAGATGTCTATCCCTGGCTCCAGTACAGGGGATTTCTACTGGGAACAGTCTCCATCCTGTCCCTTGCTGCAGAGGGCTCTGCAATCCAGCAACCAGTCCCTTTGCTCTACCCCTATATCTCCACAACAGGAACTGTTTCACTTTCATCCTGGAGTAACAAAATTCACTTTGGCCCAAATAACTGAGTAGTTTTAATTTTCAAATGGCTTTATCAGCCTGAGAAGGATGATGAAATGTGCTGGGGATTACAGCTGGGATGTGTGAGCTGCAGGAGAAGTTTGAGATTTCTTCGCAGTCCACTGGAGAACGTGTTTTAAGTATGCTGAAAATGAAAGGTTAGTGCTCTAAAAAGGGTTCAAGAGCATTGATACCTTCAGCCTGAGGATGTCAAGACAACATTGTGAAATTGCATCAATACTTTGAAGGAATAAGGTGCCATTATGGCTGCAGCATCAAAAGCAATGTAACGGCTCTTCTTTGCAATCAGCAGGTTAAAGGCTTTCTCTGAACTGCAGTGTCTCAGTGGAAGATGTTTATAATGAGCCTGGCATGGTGAAGTCTGTCACAGCTCATTCAGTGTCTGCAATAAAGCAGAGCTGCCTCAACAGTCCCCAATGCAGTATTTTTCTGGTTGAAAATACCGTTACAGCACATTGAAACTAGGTGGGAGAATGAGAGGACTTTAAGGTATATTTAGGCACAGGAGTTTTTATAGGTCAAAGGGGGAACTTCTCATTGTGGTTTTTTTTGTTTTGTTTTGTTTTGAAATTGTTTTGGAAAGTATAATAAAAGTAAAAAGCTGGAAAAGGCTTTTCTTTTAAAAAAAAGCATTCAGTGTTTCAGTGGCTTCCACTGTGTTTTCCAGTCTCCCTGCAGCAATCTGCCCAGAACACAGAGTCCTCTTCTCCTTCAGGCAGTTTTGTAGGGTTTGCAATTCACTTGATAGCTCTTTGGACTTGCTTTTTCAGGGTGGGCACAGCAGATGAAGACTGTGGCTTAATTAGGCTGATATTGCTGAAGTCACCTGCCACTTGCTGAAGGAGACAGGGCAGACAATCAGTGGGGCTGCGGCTCCAAGGAAGCTTTTGATTTGGGAAACCTATTTTAGAGGAAAGCTAACTCTTCTGGCATCTTGGAGAGTTTCTAAATATGCTCACTACCCCTCACCAGGAAATGTGAAGTGTCCTCAGGTGTGGCTGGTCCAGTAGAGCTCTCATGAGCCTCTCCAAGGAGAGCTAAAGATGCTCCTAAGGCAGTAAGAGATGCCCTGTGTGGCACTGAGGCTCCATGCTTTATCTGTGCCAGTTCTGTTGAATACCCCAGGTGTGCTACAAGAGCATTAATGTGTTTTTCAATTTTGTGAGAAAGGTATGGAAACCAAACATATCACCTAGGCTTCTTGGGAGAGCTATTACTAAATCAGGTCACGTTTTTTTTCCCCCCAGATTGTGTGCCTAGTTGGCTTTTCTATTCTAATTCAAGAGGGAAAGCAAGCTGGCATTGTGTGGCCTTCATTTTCTCTTCTATTTGTACATGTGTCTCGGGAGATGAATTATTTATGATAATGTAATTATAAAAGTGAACAAACAAGTGCATTGTACGTTTTTCCCCCCAAAGAAGCTGCAGTCTGTGATCAGGACACTAGATGGTAGTGTCTGTCCAGAAACATTTCAGTGATGTCTGACAATGCAGTGACACTAAATTGTGGCTGTTTCAGTGGGATTTGCTCCTTGCAACACCAAATTTGAGGTGAATAAGTTGTGATGTGGTAACGTTATTCAGACCAAACAGGAAAGCTGTAAACAATTTCCAGCTGTTTTCCAGAAAAGGAGATCTTGTGTCTGATAATTTTGCAGCTAACCATTTACTGCTCTACCTGAAAACCAGTGAAATTTCTATTTCTGCTGGTGTGAGCACAAATTCTGATCAGAAAAGAAACCCAGACCCTTGATATCTCAATCACTGATGCCAGTGATGTTAAGGAAGATTCACAGCCATGTTCCTGCTTGCTTTGTTCGGTTATGTTTCAGTGTGAGGTTAATAAAAAGTGCATGTGAGATGTGGAAATCACCATTTTTAATTATTAGATATTGTAGATTGACTGAGAAATTACTCCAATTCTGACTAGGAATAGAACACAAAGATAAATCAGGCTATGTTACTCCTAATGTGACCATTTTGGTTTCAACAAATTGCAAACTAGTATTGATTTTTATACATAAACTATGAACAAAAAAAAATTACAAAATGTCTCAGCAGCCTGAAAAGTCAGTATCAACCAAACTAGAATGGCATTTAGGAGAGGGATGCTCTGCTGATGAAAATAAATAGCAGTAAAATAGCTTCTCACTTGTAATTTTTATCTAATATTGTATCAGGTCTGTAATCCTTTGCAAGTGTCATCCAATGCATCACTGGTGACTGCAGAAATGTGCAGAATTAGTAAAGAGGGTTCCTGGATGTGGAATAGCTCCAGCCTTCCTGAAAGGTTTCAGTTTGATGTATGATATTCCACTGATGAAAGTATAAAATCTATTAATTCACAAAGTGAGTCTTATTCTTGAGTTCCAGCAAAAGAAGCCCTTTGCCCGAGGCCCCAGTTTCATACCATGAATTTACCTTTATCCCAACATGCATCTTCAGCTGTGAAACTCTGTGGTTGTGTCACAGCACTTCTGACAGGAATGGCTACGGAGCTGCAAATATGTGGATTAGAATGAAATCTGGTTTAATACTTTGCTTTAAACAACCTTTAAACACCTGAAGGAGAGGAAGAGAGTAGTGGGTGTGAATTGCCTGGCTGCACATAAAGGGAACTCCAGTGGGGAGCACAGATAGGGATGACTGGGGTGCTGTGAAATAAATGGGCATGACGAAAAGCCAAAATATAACAAATATTCCTCAGAAGGTATGGGATTAGTTTTTCTGGAGATCCTTTTTGTTCTGCTGTCCTGCTCCTTGAATGTTACTGTCCTAGCATATGATAAGCATTCACAAATTTTAAGGAAAGTGGAAAGAGAAAGGCTTTCTCACTAACATGGGCCAATCATCATTTTGCACTGAACAATCTTCCTTTCCTACGTTTTGGTTTCTCCCCTGGTTTAGAGCAGGGGGTGGAGTGGGTGGATGGGAGAGCCCATAGGGATGGACATCAGCAGAGCACAGCATGTGTGATCCATCCATAAAAACACAACTTCCCACTATCATCCCAGTGCCACTCCATCTCCGTGGAGCAGGTGTTAGGTCTCTGAATGCATCTGCTCAACTCTTCTAATGTTTTGTTTGAAACTGGGAGTTCTGATCCCTCCTCCCTTGCCAGCTCCTGTGTCTCTCAGATTCAGCAGAAAGTGAGACCCAGCAGGATGTTCCTTGCCTTCTTGGAGAACTCTTCAAAGTGCTGGACCATTTTTTTCAAACGAATTTTGAGCAATCTGTAGCTCCTTCAGTAACCTACTCTACTGAGCTCAGAAATCCCTACTAGACAAGTGCCACTGTAATTTTTAGGCTCAAAAGGTATAAACCAGTTTGTTGTACTGGTTCTGCACAGATGTAAGCTCTTGCTAAGGAAGGGAGGTTGTTGCTTTCAGTCAGATGAGGGTATTTCAAGTTCAACATAGACTTTGTCATCCTGGAGCTCAAATTTTTATCTACTTGTGCTCAATTGCAAGCAACAGCAGCTCTGTCCCTTCTGTGAGAAATATTACTGTTTGACAGGTACACAGTTTGAAAATAAATTAAACTGAGAAGCAGGTGCTGCATATGACCAGACAAAGAAAAAGTTCAGGAAGCCCTTCTGTATCTTCAGATGAAGATGAACTTCGATAAGCTTGGGTTATTAAAAACACAAGCAAAATTTATCATCCTCTTTTGACTTGCAAATTAACGTAAACTCACATAACCAAATCTGATGGGAGTTTATTTTCAGCTGTAGAGTTCACCACAGACTTAAAAGACAAAATCATAATTGCGTATTGTGGACTGCTTCTGCTGCAAGTTTCCAGAGCAAAAGCCTACTTTAGTAAAAGGGGGTTGTAAACTAAAAGAACAGTTAGAAATGCAGAACTGGATGTTGCTCATTCAAATACAGTAAGGATTTTGATTTGGATCCTTTCTCCTTCCCTTAGAAATGCTATTTACCTACATCAGAGTTTAATAAGGTTAATGCGTTAGATGTTCCCCCAGTGTAAATTCTATCAGTGGGAAGAATAGTGCCTGAATAAAGTCCTCCAGCTCTATTCATTTGCTTTCAATGTGTCAAATTAATTTTGCCACATGGGTAATAAAAGCTGTGCTTCTGTGTATTTCTGTAAACATTGTACGATTTAGAAAGTGTTTATGATTTCTTTCAACAATGAAACTTAAACTGTGCGCAGTCCAATACTGGTGAGTAATTTCAGAAGTGACTGAGGCATGTAATTGAGTTTGTCAGTGTAATTGTATTTTGGAATAGATAGTGGTGTGTTTTTTTCAGTCGTTAGTGAGTCTCATATTTAGTGTGCTGATTAATTCTATTAGAGGAGTTAATTAGACTGAGAAGGCGGGGGTGAGGATGGAAACAAATCACTTTAAAGCACTGCATTTAACTCAGAGTTGATTATTCCATGCACAGAGAAATGCTGCCTCTCCCTGTTTTGGACTCACGCATGTGATTAGGGCTCATCAGAGCAGCCCCATGCCGGTGACAATGACAGACGATGAGTATGGATGCAATTCTCTGTCCTTTCAAGTGTGAACTTCCAAATTAAGGCACTGCAGGGTACAGGGATGACCAGACTTCAAAATAACAAGCTCCTGTGCATACTCTGGAATAATACAAATAATAATTACAATGTCTTTTTTTCTGGCACAGCCTCCCCATATTGTTTCCTGTAAAGAATAAAAGGTTATAAGGAATAAACAGATATTACTTAAAGGCACTCTCTGGCTTTTTCAGACTTCAGAAGAGCTTGGGCTCCAGTCTTGACACGGGAGATTCAGAAATGGGGAATGGAGAATTGAAAGAGCCTCCTCTAAAACCAAAATATGCAAAATAAATATACGTACAACAGATTTTTAAGTAGCAGTTGGTGTGTAATTTTTTAATTACCTGGAATATTTCCAATCAGACAAACACAAGACACTGTCAGAAGAGCATTAAAACAGGCCGTGAGGCATCAACTGAGCTGCACAACAAGTCAAGGCCCTTTATAAACCCAATGTACATGCTGGAAGATGGTGTAATTTTCTGGAAAACATTCTCAGTCTGAATAGGCATGAAGGAAGGATACTGTCAAATGAAACAGTGGTCAGGACTATACAAAATCCAACAGTCGGCACATTTGCAAGGAATTGTGAGGCTGTGTCAGGGAATTGCTCCCAGGCTGCCTGGTCAAGCCATTACAGTGCTGTCAGTAAAAATGCCTCTTATCTCCCAGCTCCTTCCATGCACAGATAAAGCACCGTGGTCAGTACAGGGCATATTTTAGCAAGATTCAGAGTGGTAACATATGGCAAATTCACATGTCATGTGTTGCTCCTTGCCCATGTACAAAGAGCCCCTGTTCCCACGCCTTTTTGTTTCCCTTAGATAATGGCTTTTCTGCAGCAGAATCCGACCGATAGGATATTGGCTGGGAATGGCAACATGGCTCACAACAGCACCGTAGGAAGGGATGATCAGAAACTTTCAGCATTGGGAAACTTCACATCGGAAGCCAGCTCTGATAATCCTGCTGAGAGGAGAAGAACTGGCAAGTTTCTCTCTGCAAAACAGAAGGAAAAGGAAAAGGGCCCTGGAAAGTCGCAGGAAGGTGAAAAAAACCTTCTTGTCACCAGCCTCCTTCCGCTGGTCCTGGGAAGGACCTCTCGGCTGCCTCTCACCAAAGGGCTGTGCTCCACAATGCCAAAGAAAACAAGCAAGGGGGCCAGGGTTCTCTCTCTGAGATCTCAGCTTGCTGGAGACACTGTGAGGCTTCTGGAAAGAGTTAGAGGAGCTGTCAAAGCCACTCACCTGTACCAATACAGCTGTTTAGTTTGGGTTTGGTGGTGGTGTATGGACAGCCTGACGGACGCAGGTGGGTGTGGGCAAAGACCCATTCCCTGATCTTCTGGAGCTGCTGTTTCACTTCTGTCCAGGGGCTTTGCTGTGGGTTTGACTTGCAGTTAATAGGAAATGGAAAAGGAAGACTGAAGTTAGACAACCTTCCTCCCCACTGCTGACCTCCTCTTTAGGAACAGTCATCTCCATCCAGTCCACTCCTGTTCCCAGCCCTGTAGAGGAGAATATGAAGCAGGATTTCATGTGGTCTAATAAGACATAGGCGCCAGTGTGGAGTGATGGCAAAAAGGGATGTGCAGGAGTTCTGGGACAGTCAACATGTGCCCCAACAGCTGTGAGAGTCTGTGCTCCCTTCAGCCCTCTGCTCCCTGTCCCTACCCTGTCACCCATGTCCTTTGGCTTCTTTGTCCTTCTCTGAGTAGCTTAAGCAGATGGAGAAACTCTTTTCTTTGAATTAGATGACACTAAAAATGAATTATATCAAGTACAGAATGCCAAACACAGCTCATTTTTCTTAAAGCAAACTGTATTATTTTTACAGTTTACATTAAAAAAACAGCTGTAGTTTGCATGCCAAAGTTCAGCTGTTCAAAGAAACCCTTTAGCTCCTTTCTTCAGTGACATCTCCCAATAGGCAGATTGTTTCAGCCATGGTGGCTGTTCTATATGTCACTCCAAGCACTTTCCATCCACTCCCCGGGAGCTGGAGGTGGAATTTAGCTGATAAAAACTCTGAGCTGAGCAAACAGCTGGCAGTCAACTAATTTTTAAAAATACTGCTCCTTGTCTGTACAGAAACAATTGCAGTTTATTTCTGCCAGGAGGCTGATGGAGCTGAGCAGTGGAGGTGAGGGCATCCTCGAGCTGGAGCCACCAATCTCTCCCAGGAGTCAGGGCCACCATCTCTGCAAAGCACTGCTGGGCCACATCACTGGGATGGAGGACCCATCCAACCACACGGAACAGGGAGGAGTCCAGCTCTCCAAACCCATGAAAGTCAAGAAAATCGTATTCTACTTGAGTCTTTTCTTACAAAGGTGCATCAAAATAGTCCAAGGGGTCATGCTGAGCTTGTGCCAGGATGGCCTTGGTCTTGTGCTGGTCCATACTGGTTGGAAGGGGAGGGAAAATGGGTCCAGCACTAATGTTGCATCCACTCCTTCCCCTAGGAGGGACAACCCATGTCACATTTCACTGACTCCAGCAACAGCATTTGGAAGAGACTAGGTCTGTTAATACTCTTTTTTAAAAAGAAGAAGGACCTAAATCACCAGAATGACTGAAGCAAAGCAGAGGGTGAAGAAACCGTGTTTCCAGGTTCCAGCCACTCTCTGGGAATGTCAGGGATGCTCCTCTGGGAAAATTTGGAAATACATAATTATTGGGAGAGATTAGGGCCATTCTGCTGTAAACTTTTTCTTAGCTCTGCTTCCTGAGTCAACTAAGTCATTGCATTGGCCCACAAAATGAGTTGAGAACAGATGTCAGCAATTCCTGTGTCAGGGGGTTGGATTATAACCACAACTACAGGCATAATTAAGATTTTCCTTCATTTCTCTTATGAGCTAAAATGGAAATATTAGATTAACTCAGCTGTGCTGTAAGACTAACTGCAGAGAGTCTGAAAGACACGTTCACGTGTAAAGGTCACTGCATTGCCACTGGATCGTTATTTTACTTACTTTACCCAGTAGTTAAAATGCATGTTTTCTGTCTTTCCCAGGCCTATCATCTTCAATTGTCCAGGCAGCCAATAAGGCAGAATAAATGAGGAGCATCCAAAAGTTGTACAGTTTAAGGCTTTCCATCATTATGCAAAATCTATATCATCATTAATCACTTTTTTCTTAATGAATTTGGGGACTAGTGTTTCTGCTGCTAAGTACTCAAAGGAGTTATTAAATTTATGGCTGTCTGGTTCCCCCATCTGTTTCCATAAAAATTTACTGCAATTATTATTTCAGCAGAATTTCTAAACCCTGCCAGACTTCTTAAGAACAGGGAACGCTACTGTAAGCGTGAGGAGGAGCTAATGGTCTATAAGTGGCAAAAAATCATCTAAAATCCAGATTAAACCAGCCTTGCCTGTAGTTTGCATGAGGGTTAAGGCAGGAAAAGGAAGAGTGACAAAATTAGAAGAGCTGGAAAAATTCCTGCCCATCCAGGTCCAGCTGTCCACTGCTGGCTGCATATTAGGAAAATATTTAGTTAATTTTCATTTTTCTGAAGGAGGCAGCTCCAGAAACACGTGGGCAGAAGTTTGCAGCAGAGCTGCTGAGCACACAGAGGGGACATGGGGCACTGGGCAGTGGGGTGGCAGCTGGAGACAAGTACCAGTCCTGGGAGGAATTACTGGGAACAGGGCTCTGCTTCCTCGTGCAAGAGCCGTGGTGTCAGGGGGCCTCTTGGATTTTACTACACCGAAGCTGTGGCCAGGAGCATTGCTGCCCTATCCCTGGCAGAAATAAGCTGCAGAATATAAACCTGTGCTTCTGCAAGAGTCTGGAAGGAGCCCTCACCTTAGAGTGTGCACATCAGGTGTTTAAGGAGGCTGGTGACAACGCTGTCTCCTGGAGAAGGACCAGTGTCACACCTTTCTGGTGCATGGAGCCCCACTGCTCTTCTCCACAGGAAAAGTCCTTTGCTCTGCTTGAATTTCACAGGTCTGGATGGGGGCAATAAAATGGGACAAACAACATTTTTACGGTCAAAGGGTTGTGTTTTGTTCCTCATCTGCCACGATATTCTGCTGTGGTGCATCACAGCCTCTTGGGTGCTGCATGTGGTCATATCATTGAAGATCCCCCTTCAGATGGCTTCCCTGGCCCCATTATGCACCTGCTTATTATCAAATTAGGGGAATCCCTGAGTCTTAATTTTCACTGTATTTATGCCAGGATAAATTCTTGCGGCTGATAATTTCCAGCTGCTTTTATTAACAGTAGGATTGGCTTTTCCTTCTCAGGAAGGAAAGGTTGTCGGGTGTTGCCCAAGCTAAAGCAAAAATGACAATCCAAGAAGGACCGACTGACTGGAAGGGGTTGGCTCTGGTGTGCCTGAATGGCCCAGGAGGAAGATAATGAAGAGAATGAGGAGAGCAATTGCTTCAATAAATAAACTGGAACATGTGTGAGACCAATACCGCTGGGGGCTGATATATGCCAAGAAGTCTGTTTTTAACATCTGCTCTTCAGCAGCCTTAATATGTTATGACCACATCAATAAATCTTCTGCTGCTGGTGTCAGACATCCAACAGCAGCCAAAGAGTGAGGAGGAAATACACACAAAGAATATAGACATGCTTACATATTCACAGATCCACACATACAGGCATTTCTGTGCATGTGCATTGTTCTACTAGTGGAAGGATTAACGTGAAATCAATCTAAAATGGTGCTTAAGTAGCCCTCACAAAGAGCAGCCAGGAGTGGCTGATACTCACTCCCTGTGATATCTCTTTCTGCAGAGCATAAGCCAGAGGGTTGCTATGTTGCTGGCAGCTCACATCCCACTCAGTGCATCCAGAGATGCAGTATGTTCCTTATCCTACTGCAATTAAAAGGCTTTTCATCTCTTGCCAAGGCTTTTATGTGCTGCAAAGGCCAAGGGAAGCAGGTGAGGTGGTGTAGGCATAACGGCCATTTTTAAAAGCATTCTTACCAACCTGCAGTCCCTGGCAAGGAAGGGCAGAGAAAGAGGAGCAGGGAACAAAAAAGAAGATGAAAGGAGGGGCTGAGCAAAAAAATTTTGGCAAGCAAGCTTCTGTGGTGCTGGCAGAGTCCACGCTTGCAGCAGGATGAACGTAAGTGTCTCTTCTTTCCTCTCCTTCAGGGTATTGCACCTGCAGTGCCTGGGACAAGCCCCATGTGGCTGTTCCTCAGCCTCCCCAACTTGCCCTCCAGCCCCTGAGCTCCAGCCACAGCTGGACACAGGCTTGGGAGAAGCTGAAAATAGGGCTGACCATGAACATCTGCCATTCAGGTGCAGTCAGACACTACCTGTGCAAGGTTCTGCTCAGCCCATCTTCCTCCCTTGCAGTGGAGATGCTGGGGAGCACCCGCAGCATTTTCTTACAGGGACGAAAGGATGTGAGAAACCAGATCTCCTTCTTCACTCAATTTACTTTTCAAGCCTGAGGGGAGTCCACTGAAGGACTTGGCACAAAGATTGATTGTAGTGCCTATGGCACTAAGCAGAACTTGTACATTTAAGACAGGACAGTGGCTTGGAAGAATAGAAGGTTATGACCTCTCTGGTGCAGCAGCAGTTCTCCTGACAGAAGGTGATAAATAAAAGAGTCAGTGCCAGAGTGTATCTGAATGCTTTGCACTGAACAATATGAAAAATGCTTGCTATGACCCCAAGAACCTTTACATCAAGAAACCTCCTGGGCACATGGGGGTAAAAAGGTCTTGTTTTAAGTGCTGCCATCACTGGATTCTGGGGGACAGCAGTGACTCCAAAAGCACACTTCATTTACTGCAGATGTCTGATTTTTTCCCTCAATATGGCTCCAATGTGCTTAATTTAATGACAGACATGGACCTGGAAAATGAGGAACTTTCAGCTTTTGTGTTTATTTAGCCACTCAACAGAACACGAGCTGGAAATGGTAGATTTCAGATCCTTTTTATTTCTGTGTAAATATCAGGGTTCTTTCAGAGAGCCAGGTGCTCTGCTGGGTGTTACTGTAATAACTGCTTACAGTCCAGTCACCCCTATATTACAGCTGGAATATGTAACTATGGCTCCTGCTGCTTCCAGAAACCAGGATCAAAGTTTTTGTAGAATCACAGAATGGTTTGGGTTGGAACAGACCTTAAATATCTAGTTCTAACCCCCTTGCCATGGAAATTTTCAGGAATTAGTCCCTAGGACAGCAAACTGGCCTGCCTTAGACTTCAGGTGGTCAGACATCCATACTGGGGACAGGCGTGGCAGTAATGCCAAAGAAGTCCACTTGTTTGATCATTCCTGATATGAAACCAACAAGTGTTTCTTATTAAGCACAATACAGCCTAAACTAAAGCAAAGTACTGATAACCCACCAGATTACCGTCAGAACTGTAAGTTAGAGACAGAAAACCAAGGAGCTGCCTTAAAAATCTAAGGAGTTTGAGAAATGCAACACATTCAGGTTCTTTCTATTTTTGCCTGCAGAGCTTTGAGTTTTTCACTCAAAATGAAAATGAAGACAACATGAAATGAAGGCTGCTCTAGCATCACCTGTCTCTGGGGACTGAGTGAGCTCAGAAAAAAATCACAGCATTGTAGGAGAGCTGTAATGAATTTGCTGGAGTTGGCAATGGCACTTTAATGTCAGTCACGGTGCTTGCTACGGGCAGATGTTACAGCCCAGGTCAGCATGGTGCTTCCCACCTGCAAGCACCCTGAGCAGTCTGATGGAGAGGAGCTGAGCTGGATGTGAGGCATCATCACATTCCTGGCTGCTACATCCAAAAGTCATCCCATGTGACGTGCTTGCAGCCAAGGAAATCTTGGAATTGGAGCCTGCCCGAATTTTCTGGTTCTGCACACACTGCAGTGCTTTCCAACATTCACCCCTTCTTCCTCCTCTAGAATCACATTTCCTGTAATTTCAAGTGTGGTTTCCTGCTGTGCGAGGATTGTGCGAGGACTCTGTGCCAAAATCCTCTCTGCAACTTTTGGAACCACTGATTGATTGAATGCCCTTTGTAGAAACGGGGAGAGTCAGCGAGACACAAATACAAAATGTAAAAGCATTTCGGATACGGGTGAAAAGTGGCATTTTCCATTCCAGGAGAGCCAGCAGAGCTCTTGGGAAGAGGCAGGAGCGATGACCCCGGCCGGGAGGGTTTATTGCTTTTGCTGTGCATTGCTCTGGCCCAGGGGAGCATCCCACAGAAGGTCTGTGCTGGTTGGTGTCAGAACCACTGCACCAGGCTCTGTGCTACAGACACTGCTGCCGATTTTAGGATCTCTCTAAAGACAGAAACAGTTTAGTTTCGAAAGGAGACACTGTTTATTCAGCACAGGGTGCAAGGTGGAAATTTCCACAAATCAAGCACCCCTAGGGGTAAAATGTTACATCTATTATATAGTAAAATTTACATGAACCCGCCTATATAATGTATATTCTCCGCCTGCCTAATGGATATTTATTTGGGTGATATGATCTTACGCAATGCTGGAAACACAAAGTTCTTTTCTATTGTAGAAGTTCTCTGACGTCATCAGTTACGTTTACAAAAGGTGAGAAAATTCATCCTAAAGACAGAAAATTCAGCCTGAAGACATCAACATCAACTGAGGAAAAACTCAATTTCAGGGTTTCAGCATTGTTTTTCCCTCAGGATGTCATTTATTCCCAGGGCACATGGGAAAACTGCTTTCCAAACAGAGCCCAGCCACGGGCAGCAGGCACCTCTGGCGCACCCACCAGCACTTCAGGGGCGCCAGGAGGAGTCCCTTCCCCCGCTTCGAGAGCGGCTGTGCTGATATCGCACAGCAAGCCGCCACTAAGCATGAACTAATTAACGCTCGGCGCTAATTGCTGCGCGCTGCCCGCCGTGCGCATGCGCAGGGCCCGCGCGCAGGCGCACTGAGAGCCGCACCCACGTGACCGCGGGCCGGGGGCAGCAATATGGCTGCGCCCATGTGCGCGCACGGGGCGCGCCCGGAGCGCCGGGTCCGGTCCCGCTGATCCCGTCCCGGGCGGCCAGCCCGGACCGCCACCCCTGCATGGAGCCGCGGGAGTCCTGGGCGGCCTTGGCGGTGAGTGAGCGGGCCCAAAATAGGTTGTTTTACCCGGTGCGCAAGAGCCCGATCCGCAAACAGAGTAGAGGTATATTTACAGCTCTGCGCAGAAAGGGGCGCTGGGTGGTAAATCCACAAAGCCAGCACTGCGACTACCAAAACTTTTCATTATTTCTGCTCTTTACAGAAGAAAAGCATTAATGTTCATTGGCTACAAGTTACATAGTTCTCTTATTAATTAGTATTGTATCTTCTATTGGTTAATGATTCTCTCGCTTCCCATGGTAATTAGTCCATACGTTCAGTCTTTCTCTTGCTTTGCGGTGGGTGGGTTTCCTGGATCTGCGGCTGTGATGTGCCCCTGTCGGAATTACCTTTTACCCAATCAGAGCTGATTCAGCTCGGTTGAGAAGCTGTTTTTATTAGTTTCTTCCTTTTCTTTGGGGCTCTGTCAAATGTCGTTCTGGCCCATAAATTCTGCATCCCTTGTGTCCACTATCAGTGGTACATCCTTCTTCCCAACGTTTGTTAACCTGCCTCTACGTCTGACATTATTGAAACATACGCAGCCCTAAACTTAAGAAATTCTGCTGACAAATATTCTGTCTTTCTAACACATGGACATCACGTAGAGCCTGTTGGCTGCCCTGTTTCAACAATTAAATCTCCTTTCTTATTGCTTAGGCTTGAAAGTTACAAGGGTCTAACATCAAATAATATCCTTTCTTAGGAAAATTTTACATATTGCACATTCTGCAGCAGGCCTGACCATTACCAAGGTGATGAGCTGAGCTGAGGGATGGCCACAGTTTGTGGCTTCAGCAGCCACTCCAGAACCGTGGGGAGCCCCTGACCTTGTCTGTGAAGCACCTACTTAGCACTGCATTCCCCACCCTAAAAGCTGCTTTTGCATGGGTGGTCTCAGCAAGGGGGTGAAGCCCCAGTCACCATAGCTGGGNGCCGTGCGCATGCGCAGGGCCCGCGCGCAGGCGCACTGAGAGCCGCACCCACGTGACCGCGGGCCGGGGGCAGCAATATGGCTGCGCCCATGTGCGCGCACGGGGCGCGCCCGGAGCGCCGGGTCCGGTCCCGCTGATCCCGTCCCGGGCGGCCAGCCCGGACCGCCACCCCTGCATGGAGCCGCGGGAGTCCTGGGCGGCCTTGGCGGTGAGTGAGCGGGCCCAAAATAGGTTGTTTTACCCGGTGCGCAAGAGCCCGATCCGCAAACAGAGTAGAGGTATATTTACAGCTCTGCGCAGAAAGGGGCGCTGGGTGGTAAATCCACAAAGCCAGCACTGCGACTACCAAAACTTTTCATTATTTCTGCTCTTTACAGAAGAAAAGCATTAATGTTCATTGGCTACAAGTTACATAGTTCTCTTATTAATTAGTATTGTATCTTCTATTGGTTAATGATTCTCTCGCTTCCCATGGTAATTAGTCCATACGTTCAGTCTTTCTCTTGCTTTGCGGTGGGTGGGTTTCCTGGATCTGCGGCTGTGATGTGCCCCTGTCGGAATTACCTTTTACCCAATCAGAGCTGATTCAGCTCGGTTGAGAAGCTGTTTTTATTAGTTTCTTCCTTTTCTTTGGGGCTCTGTCAAATGTCGTTCTGGCCCATAAATTCTGCATCCCTTGTGTCCACTATCAGTGGTACATCCTTCTTCCCAACGTTTGTTAACCTGCCTCTACGTCTGACATTATTGAAACATACGCAGCCCTAAACTTAAGAAATTCTGCTGACAAATATTCTGTCTTTCTAACACATGGACATCACGTAGAGCCTGTTGGCTGCCCTGTTTCAACAATTAAATCTCCTTTCTTATTGCTTAGGCTTGAAAGTTACAAGGGTCTAACATCAAATAATATCCTTTCTTAGGAAAATTTTACATATTGCACATTCTGCAGCAGGCCTGACCATTACCAAGGTGATGAGCTGAGCTGAGGGATGGCCACAGTTTGTGGCTTCAGCAGCCACTCCAGAACCATGGGGAGCCCCTGACCTTGTCTGTGAAGCACCTACTTAGCACTGCATTCCCCACCCTAAAAGCTGCTTTTGCATGGGTGGTCTCAGCAAGGGGGTGAAGCCCCAGTCACCATAGCTGGGGGGGACCCCCTTGGAAACATCCAGTGCTCACTGTCGGCTCTCTGTGGAAAATCAGGGATATGGTGCCTTGGGCTGGTGTGGGGAGAGCTGCAGGAGAGTTCAGATCCCTGCCCCAAACGCTCTGAGGCAGACAGATGTAAGCAGTGAGGTCGTGGCTCGATGCGTTGGAATCAGGTCCCAGTTTTGCTTAATCGTTGTGATGGAGTTTATGGAGTCACTGAATATCCTGAGGTGGAAGGGACCCACAAGGATCATCCATTCCAGTTCCTGGCCCTGCCTAGGACAGCCCAACAATCCCACCCTGTGCCTGAGAGTGTTGTCCAAATGCTCCTGGAGCTCTGGCAGCCTTGGGGCTGTGACCATTCCCTGGGGAGCCTGGGCAGTGCCCCAGCACCCTCTGGGGGAAGAACCTTTTCCTGACACCCAAACTCAACCTCCCCTGGCACAGCTCCAGCTGTTCCCTGGGGTCCTGCCACTGATCACAGAGAGCAGAGGTTGGAGCTGTCCCTCCACTTCCCTTGTGAGGAAGCTGCAGACCCCAGTGAGTGCTGATCTCAGTCTCCTCTTAGTTAACAGATATGTCCAGCTCCTGGTGAAGGTTCTTTTGATAACACTGCTGTTACTGACAGGTGGGGGAGAAGTTGTGTTCTAGGTGTCTTACTAACCAAAAGTCATTTCTCTTTTCTGCTGCTGTTGCAAACACAGCTATTGTCACCTGCTGGCAGGTGCTCTGTTAGCTACCTCATGAATTTAAATGACATTTAAGATACGGAACTTTGAGAACTTAAAGAAGCAATTAGTAACTTTTGATTCATGTTTTAACAGATGGCTAGATTAAATCTGATTAAATCTGATCAATGTTATTTTGAGCAGATAAGGATTTTGATGAAAAAAAATGAAGAAGAATCAATGCATGCAAAATAGCCAACTAGATTAAAAGACTAATTATCTTATTGATTAAATCTTTAGGAGTAGATAGTGAACACCTCTCTAAATCCTCTGTTACCCTGAAAAAAATTATCGGAGTAACACATGTGATTTATTTTCAGGCAGAGTTAAAAATCTGTGCAGCTGTTTCTTGTGTGCTGATCTATATGAGGTAGCCTTCAAACTGTGTTTTCTGTTCTGAATAGCACTGCATCTAAATAATGTCTCATAACAAATTAATGTTAACTACTGATTTTTTTTTATTTTAAATCAGTTTTTCTGTTTATTTCAGCCTTTTCCTCATATTTTTGCCAAATAATTATTTTCTACAATCAGCCATGTCATGGCATAATTTAAAAAGAAACCCAGTCATCTAGAAACACAGACAATGGAAGAAGATAGAGCCCTAGTTGAATCAATTTTTTAAGCTTTTGTTTTATGAATTCTTTGGATAAAAACCTTCCCCTTTCCTTTATGACTTTGAAAACACCTTTATTTAACATGATTTCCAGTACCTTAAGGGAGTCTACAAGAAAGGTGGAGAGAACACGTGGTGATGGGACAAGGGGGAATGATTTCAAACTGACAGACAGTAGGTTTAGATTAGATATTAGAAAAAAATAATTTACTGTGAGGGTGGTGAGGCCCTGGCACAGGCTGCCCAGAGAAGCTGTGGCCACCCCATCCCTGGAAGTGTCCAAGACCAGGCTTGGGACAACCTGGGATAGTGGAAGGTGTCCCTGCCCATGGCAGGGGGCTGGAACAAGATCTTTAAGTTCCCTTCCAATCTAAACCTTTCAGTGATCTGATGATTTTATTTTTTCTATAGGCTTTTATCAGCAAAAGAAAATAAAGCAGCTTTACCTTAGGCTTTGTTCAACAAAGGCAATGAGGGAGTGTGAACACTTTAAATGAAGAACTTTGCTGGAAAAATGTGAATGTGCTTTTTAGAGATGCCTAAAGCAGAAGCAGAATTGCTTCCATCTTTCCCTGATTTTATCACACAACTGCTGGAGGTGTTGGTTATTCTGTGCTGTCTCTTGATAAGTGACATCCACTGTCTTCCTTTTCTGTGGAATAGGGAAGTGTTGCATTGTTTTGCTTGCACTATTCAAAACACCGAGGTTGTTTTGGAAATACCTTAGAAATGGTTAGAAAGTTGTAGTATCTATTACTTTCTTTTGTTGAACCCTCCTTGTTGAAGCTATGGAAGCTGTTGAGTTCTGTGTAAGACTATCAGTTTATAAACTGACCTCAGGAAGGATACAGTCAGCAGTGCTTTCGGCTACACATGCCTCAGTTACTCAGAAAAGCACTACAGCATCGCTCCTGAGAGTATTAATGCACTTTTCTCCATAATTTTGTTTTGAAGGCTGGTGGAGTTGCTGGTGTCTGTGTTGACTTGATCCTTTTTCCCCTGGATACTGTAAAAACAAGACTTCAGAGTCCTCAAGGATTTAGGAAAGCTGGTGGTTTTCGTGGCATCTATGCTGGTGTTCCTTCCACTGCAATAGGATCCTTTCCAAATGGTAAATTTTCTTTGGATTATGCTTTGTCTTCTTTAAGTAGTGATTTATGTCACATAGGGCATTCATGTTGGTGGCTTCCTCTCCCGTGAGTGCCTGGATTCTGTGAGTTCATCTCCAGCTGTGAAGAGCAGTTTCTAGAATTGTACAGCACTGAGCGAACTTGAGCAAGGCTGGAGTGAAGGCTGTTGCGTGCTTGCTCTGAAAAGCAACCCTAATTCCGTGGAAGCATTCCTGGATATAAGCCTGTCCTTACTTGCAGGGGCACCCTAAAGCATTTCTAGGTGCCAAGGAGGGCTTGAGTCTTGCTTGTCCTGGACACTTTTGTCATGACCCACTCTTTCTTGGCATTGGAAATGAATGGAATTTGAAAGTGCTTGAGCACTGGAGGTGTTTGAGTTAATTGCCCTGGGGATGCTCTGCCCATCTCCCTGAAACAACAACGCTTAAATTGTAAAGACATCAGGAATACTTTTGAAGCTGAGGGTTTAAAAGAGTAGATGCTTGTAGTCCCTGCAGAGAAAAGGCATCTGAAATTTCTGATGCCTTTGCTCATTTTGTCTTTGTAGGGAGGGATGAAAAAACAGCAATCTGTGCTGTTGGATGTAAATGTTAGGAGAACTTTGCTGACAAATCCACTGACACCTTCAGATGTTTGATGTCCTTCATAAGGTGATATAAAAAAATTCAGTTCTTTATCTTGGCTGCTCTGTTATCTCCTTTTGAGGTGATAAGCATCTTTTGATTAGTAGAAGGCAATTCACATGGCCCTTCTTTACAATTAAAATCTGTTCCCCCGCAAGACATGTCATTTTTTTCAGTATTTACATCTCCAAAATCTGCACTGTAGTTTTATCTTTCCAATGTACGACTGAGAACTGAAATTATCTTTAGGAGAAGAAATAACCCTTAAGGTGTAAGTGCCTTTGTAGTTGCAGCAGTGAATAAACACTGCTCATGTTGCTGTGCTCAGTTTAATTTTGTGTGTTTCTTGTTCACTGCACAGAACTTTTACAAATCCTTCAGAAGTTTGGAAAAAAAATTTATGGAGCTAAATTCAAAATGTTTAACTGACAATAGCTAGGAAAAAGTTATTAATAAACTGCTACTGAAACAGTTTTGCACATTGCAGGATAGCAGAATCACATCTATGCTTTTTGTGTTTGTTTTTCTTTTCAATTAATCATCTGGTTTGTTTGTTGTTCCCTTCTTCCCCACTCAAAAAAAGGACCATCTGTTCAATTCAACCAAGAGACCTTCCCTCTACTCTATCTAAGGGATATGGAAGATACCAGTTTTTCAAAATGTGCTGGACATTCATGACTAATTAACACATCTTTCTGTAGCTTGCTGCTAAATGTGGCCTGGAGTCTTGACACCTTTGATATTAATGGGAGGTTTGCCAGGGGTAGGCAGAAGCATAAACTTCTGAAGGAATTGTCCCACAGATCTGTTGATACTGTTGTACTGTTTCGGTGTAAAAATACCGTGGTTTTAACTACAGCTCTGTGACAGAGGAACAGTGCAATGATTGCATGTATTCTTGAATTTCAGCTGCTGCTTTTTTTATCACCTACGAGAATGTGAAATCCGTGCTGCCCCATGGATCTTCATCTTACTTGTCCCCTGCAACACACATGGTGGCTGCCTCCCTTGGGGAAGTGGTAAGAAGGAAGTTCATCTATTGTGTGCCCATGGGTGGAGAGGAAACCATTCAGTTATGGAAACTCAGATTTGGAGTCATATCTTGTGACAGTGCTTATAACAGCCTCGTTTCTCACTGTTGGCACAGTGCCTTGGGGCTGGGTGTTGAGCTCTAAACACCCCATGCTGTTCCTGCCAGTGCTGGCCACCTCTTCTCTCCTGTTTTTGTCACACAGAGTGTGTCCTGGCACTGCACTGATAAATTGGGGTGCAAATTGTCTCTGCAGGTTTGAGGTAAGGAAATGGGCTGTATGGAAGCAGGCTTTTCTGGCTCTTTTGCAACTTAAACTTAGTGATGGCATGGGGCAGAAAAATCTGTTATGTCTGTGGTTCCATATTCTGCTTTTATTAACTGATTTTTTTCTTTTCTTTCCCATGGGAGCTTAGCTTAGGTATATGTTGGTCCCCAGCTACCAGGAGTGTGGAGATGCCATTTATTTCAGCTTAACACCAGGTGCCTCACTACTACAGCAGCACAGCCTGGCTACTTCCCATGGGAAGCAACTCAGCTCTCCCTGCTCTCTGTGGGATCAACTTTGACACCCAAGTAATTTTTATTCTTCCATGGAAATGTTACTGATTAGATTGAATGAGATTTATCCAGGAAACTTAATTTAACATACCAAGCACATGAAGATAGGTGAGTGCAGCACCTATAACCACTCTGGTAGTGGTAGATAGAAGGTGATAGACGTAGGGTTGGGTGAGATTTGTTTGTGTTTCTGCCTCAGGTAGATTCTTTCTGAGCTTGGTTACAGCCTGTGCCATCAGGTTATAACTTCTAACTTAAGACAATGCACAGAACTTATTTCCATGAAGATTCTCTAAAGGCTGTTAGAAATCATCAAGAGGTTATTTACTACTATGGCAATGCACAGCCCTAAAACTCCTCATTTGCCTGATGTGTCATGGAACAGCAGATCCAGGAGGTGTTTTGAGCTTCTCAAGTGCTATTGCAGAATCAAGAAAAATGACAATTGGGCTCGTGACGAGGTGCCAGTGCTTTGCGATAAAATCCGCCAGAAGAAAAAGTCCCATCTTTGGGGAACAGGTTATTTATGGTACACTCCCTGTGCCTGTGAGGATCCTGTGAGAAAATTACAGCCGAGTCATTTAATCAGCAGTAGCCAAAGACCAGTTGGCTACAGATGACTCCTTTCAACAGAACCTGCTGCCATTTGTTCCCCATGCTGGTCTGTGACCTTTACAACTCAGGCACTTGCTGCTTTCATTTAGGGGCTGGCAGAGATGGTGCAGCACCGCTAAATGAGTTGCTCAGGGCTGTCTCACGTGCTTGGCTCTGGCTACTCTAAGGCCAGGGAAAAGTATAATGGTAGCCACTGAATTGGCAGAGTGGCTTTATGGTGTGGGAACTATGATGTTGTAACAGCCATTTTCCACCTCATTTTCCTGTTTTTTGCTAGCTTTTCTTTTCCTCTTGGAGTGATGGGTGTGAGGGGAGAACTAAGCTCTGAAATAACTGAGCTAGGTATTTAGAGATTTGCTACAACGAGTCTGTGATAAAATAGCACAAAACAAGACCTTCTCATCTATGTTTTATGTAAAGTCTTAGTTGATCAATAGAAATATATAAACTAGTCCAAATTGCATCAGGGTGAAAGTTATAATTACAGTTTTATTGATTAGTCATTAAGTTTTAATCAGGGCATAACCACTGGGACTATTATTTTGTCAGCAGGTTTTTTGATAATACGTACTTTTCTTCATTTTATACTTCATGATATAAATTGCTTTTAAATGTGAAGCATTAAGCCAAAGACTGTCCTGTTAGGATTCTTAAAGCATGTCTTTGCATTTCCATACTGGCTTTTTACAAAACAGAGAAATTAAGATTTAGAGCAAGAAAGTGTCAATGGATTTCTAGGTTTGCTGTTCCTTCACTGGTGAGTATAAATGAGTCAGATACCTTCTTGTGCATCAATAAAATGTGGGTATGTGCAAAACTTAAACGTGTGTTTGTGCTGACTAATCTGTATTTTGAATGTTACCTGCTAAAAATAATAAAATAGATAAAGAGGAAGAGATACAAAGGTTGCTTCAAGATATGATGAAGTATATGTGAGAAATCAGTCAAATGGGAACTTTTAGTTGTTATAACAGCCACTCTCCTGTATTGTTTACAGTCTGTGGAAATTCATGGGAGACACAGTCCCCTGGAACTGGTTGGGTCCATTTCTCCAGTTCCAGGCTGGGAGACACAAAGCCAAGTAATAAAAAGGCAGGGGTTGTAGCAGAGTTTTGGTTTTTTTCCATTTAGGCAGGGGGAATATAGAAAACTAATCTCATCTCCCAGAGTGAGATAAAGGAAAGTACATAAAAAATCTGATCCTGTTAAGCATAATTATTTTTTCTTATAACTGAATCTCTCTGTATAGGGACTCTGAATATCCCATAGTACATGAAAAACTGCTTACAAAGGCACACCCAAAACTCTAGAGGGCAGATACATGGTGTATCGTCTCATCAAGGAAGGAGAAGGTTGAAAAATACATGAATTGCCAACAGGGAAAAGCCCTTATTATACCACTTGTGTAACTGAAATCTGGAGATAGAAAACACACTGCATCCAGGACTTTGGAATTTTTCATCTTGACTGTGCTTTGCCCTGTATGTTTAGTCTGCCTGTATCTTTACAGTGAGCTGCCAAATGTGCTTGGAAAACATGATATCATAGGGAGTGGAAAGGAAAACCAGATGTTCTGAAATTTTACTTTTAATATTCTAAGGCGGTATAAGTAACTCCAAGAAGGAGCAACATTTTTAACCTCCTAGTGCCCATTTTCAGTAGTAACCAGGTGTGTCTTGCAGGCCCAGAGTTAACTGTTCAGCTCCAGATTGATTTGTACAGATTTTTTTTATGTCGGTTTAATAAGAGTGTGTGTATTAATTACAAGAAACTTTGCTAAATAGAAGTCCCCCTCTGAGCCTCTCCCACCAGCCTCCTGCAAGTGTGGTTTTATGGGACAAGTTTAAATTGTCCCAGTTTGACCGATGAGGTCTCCCTCAGGAGTACCAAAGTGGCTGGATTCAGCACAGCTAATTTGGATTCAGCACAGATAATTTTACATCCCTCTGGCTTTTCCATGGAGGTGAGAATAAAGTTGTTTGGCTCACGTTCCAGAGAAGGGAGCTGACAACAGCCCTTTCACATCTAATATTTAGATATTGTTATGGTTACGATATGGGCTTTGCAAGTTAATTAGTGAAAGTTTTGGGTTGTTGCCTGTAAATATTGGGTTCATTCTTATCTTTCTGACCTTTTGTTCATGATTGGCTGTTTTTGATGACATTGTCTTTCTTTTTTTTCCCCTACTTTGCAAGACAGCAAACTGCCTTGACTTTCAGAGAGGAAGTGTGGGGGAGGATTGAAGACCAGGATGGGAGGGAGCTGTCCCATTCTTTTGGCAGCTGGTGGTAATGACCATGCTCTGGAAGTAGATCACCAGCTGAAGTCATTGAGGTGCTTTTGTCCTTGTACAAGTTTCCAGAGTACTTTAGGATTAGAAGACTGGAGATTTGAAAAGTTCAAAAATTTGTCACTTCAGTGGGGAGAGGGAATCATGTGACTCCACAGGGCAAGGTGAGGACAGGTATTTCAAGGTGAAATTCCAAGCTCACTTGTGTATTCCAGTGTGTTACCACTTGAGGTACTTAGTGATAAGAGCAAAGTGTGTGGTTCATCTGTGATTAGCATCTGACCCTTCATATTAATAACTTCGGAATTTTTTTATCTGCTGTTGAGATGCGTCAAATAGGAAAACTTATTGCAGGAATTATCTTTCTGGGGAATTCATTTACCTTTCTCCTCTAGTATGGACTTGTTTCTTAGAAGAAGCAAGCTCAAATGCAAGTAAGTCTACTGTTTACAAATCACGATTCTGTAGAATGACATTTTAAGTGTGCTTTTAATTCAAATAAAAGAGGAAAGTGTATGTTTTACTTTATTTTATGTTTGTAGGGTTTTTTCTGCATAAAAGAGGCATTCTACACATGATGGACAACACTGTTGTCTATCTCTGTCCACTAATCAGCCACTTCTTCCCTCTGCCCTGGCAGCATTGTTTGAAACAATGTTAACTAGTTTCAGTTTAATAGAAGAGCAGGAATCTCCAAAAGTGTATTGGTGTGAATTCCATGAGACTAACTGGCTAGGTCAGAGAAGAAAGTTGTTATTAGTGCCTGTTCTGAGGAGAAGGCAGAAGCATGAGTCAGACAAATCCGCAGAGTAATGGAATGAAAGTCTCCCACAGGATAATTATTCAGGGCTTTGCAGCATGGTACGCTCTGGAAGGTCAGCTTGCAGGAGCCCAGTCTTAACAGAGATGAGACGCCACTCACATCAGACATGAAGTTAAGATTTTAGGTATTTCAAACTCCAAAACTTGCGTGTTGGAAGATGTGACTTTTCCGTTCAACAGGCAAGTTGGACACTATAGGGAGAGCTGATTTTAATTCAGCAAAGAAGTGATAAAGTACTTGTGTCTAGACCTTGGGCTAATGGCTTTGAATATTTTAGCTATCGCTTTTCTAAAAATTGAACTTATGAAAGGACAAAACTGTTCTGCATTTTGTGCTTTGCATCCTATCTCCTCTCACCTAGTGTAGTATGTGCTGGCAGATCATAGTATTCAAAGTAGTGTGCAAATGACAGCAGTCAAAGTGTGATGGGACCTCTTCCACAATACTGAAACTTTTTTTTCCTATTTTCATTGATCAGTGGCTGTCATTTTAGCTGTGACTGTGCCTTTTGTGCTGTGCAAATCTGGCTGCACACAGGCTTTGAGAAAGGGAATACGCAGAGCCTGGCAAGATGAGCAGTGGTGGGGAGTGCAACAACGTAGGTGGTCTTTTGAATTAATCGTGGTGGGGCTTGAAATATTCGTAAATTAATCTATGTGAGGTCAGGTCTGCAATACAGATGCTGTAGGATTTCTGCCAAATCCTTATGCAGAAGCAGTGGTTAGGAGATGGTTGGGAAGGTGAGACTGCTGCCTTTGAGAGGCAGTGGAGAAGGAACAGAGAGCGGATGGAAACTCGACTCAGAGCAGCGGCTGGGAATTGGTTGTAAATAAAGATGAATGGGGGCATGAATCCACAAATGCTGCCAACAAATTCATCATACAATTAGAGGCTGAAACAGCAAATTAAGAACTGTCAAATACCTAGCCAGCCACCCATGCTGATCTTCTCTTGCATGCTCCTTGCTAACTGCATCTTCTTCATCATCTGCTCTTCCCACACTGCTTTGTGTAACCTACTCTGTTCAGGCCTTAGAGAACATGCTGCTTTGCAGTAAAGCTTGATGTTTGTCATGTCGTTTGATCTCAGGGCTGATATTCAGTTGATTTAGAAATATTTGTAGCTCAGAGTGTCTACAGAGGAAAGCTAATTTGGATTAAAAAGTTATAAGCGAGAAATAAATAATTTTAAAGTATTTCCTGATGGATTTCCTGACTTACTGCACCAGTCAGCTTTGGAAATGTTTGAGACACTTTGGAATAAACTTACCTTGAACTAATGTTCTCTGCAGGGTTTGTCAGGAATAACTATGAATAGCTCCGTATGTGGACAAGCCCATAATTCTTTAAGTGAAAAGGCTGAAGGAAAGAGTGAGGGATCAGTTAAAGGAAAATACTTAATAAAATACAATGTAGTTGAAATTTCCATGTTCTGGGCCAATGTAACCCCAAGAGAGTGAGCAAATTGTAAAACACTAGTCTTCTTTCAACAGGAGACTTAATGTGTTTTCAGAAAATACTGCCTGTGTTCTCTTGCCTAGAATCTCATTAATGTCTGTCCTCCTGTAACACAGCCTGACCCCACTTGGCTCCTTGGAAACAGTTTTATGCTGGATGGGATGCACCATGCTACTTTTGCTGAAAGAACAGTTTGGCTGGTGGATTTAATGAGTTTCTTAAACCTTTTACAGTAAGTTTAACAGACTTTCATGGTGAAAGTGTTGCTGGAATAGATTGGATCATGCAGATCGTTCTGTACACTGAATTAAGGGTCTACTTTTCTTAGGTTTTAAGGATTTCTGTGTTTAAATGTGGTAGTAATTTACGATTCAAGCATCAACCAGGTTAAGGAAGATTTTTTTCAAGTTATTCAGCTGCCTGATTTTGCTGCTTGAGCTTAAACTGACTGCTTGTGATTGTACTGAAGAACTTCAAAATCTGTGGGACACAGTTTGTGCTGGAGTATAAGAGGTGTGTGTAGCATCAGGCCTCTTTTGGTGAGTTTTAAGTCTAGGTTTAAAAAGGAAACAAAACTCTATATTGATTAAACATTAAAAGACCAATTGATTTATACAAAGCACACAAACTTTCAAAACATATGCAGTGAGAAGTACTTCTGCAAGGAAGTGTTTGGTGTCAGCCTTGTCAGCTTCACAAGCTTTCCCTGTTCTCTGCCTGTTAGCTGATGTAACTGGAGTAAGAGTTTCTCCTTGCTGTGAACAGAGCTTGGTACAAATTCCCACTGCTGGAGGACAGAAGTTTTCTGAGGTGTATCTGACACAGCTAAAGGAAAGGTAGGCAGGGAACCCGCAGCAGGATTTGTTGGGAATGTATCTGGGCAACTGAAGAGCCGTGTGTGGGGAAGGAAATCGGAGAGGGGCAGAAGCCCAGTAGCCCTGATAGGGCTCCTGAAATGATGGATGAGGAGCCAGCTGGGGACTTCAGGCAGCTGGGGTGAAAAGGCTCAGCCAAGATGGCCATTGTGAAGGAACAAGTGTGTGGTGGTGCAGATGGTGCTCTGAAGCAGGAAGGAGGGAGCTCTGGAAAGTCATAAAGCAGAGCTGACTTAGATTTGAAAATGACAGGATGAAATAAATCTGCAAAACAGTTCTGCAGATTCCAGGTAAAGTCATCTAAGGTGGGAATGTGGAGGAAGTTGAAAATGTTAGTGCAGAAACTCCAGTTTTCCAAATGCTTGTGATATTTGGGCCCCATGAATGGTCTCATCTCTGAAATAATATAATTTTAAGCTCTGGGAGGTGCTGAGATCTTAGGGATCTTGCTGGGTGAGGTTGTTCTTTGAAGAAATGTTTCCTACTGGCATACAGGGGAAATGCAGTTAAATTAATGAAGGCCTTGTTGTGTCAGTCAGAGGAAAAGATGGGACAAAGAGCTTGGCATTGTCTAAACTTTCCCATCCAGAGCCCATTAGTCCAAACTTGTTTTCTCCATGGGGTATGAGTTAGGAGTGGAGTCACCTGTTCAAGACCCCAGCAGCTTTACACAGGACTGAATTTCACTGTGCTAGAAGGGCACTTCTGTGCTGTGCATAGGAGTGTGTGGGGGGGAAATAAGATTTAGCGTGTGCTGAGGCTTTGTGCTGAAGGTGACCACTTTCCCTGGGGCTGGCATTTAAAGACTGATAGTGGACAGTACATGTATTGGGCAGGTCTGTCATCCCTGGAGACAATTCCCTCATTCAAATGGGAGTTAATACTTCCATTCTGTATTCTCTGTGTTCTAGCAGGCAGCACAGCCTGCTGACAACGACACGTGGAAGGACTTGTTCACAGCTGCAGTTGTGACCCACAGTGAATTACCAACCAGAGAAACTTGCATTTTTGTTCTGTCTTGGTCAAAAGTGCAACAGTTATTTAGATGAAGGTTGATTGGTGTTTGAAATGTTTTGGGTCTGTGATTGCAGCAGTTCGGATGCTCTGTTCAAGGAATATATGAAACCAAAGGACAAGTGGATATTTCATGTTCCTCCTCTTTTCTGCTCTTTTCCTAGTGGTGGGAAGCATGAGGCAGTTCATCTTCCATCTGCAGCTCACCGCTCATGTTCCCTGCTAGCTAACATTTCCAACCCAAGAGCTGTGACCACAGTTAGAAGCAGTTATTTGGAGGATGAAATACTTTGCTAATATCATAATATTGCATTCATTTTTCCCTTCTATTGAAGAGGGGCATCCCAGGGAGATCTGGAGAACCAAGCATAAATTTACAGGGTTTGGAGAGGCATGGAAAGCCGCAGTGCTGAATTCAGGTTTTGTTGAGAGCCTTTGACTTGAACCAAGAGGGAAATTTCCCCTTTATCCTCCAGATCCAAAGGAAATTGGCGCAATTTAAGATATTTCAATTTGAAACTTGCCTATTATCTTAGTAATTCAGTTATCTGAGAAAGGGAAAAGCACATTTTTCATGTTTCAGGTTAGAAATAGTAACTTCCCACTTAGAAGGGAGCATCTCACGTAGAAACTGAGATATTCAGATTATGACATATTAACCTATTTTGGGAAGCAGCATTTTTTTTTTATATTAAAAAACCCCTGACCAAACAGAAAACCAGCAGCAAAGCAAACTTGAGCTCCAAGGTAGCTTTTGTCTGCAACAGTATGGTCAGGACTAATGCAGGCTACACTTAAAAACCCCACAACCCCCAATTTATTGCTGCTTCTCTTTGAACGGGGTTTTAGAAATGTTCTATTTTTCTTGCTTATTTTACATTCTGTTGCAGCCGGCAATTCTTCTGACCTCCAAAAATGGGGTGAGAGATGAGGATTTTGTTAGCAGATTGACTGCAGCCTAAACATATGTCCTTTTATAAATCATAGCATCTTTGTTGTTGTCATTTTGTGCAGCAGCTTTTCCTCCGTAATGGGGTAGTGATTATCTTGCACAGGTATTGTGAGGTTTAGCCTGAAGTCTCTGCTCTCTGGATACAAAGTTTTATAGTGTCATAAATTATATTCTTATTTGATTAAGAACAAACTTACACAAATGGCATTTAAGAGAAACTGTCCCCAGGCATGTTCCTTTAGTTTTAAGTATGGATTTATATTTATATGGTGAACACAAATTAAAGCTTCCCAGCCAACTCAGATAAAGTCCTTGAAACTAACCTCCTGCTTGAGAAATTTAAACATTAAAATCCTTTAGGAAGGGTTCTAAAGGGTTTAAAGCTGCAACAAAAGAAAAATTTTCTGGAGCTTACTCCATGTTTCTGTACTAAATTTACAAGTAGGCTTAGCTATGCAAGCCAGAGATTTGCTCAGAGTCACTGAGTGCAGGTTCCCGAATCACCAGCTCCTCACAAATTCCATAACAGTTCTTTGCCCTCAGACTACCCTTCTCGTGCCATGGAGCAGAATGGCTGGATAATTAATAAGTGGAAAAATATTTGGTCTTGATGCTCACCCAAGCCCAGGTTAGTGCAGAGAACAGATCAGCTCATTAGCCAGGAGCTCATCAGGTGCCAGAAAGTGGGCTCTCACTTCAGTAGCCTGTCTTACAGCAGGGGTAATATCTGTCTCTTATTAAAGATAACAAGTGCTCAGACCCTATGGCTGTGGGAGTTTTTAGGAGTGAGTCAAATCATCAGCTGTGCAAGGTGCTGCAGGAGGAGACAAATGCTTTCTCAAGCTGCTCTCCTTAGAGCTACAAAGCTGAAACAGTGTTGTACCAGCTGTTCTGAGGAAACCTGTGCACCAGCCCCGTTTAAATGCCCAGCCTAAGCCCTTAATAGCAATTATGGCACCTGCTCTGTCCTCTTCCAAATGATCCTGGATACACCTCGTGCACAGATCACAAGGTTAGTGGTCAAACTGTAGTAGAGGTGCCTAAAAACAAACATACGTGTCATCTTTGATTCTCTACCAAACCCTACAAATCCAGCTGGGGCGAAAATGCTTTCCCTGGAGCACAAAGGGTGGAAGCAAAAGGCTGTTAGTCCAAGTAAGATATGTTAATATTTGGATCATAATATAGCACTGAAGACCAGGAGGTGTTGTGTTCTTTTCTAAAGATGTTGGCATTGTCTCTGTTTGCACAGAGCCTCTGAGTAAGCAGGACTATGCCCTCTTTGTCCTTTCTTATTATGTATCTTGTATTATTGTATAAAGAAAAGTGCTGGGTACCCCGATGCTGAATTAGATGATTCTGCCTGATTCTGAACAGCTGCTCCAGCTTTAGGTGGGATTGGCCTCTATGCAGAAGTTACAGTTTTAAGATTAGGTGTTTCCAGTAAACTTAGGTGAGCCCATAGAAAAGGCTTTGGGCGGATTCCTGGTGCTGTTTACAGCAGATCTTATTTTCTGTTTGCTACAGCCACATTTATACTGAAACAAACTGTTTTAATTGGTGTATACATAAAGTTTCATGGCGCTTTTGAGACTTTATTTGCACTGGTCGTTCTTCACCATCGGTCACAACAGCCAGGAAAGTCTGGTTCCAACATAAAGCCGACCAGGAGATGGCAGCATCGGTTCATGCAAGGAGTACCCAAAAGTTAGAATGCTTTTCCCTGAACTGACAGAGGAAAGAAATTACTTTAATTTAATTAGAACATACACTGTCTTAGCAATACATAGATAAATGTTAATGAAATAGACCTGTTTTTAGCTTTTGTCCCTGACTGGCTAATGCAAGTGAGTAAATTAAAAATGCATGTAGGTTTTTGTCTAAATTCTGAAGTCACCCTTTGACCTGGTAATGGTTTGAGACAAGGATTTTGAAATTCAGTACCCTCTTGCTCAGAAGTGGTCATAGCATTAAAAATCTGGAAAGGTAATAGGTGCTAATATTGTCATTTCTGCATACCTGCTCTGTGAACTATTAATAGCTTTTTAGGTCATCCTAAAGCTTAAATTTAAAAATTATTGAGCCTTTTGTTTCAGTATTATTGTCTTCCTGCCCTTATGGTATGTATACATGTGCATTGACATGTTACCTGACCTGGTAAATAAGGAAGGAGCTTATAGGGTAGCACCTAAACTTTCCCAGGATCTTGATTCTGTCTTCTTGTTCCCATCAAAAGATGGGAATAACTCCTGGCTCCAGAGCTTGCTTGGGAAAATGAGCATGGCCCCTATCAATGGGGTGCTGTTGTCTGATGCCCTAATGTCAGCTGAGGTGGCTGAGGGCCCACTGCTGGACCCTCTCCATGGCTGGTGCTGCAGATGTTCAGCACAGAGCTAACTTGTCACAAGGTCATCCCCAAATCTGGTAGGATGCACCAGGAATGGCCTGAGTTTGGTGGGCTGTATTGTGCTCTTCTGTGGCAAGCAACAGGCTACATCTGTGTGAACAGCCAAGAGATTAAAAAGCAATTTCTTCCTGGGACCTTGGTGATTAGGGACTCAAATGGGCCCTGCTGTGTGAGGCCAGGTTGTTGTCTGTGTTCCATGTCATTAATCCCGTGGTGGATGCAGGTAAAAGCGTGGGCGTGGGCAGATGCCGTGGGACAGCTGCACAGCTGCATCTTTCACTCTTCCTATCCCATTTGCTTATAGCTTTCATGTCTGAAAATTGAAGTGTGGACTCTCTTGGTGCAGTGTTATCATACTGGTGCTGCTTGAACATCCTTATCCAAGAAAGCAAAGCCTGGAGACATGCATTGTGTTCTTTTACCTTTGGCAGGCTTACCTGGAAGGCTCTGCAGTGATTGAGATCTGAGCATGATAGAATTGAGATTTTTCTGCACCCACCTGTCCAGGCTGTTACTTTTTAAATAAGATACATGTGAACTTAATCTTGCATACTTCCCTTTAGAGACCTGTTCTCCCCATCAAAAGTCTGCTGGGGTTGTTATTGATAGGAAGGTGGATGTGTAGGAACAAACAAGGTAACACGTTGTAAGTTCAGGTGCATAGCGAAAATGTCACCGTGCAGTCTGATGTTGGCAGCTGCAACTCATGGTTTTTTGAATACCAGAAGTGCCCTATGGAGCCAATCTGACAGCACTGCCCAGATGACATGAGCCTTTATTTCCTTTCAGAACAGCACAATGTAATCATTGTTTTTGTTCTTGTGCAGCCACAGACTCCCTTGTAAGCGCAAATTCAAATGGAAGAAACATCAAAGTTAATTTGAAATGAAATGCACCCCAAGTAGTCCGGGGGAAATGGAGACATTACTTTGTAGCCACTCTTCTCCTGCCAAAACTGCAGCACCCCAGATGTCAGGAAGCCATGCTGCGCTCTTTGTCTGGTCTTGATTGACTAGATTGTTTTCATCCCAGCCCTTTTAAAGCTTTTCTCCTGCCTCCATATTTTTAAGGAATAAAAAGCTAATATAAGGACATGGAGTGTTATGAAGCATGAAGTTCTATAAATATTTATGCTGAACTATCAAAAAACTTGACAGTTCTTATTTTCTTGACAGATTGGGGTCACTTGTTATTTTTGACCCTGAGAATTGAAGAGCACATGGAGTTAGATCTGTTTGTAATGACTTTTCGATATTGTTGTCCAGTAAACTTGTAGGAATGTAACAGGATAACAGATTTTTTCTTGGTGTCTTTGTGAAAATGAAACTTAAACCTTGTACTGTGTTAGCCACAAATGACCACTCAAGTTGCTGTCTCTGTGTAATCTCCAGCGAATTCCTGTACTTTCTTTGGCACACATGGATTTTTCCAGTTAGCTGCTTGGTTTGCCACTTCAGATGCACAGCTTTCACCTGGGCTGCTCTGCATTTGAAGTACTCTGTGATCACCTTTATGTCTAGGAACTACAGTGTGTTCCTGAGCCCAGCTCAGGATGGTCTCAAGGCAGGCTGAAAATCTGGCAAAGGCCTGTGGTGTCTGCAGTGTTCTGCCACCAGTCCCATCACTGCTTTAAGTATCCCTGGAGCCAACTGAAGACAAACTCTGCTTAAAAGTTTAAGTGCTGATGAATAGGCATTTTCTAGAGAGATGAGAGGCTTATAACTGCCGCACTTCAGGGTCCTGATTCCATGAAATGATGTGCGCGCGAGCTTAACCCCTACCTGAAGCCAGAGTGGCAGGTGAATGTTTAAAATCCAAGCCTGGCTTTTTCAGCAAAGCTGGAGCTTTGTGGCAGCAGCCACATTATTACATCCAGCTGCAGAGCCTAGTAAACTCATCTGTAGGAAAGGATCAGTCCAATGCTTTACCTTGAATGAAGCGTGGTGTGTATTTTAAGGTAAACCTTGGAATATGTTGTGTCTAAAGCTGACCAGAATGTCTCCCGCTATCGGTCACTAGAGGGCACAAAGGAATTACCAAAGAAAGTAATTTGTTGTTCCTACAGTCCGGAATCTCCACTGTAGATCTGTGAAAGTGTGTGTGGGGGGAAATTCCTGTGACTGCCAAAAGACAGGATGGCTTCAAATTTTGGTTTTATCAGTGATTTTCTCCACCCAAATCTACATCTGTTTTCAAAGTTAAAAATTCCAAGGGTGCTTCCATGTTCCTGTTAGTATAATTTTGTGATCAGAAAGTACATGGCACTCAGAACAAATACATAAGCTGCTCATGAACAGCTTTTAAGTCCTATAATTACAAACCTGATTTCCTCATTTGGCAGGTTTCTCTTCTTGAAAGAAGTGTTTTCTATATGAAGAGGAAGCCAGCAATTGCTCCCTGAACCTCTGGTTCTTTTGCAGGTTGCCTGTCTTATACGGGTTCCATCTGAGGTTGTCAAGCAAAGGGCCCAGGTTTCCCCTTCCTCGAGCACTCTCCGGATTCTCTCCCACACCCTGTACCATGAGGTGAGTTCAGAGCAAAATTTCTAGAACTTTTCATCCTTCCCGCTCAGTGCCATACATGTCCAGAAGTATTCCTACAACTTTATTCCAATTCTGTGCTTTCCCAGCACTTTCCCATCTATTCTTCTGTTGTTAAATGTGATTGGCATGTTATGATTGAGGAAACCAAACCCCCACCTCCCCCTGGGGCATCCACTTACATGCATGCTCCAAACAACTCTTTTTTCTCCTCTTTTGATATGGGGTACCTACATTTAAAGAGGAGAAAAAAAAGAAAAAAAATTTAGCTTCCAGGTTCCAAAGCTCTGCTTGTATTTGTGCAAACAGTCCTTGTCTGGGGCAGTAGGACATTGAGTCTCTGTGTGTAGTTTGCTGAATGGTTCCCAGTTTTTGAAGCAGGCTTTGGAGGGGATGTCCAAAAGGCACCATTTCAGAGAGGCTCTGTGGGAGCCAGGAGGAGCTCTGGAAATGAGTGCTCATCCAGTATTGGGTACTTTTGAAAAATAAGGGCCTTTGTCTTCTTTTCAGGAGTTCCCTCCTGTAAAAACCTGTTCACATCTGTTTTAGCAGAGTTTCACAAGGGGGGATTTTCAAGCTGTGTTCCAGAAGAGAAAGTGGCTCCTAAAAACAGTGTGGGGAAAAACATTACACTTGTTTTCTGAGTGTAAAACCCAGGGAAAGGAAGACATAAATATGACCTTTATATGACCCACTTGATTTTTATTTGCTTTCAAATGAAAACTATTGTGATAACCCTGCACAAGAGGGTCACTAGAACTTCTTTCTGTGACTTGATCATTCTGCTTTAAAAGCTGATTCTGTCAAAACCATATGTGTTTCCCTTTCCATATAGCTGGCCAGGGAACCATAAGCCTTGCCAAACACTTGGATTAAGTGCCCTATGATAATAAACAACATAATTTTATATACACTTATTAAATAAGTTTTAATTGTTTTGAGTATTATCAGCTGGTTAAAAATATAAAACATTTGTCTTGATAAAGGCTCTGAATCAAGGCTAAGGAGGTGAAAATAAAACCCTCTGGCCCTGTAAATAATGGAATACAGTATACAGTGTTATAATCAATACAGTCAATTTGAAGCTGAGGTGTGACGCTTTAGGGCTGTAATGCTTGCCTCATAATCACCAATAAATTGTGGTCTTTGACAAACTCATTCCCTATGGATGATGCTTTCTTTTGTTGGTTTACAGGGTATTCAAGGACTTTATCGGGGTTATAAAAGCACGGTATTAAGAGAGGTAAAGCACTTGTCTTTTTCTCTTTTTTTTTTTTTTTCAATTGATTCCTTTGCCTCACTCAGTTTTCTAACAAGAGATAATAGTGCAATTGAGATCAGTTGCTCTAACCTTAAGCTTTAAATCCCAGCGTATTTCATTCTAGGTAAGTTACCAGCCTGTAATTTAAATAGAATACTGATAATGAGCACTAAGAAAACCTTTGATACATGCAAAAATTTCTTTGCCATCCTGTCTCCCAGTTCTGTTACTGCTAAATTGAAAAAGGATGGAAAGGTATATGTTAACATGAGAAAACTATAAACTAAAGTACTGGAAACTGTCTCAAGTCTTGTGATTGCATCATGTGAACTGTATATGCCAACAATGGTGAACTGGTGGCATCAGGCCAAGTTTAGCACAGACAGATTTAGGCTTTCTTTAAATATATTCGTCAGCAGATGCCAAGGGATTATTTGTCATCTGTATATAGAGAGGATTGTACTCTTTCTTTTTCTTTTTTTTTAATGTGTGAAAGAAAATCATTTAGTCCCCCAGTCTGTAGATTTGAGATGGCATTACTTAACTCTAAATCAGAAGTATTTCACTGTTAGAAAAGAAAAATAGGGCTAAAAATATTTTGACCTGCTTGGAAGAAAATAGTTCCTAAACTAAAATCTTTTCATAAATGTACTATGAATTCCAGGGTTAGTGTCATGGAAGTGTTTGATATGCTGTGTGGGCTGAGGGCAGATGATCAAAGAAGTAGAAAAACGTACTGATAAACCCCTAGTCTAAAATTGTTTCAGTATCAGATCCCAGGAGGTCATCTTTTGACCAGGCAGAAGTTGCATCATGTATGTGTACCTCAAATAGAGAGATCAGGCTTGGTTCCTAGGAAAACATAAAATCACAGAAAGGTTCGGGTTGGAAGGGACCTTTAAACCCATCTTGTTCCACCCTCGCCTTCCACTATCCCAGGCTGCTCCAAGTCCTGTCCAACCTGGCCTTGGACACTTCCAGGGATGGAGCAGCCACAGCTTCTCTGGGCAACCTGTGCCAGGGCCTCAGCATTCCTCACAGGGAGGAATTCTTTCCTGGCATGTAATTTGACACAGGCACTGTTGCCCAGGAAGGGCTCTCTATGTGACATGTTTGATGTGGTGTGGGTGGGTTTGTCTTCTCCTTACCTAACTCGAGTGAATAAAGTAGGTTTGGATCTTCCCTCTTTTGTTTCAAACACAGGCTCAGCTCTGTTGTCTGTGTTGCCATTGATAATAAAGCCAGTTGCAGAGGCTTTTAAATCTTCATTCAATATCTCTGCTTTTAAAAGCCTTTCTTCATGCTGAAAACTGTTTTCAGGATAGTTATGTTGTCCAGCTCTTGTTACAAGTACAGAATAAAGATGGGTATTACCTAACATAAGAAACACCAAACTTAGTGTTCCTTAAAGTGCTGACAAATGCTAATGCACTGCGGTCTACTTTAGCAGTTTTGAGTGTTTAAAAAATTGGTTATTTGTGCAGAGATGACACCTGCTTTTCTGAAATGTAACCCCTACCATAGCTTTGTCCTGTACTTATTTTCTGGCTCACTAAACAGGTTATTCACTCAGATTTCATTTGCGGATGGGCAAAAAAGGCCAATGAATATGAATCATTTTGATTTCTCTGAGGGGTTCTGAATAAATGAATAAATTTAGATCCCATTGACTACAGATTTTGCATACTAACAGGTAGATAAAGCACATGGTTGCTACTGTGTGCTATTCTCCTTAAAATTTGTTTTGACATATGTCAGGGTGGTAATTAATTTGCAGACCATATTCATGGCACAGTGCGTGACCCTGCTGAGATAACTTTGTTTACTCAAAATGGCAACACTTTGTTGGAAATTTAATGGGGGTCCTCTCCATTATGTATATTCATAAAAGATCCTTCAGAACTGATTTCAGTTGAAGTATTGCTTTTTGGGAGAATCTGTCCAATAGAATGAGAAATAAATGATTACCAAATGAAGTGTGCTTTCTCTTCAAAATGAAACAAATCATAGGTGATGTTTAAAAAGAAAAAAAAAATCTTTCAATTTAACACAGTTAAGACTGATGCATTTTTCTGACACCAAATTTGGTAAAGTAATGTCCAGTCGAGTAACAGCTTTTTGCACCTTCAGCTGGAGCTGTTGTAATCCTGACATTTAATTGTGGTATCTTTCCTTCTCTTTGAGTACTCTTCTTCCTTTAGGGGAAGTCTTTATTTTCAGATAAAAATCTATATTAATTCATTATCAGACACATCCAGGTAGCTACATAGCATATATAGGCTGATACTTAATTCCAGCTGACTTTTATACTTACAAGGTTTGTTTACATGCTTTGGTTCTCTACCTACACAAAACCCTTTGTTTAGTTATAATGGAGTGGGAATTTTTGGATAGAGGGTCTTCAGTGCATGATTTTTCATTAAAAAAAATTGGAAGAGGCTGGGAATATTGATGCTTTTCAGATGATGATATTCTTGCACTGGCAAAGTTCTTGAGCTAGAATTTAGGAAACGTTAATTTTAGCTGTTGCATTGGAATACAATTTTATGTATTATATCAAGCAGATTTCTGGACAGAGATCTGCTTGCCAGCTGATTGAATTTCAGTGAAAATAAGTCTGTTTGTAAATGGAGTGTGGTGTGGAAGCCTCATCTTCTTGCTTTAGCATAGCAGATCTCTTCAGGACAGCCTTACTCTGCTCCCTGTAATTGGCTTTAGCTGCTGTGCTGGTGCAAGGTAGTTGTTTCATCCTTCATTTTTGATTCTTACTCTGACTCATCCCCTTTATCTTCTCAGAATGCCTTCTGAGCAGATGGATATTAGAAGAGAAAGAAGATGGCTAAGTATGTAATGCTTTTGGAAATAACTTTGAGTGAACCTCCAGGCTTGAAAGTTTTTGCTGTGACTCTTTTCACCTTTTTGGTGCCTCTTCTCTCACATCTCCATTACAATTTGGTCTTTACATCTTCCTTTGATGTAGTTACACTGAACTAATCCTAAAATGGAAAGGGAGGTGAGATACAGTGCATCATTCTGTTGGCAGTATAAGCCTGAAAGAGACATCTGTGCTCCAAGAGGAAGGCTTTTGTAATAAAGCACAAAGTGGGAGTATGGTTATTAGGTTGCTCAATGAGACTTTGAATAAATGGCAGAAATCAGAGGCTGTGAAATGATGTGGAATTCCCATGACGTCATTTCCAAAGCAAATCCAAGTGAGAATTGCTCCTTCCTATGACTGTAGTGTAGCAGCGTGCACCAGTGTGGAAACTGGATCATGCTACTAAGATCAGTCAATGAACAGGTAAATTTATTCACGTTTTCCTCAACAGAGACAAGTTAACTGGTAAAATTTCCAGCCATCTCATAATAAGGCAGGAGCAGACTATAAATCCACTGCAAATCCTTTAGAATTCCTAAATGGAAATGGAGTTCTGCTGCTGAGATCTTATATAAGCAAATGGAGCCAGATTTTTGATTCCTGCATAATTCATTTTATTAACTATGACCAAGTAGAACATCTGTTAAAATTCCATAATGTTCAGTTCATGGGAAAAAGAAAGAAACCCCTGAGTTCCCATTGGAGCTCTTCCATTTCCGTTACTGTTACTGGACTCCAGCAGATGTCTTAGAGGACGTTTTTATAAATGAGGGGACAGCACAGAAGAAAAGGAAGTGCTTTGTCCAGTTTCCCTGTGTACAATGAGTTACTTCACTGGCATGTCTGTGTGCAGGTTGCAGCTTCACAGTAAATCTGGTGTCCCTTCTGTCCTGAGTTACCATGGTTTGGAAGAAGTGAGCGAGTCCAGAGTGGGTGTTCCGTGTGCTTTTAATCCCGTTTGTCACTTGTAAAAATATTGCAGGTGGACTGGCCTCTAGCTTGGAAGTAGATTCAAAAGGAGCTAAATTAGCATTAAACTTTCTTAAAGACAAAGGGGATGGAGAATTACTGTCTCTCTGTAACTCACAGGTGTCTTGGAAAGAGACTGAGAGTCACTTTCAGATGTCAGTCTGTGCAGGTAGCCCTGGCTGAGCTTGTCCTCTGAGGAGACTTTTCTGGGACTATTCAAACTCTGCTTGTGTTGGTCTCCATTCAGGTGGAGGTGGCAAGGATGCTTTACTTGTCAATGTCGTTTCAGAACTCAGAGCTCTGAGTTTGAAAGGAAACCACTGACAAACCTGACCCCACTTGGGTACCACACACTGTTGGCCTTGCTTTAGGTGAGATAGCCGAGTTGTCACTTTGGGGAGTCCCAGTTCTCTAAGTTAGCGCAGCTGTGGGTTGGTTTGGGGTTTCTGTGTTTGTGTTTTTCCCTTTAGTATATGCAAGGCAGAGCCCTGGATGGATAAAGGCAGCTGCTGCTGTCTTGGGAGGGAGAGAGTGATGTAATAACCTTGGGAGGAGAAGGATGGCCAGTTCAAAGTGTGCTGTTGCATTAGTGAGTGGCAGCAGTGTGACAAACAGCAGAAAATTCCAGAGAGCCAAGGAGAAACAACATCTCCTGAGTAGGAGGTGCTGCTTGTTGTATGTGTTCCACAGAACTGCTGTCCTTCTACACGGTGTGTCTGAAAAAGGCTGTGGAGGACTTGCAGTGCAGCCTTTGCAGATGAGGAAGGAGCTACAAGTGAAAAAAAAACCCAACAGAAAACCCTCTTCTTAAAGAACTTACTGCCTGGAAGGGGGAAACTAAAGCAACTAACAGCAAAATGGGCCTTAAAGGCACACCTGCTTGCATTTTCCTAATTTTGAAGGGTTGGTGAACAAAGGATGCTGAGGGTGGTTTGTATAAAAATGTAAAACCCAGCTGAGATATGTTGACCCTGTTGACTGCGGGCTGGAGGGGATTTCTGAGGGTTGAGCTCAATAGGGCACACTGCAAACAGGGAGTCCAGTTTGTTTATCCATTTAAGGTAGTTTTGCATGCTTTTCTTTTGTTAGGACATCTTTATATAAATATCCTGTTCTCTGAGCTGTTAGAGGGGTTTTTTAAAGTTTATCTCTGTTGCTGTAGGACAGAAAGAATGCTATTAATACATTCTTTCACTTGCACAACTAAAACTTTGATCTTTTGTCGTTCTCTGTGTATTACAGAGCAGATGTCGATAGAAATAGGCAAACAGGACACTATCTTAATACAATATTTGGAAAAATAAACATCCTCCTTAATGAAATATGTGCAGTATCTGTCTTTTGTTACCTTTTGGAAAACTGAGCTGTCTTTATGTTATTTTGTGACTCCAGATAGGTTCGGTTTAACCAGGACTTTGCCAGGCAAGAACTGTAACACTGGTTTTTGACTTTTACTGAGCAGCCAGCATTTCTTTGGCTTGGGTGTTTCCATATAGAACATCAGCAGTCTCATGAAAGGGATTTGGGCTGTGAAAAGGATTAACGAGCTTTGTGGAAAATTGTGCAGAACTTATGTGACTTCATGATTAATGGGAGGAAGTTGAAAAATAAGTCCCTGCTTCCCAGTGTAACATCACTTTGTCTTGGAAAGCCCATCACTGGAGTTGTATCAGCTCTTGTATCACTTGTATCAATTCTAGGTATTGATATTCAAGTTTTCATTTTGAGGGGGCTGTGAGGGTTAAAGGGAATTCTTGAGGGGTAGGAGCAAGAGACAAGTTCGTGCTCTGGGATAAGGCCTCAGGCATACCCTAGCTTGTGACCTGGAACACCAATAAATGGATAAAATGAGTAACTCTGCTGCTGTAGGTTGTGCTCATTACCTTCTCCCTGAAAATGCTGGAATAGTACTTGGAGATGAAAATGGAGATCTCACAAAGCAGTTGTAAATGACTTTTACAGACTACAAAATAACCCTGGTTTTCGTAATTTACCAGTTGTGGGGAAATAGGTTTTGTGACACCCTTGAATGGTGGACAGAATCCTAAAGCAAATTCCTTGAAGTTTGGGGGGAAGGAATGGGGGGGTTTTTTTTTGGCTTTTTTTGGTCAAGCATGTTTACAACCAAGATTGGTTCTGTTTGAACACTCTCTTTGTCAGGTGCAGTATCCATATAGACTGGCCAGAAGCAGAATTCAGCCATCCTTGATGCCATGGATGCGCTGTTTACCAATGGAGCACACAGTTACTGCATCCCTCTGACATCAGTGGGTGTATTCAGATGAAAAGAATTCCATATATGCAGAGTATTTCTGTACTTTGAAAGCTACAGCCTTGCATCTGGGGTCTTTGAACAGAAAAACACTTGGAAAGCCATGTGCACTAAAAGCACATTGTGTGATTTGATAATGCAGATTCTTTCCAGCTGAATGTGTGTGCAAGCAGAGTCTCGCAGGAAGCGTGTCCTGCTCCAGGCTTCCAACAAAGATACCATTTCCATACATTCTCAAAGCAGCTTACTAAAGTGTTTCTGCAAATGCAGCATTCATGGTGTAGGAATGTGTTTTGTGGGTGGGTAGCAGCACTGTGGACAAGAACAAGTTGGGAAGAAAAGAATACTGGGAAGAAAAAGTTCTGGTTTTCTTTGTGCTGTGATATTTTTGTTCCTTTTGTTGATTTGTTTTTGTTTTTTAAATAACTTAGGAACTCTATTTGCTACACTGATTGCTTTGATTTTTACATGTTTCACAATGGTTTGAATTTTTGGCTGAGTGGTGGCTTTTAGTTTTAATTCCTCAGCTGCATTCCAACATGGGCAACTGTATGTTGTCTGTCTAAATTCTTTCTGTAGGTCTCAGTTCCTGTTATGCTAAGTTGTAGAGTAATCCTGCTGATGGCTGGAGGATTGCTGGGCTGTATCTGGTGAAGGCCACGTTTCGTTGGTGGGTGAAGCAACTTCTGTATATGTGTGCTGAAGTGGGTAATTCTCTAACCCTAGGAAGATACATATGTGTAGGGCATCTGTTTATATAAAATATGTGTAAATATACATGTGGATGCTTCCACATGCACGGTATTGCTTTTAATGATTTCTTGTCAAGGGTCTTGGACTCTCTGAAGCAACTAGTCCTGTAAATGTGTGTGATTGGTCTGGAACAGCAAGCAATTTAGCAATTTCCTGAAAGTACAGGACCCTTTTTCAAGGATGAAATTCTTGCCTGAAGTAGACCAAAACATGATTTTACAGTGGAAGACTTCCGCTTGCAGGATCATGCTGCTGTCAATAATAATAGCACTTACCTGTTTTTTGTACTTAGGCTACTATTATCTCGTTTCTCTGCACCTGCTAAAAACAGAAGCACAGTTAAAAGAATCAGCAATCCAAGAACTGAATGTGTAACCCAAAGATTATGGTGAAGGTGTGAAAAAGAAACCAGATCTATGGCAGAGAGCTTATGTAATTTATCAATCATGCTAATAATTGGAAGAGAGGCACTTGTGAGAGTGTGCCACAAGAACAGTTCTTCTAAGTGCTTAAGACGCATCATACTTCAATTATTTTGAAAGACTACCTGCTTATTATCTAGCAGGAAATTGGAATTGATCCCACTGCTTTGAGTGCAGAAGTGCCCCTCAAAAGAGAAAATACTGAAAGCCATACCTTGCTTCAGGATACTTCAAGGGCCAGAATTGGCTGGTTTTAGCGGATGGAGTAAATGAAACAGCTTTCTTAGCTTGGTCAAAGGGGAATCTCGGGAGTGCGGTAGGAATTCATCCTTGCAGTAAACATTTTGGGCAGGAAAAGGGGAATGAGTGAGTTTGCGTCCCTCGCTCGCTGAGGCACTTCCCGCGGTCGGACACCAGAGGGCAGCAGCGCCGCGAAGCTGCGGGTGCTGGAGTTGCTGCTTTAACCCCGCCTCTCAACCCGCTTGCAGAGGAAACTCAGCATTTCAAATGTTGTTAATTCGGTTCTGGGAACTAGCCCTGTTGAATTTCTGGGGACTAACTTGTGAGGAAATGAAGTGAGGTTTAGCTTGGGAATTATTTTGTGCGTTCGTATTTTTCAGCTTTGTCGAGGTTTTCATTTGATATGAATAGATTATATAAGGTCTGTAGCATTCCCCATGTATCCTTGCCCCATGGAATAATGCCCATGTGCCATGAAGAAGAGAAAGGAGGATGTCTGATCCCAACACCTGGCAGTATCTGTGCTGAGACTTCAAGGGCTGTGTAATCAGCTATTTCAAATTTTACTTCAACATCAGTTTCTGTTAGTATTCTGCATTTCTTTAGCTTATGTGTTTCTAAGAAAAATACAATTAAATTTATAATCTTTGGGATAATTTGGTGTGCACCTTAATCTGAAAATCTCATGTCACTTCTTAGTGACAATGTAGTTGGAAATGCATGTGGGAGGTGGAGCAGGGTGGTAACATGATTTTCATAATTTTATAGAAACTTAGTCAAAGCAGGCCTGGTGTGTGTACTGCAGATGGAAATAGTGTTATTAAACCAGATTCTTATCTCACTTTTATTTTTTCTGTTAGTTTTATAGAAGCCAATAAAGAGTAAGCTCTGCGCATTTTCTTTTTATGTTGGTTGAATATGTGAAAATTGTGTTCTTGCTTTTCAAAGCCAGCAGGTCTAGAGTTTGGCCTGAATGCTTTGGCATTGCTCTGCAATGCTTGTGTCCCTCTGCCAGATCTGGCTATCCCAGGATTGAATCTTTCCCGGTTGAAGGCTGCTAGTGATGCACAATATGTGACATGGATGGATTTCTGTCCTGAAGCGACTGAGGCATCTCAATGCTCTTTCAGACAGAGCAAAGCCTCAAAAAGAGAGAATCATAAGCCAGGATACCAGCCCTGCTTTCCCATTGGAGAACAGCCAGTACATTGTATTCTGTGTTTGCATTTGGCATTGTACAGTCTCTTAATGTAAGAGAGGGGCAAATAAAGACGGTTCCATGAGCATCAGAATAAATAATATGCTCATACCTCAGTGGGAGGTTATCTGCTCCCTTCTTGCTTTTGCTAATACGAAATCCTGACGTGCAATAAAACATTTTAGGAGGCTCATGAAGTACAAGACCATAAGGCACTTAACTGAATCTTGTCTTGCTGACTTTAATGTACTGGATGCCAACTAAAGCAAAATTTAGCCCATTATTAATTTTGCCACTGGCTACATACCTTACAAGTTTTGGGTGGATGTTTCTTACCCCTTTTTCTCCAGCTTTCCCAGCATTTTGCCTCCTGGCCTGTGCAGCTGTGCTGCTGATATCTTTTCTATTTCTGGAAATGACCCATGCAGTTAGGTCAGTTTGTTTTAGCCTCACTCCTTGTTGCTGAAGTAGAATAGCACATTTCCCCTAACTGCATGAAAGCCAAGGTAGACAATCTTGATAAATATGATTAATGGGCCTCTCTGCTTTGCTCTGCAGCTGAAGGTTTCCTGAGATTCTATGTCAGCTGGGGAACAGCTCCCCAAACCACCTTTACATAGAAAGTATGTCTCAGGTTCAATTATGTTGTTAAAGGTAATTTTATTCCCAGATTTTGCTGTAGGAAAGTCTTTGCAATTGAAATACAGTAATAAGAGTCTGAAGACGTATTATTGGTGGGAAAAGCAGTTCATAAATATTGGTGAGTTTGGATTTCTTAACTCAGTCGTGTTACCTAGAGGTTTGTTTGTTATGTTTCCCAAGACGGAAGTTAAATCTGGGGTTAGTGAGGTGTTGAATTCCTTGTCCTGATCAGCAGGACAGGAACTATTATAGGAGATAGTGACAAGTGGTGGCAGCTTTGAATCAATTATAACTTGTCAGTACTTGGGATATATTTGTAAGTCACTGTTATGGTTATCTCCTGTAACGTGACCTAAATGTGGTATTCACAGAATTTGACAGAGGATTCCGTCTGAAGTATTGTCAGAAGGAAAACCAAATTGGTATCATATTATCTTGGTGAAAAATGTTATCTAGAGACTCCAGCAGTTATGCAACTGCTCCTTCACAAATGGAATTAAAGAATATGGGGGGTTGGAATACCCATAAAATAAAATATGTGATTGGTATTAAGGAACATTGAGCTTGCACCTCTCTGTTAATCAGCAAGCACTCAAATTTGTGAGGATATTCTGCAAGTTGCCCTTCAAATTTGGAGCCCCTGCATGTGGGAATTGCTGGCTGCAGCACAGGCTGGATCCATCCAGCTTTCCTGGTGACTGTTCTGCCATTGTAATTGCAGCACAGCAGCACTCTCAATAATTGAGTACAAGCCTTAATAGCAAATAATCCTCTTGAAGTTGTTCCTCCTCCACTGCAATCAGAAGAGAGCTTTGTTAAGGCATTAACTAACAAATTAGCTACTAAATACTGGTAATAACCTATTTCCCAAAGATTGCTTTTTAATTATAGTCTAAGCTGTGTGATTCATGAAATCACTTCTTTGGCAAACCAGTGTTTGTGATCATTTCCAAGCACAGTAAGTAACTGGCAAAAAAAGTAGTTTTTAAGTCTTTACTGATATCTGAACAGATTTTGCTTCTATATTCTTGCCTGCAGAAATACTTTATCAGTGTTTCTTTTCACTGCTGTTAGTATTTCAATTTAAATTTATTAGGCTGTGCTGTGAAATTACTGTTTTAGTTTTACTTCCACATACAATATGTGGCTTCATTAGATTTTTAGGTAGTGTAGATATCTTTTCACTTAACCGTTACAAAAAACTTTTTCTGTGAGAGAGGAGGAACTAACCACTTTAATTTTTTTAATGTATTGGTTAATGCAAACTATTTATTTTGCTAATCTGTGTTGCAATAACTAATTAGAAAAGTAAATCACCTTTAGGCTTTGGCAAGAAGGGACGTTTTTGGTGTATTGATTGTTTTGCTCCCCAGATTTCAATAAAGGCTGCACATCTTCCAATATATCATTCCTCTTCCCTTCAAACCTGGCTTTTTTATAAGGGAGCACAGCCGTCAAAATTGGCAAGCGTTAAGCTTGATAATTAGTTCAATATAGTGACCAGTTCTGTGAATTAAGAGTTCAAAGCAACACATGGACATGGATGGAATCAGATTTTGGCATTTCTCACTTAGATTGTTTCAGGACACTGCTGGAGCATCTTTGATCTGTAAATAACAACTGCAGTTCAGTGTCTTACTTAAAATACATCAAACGCATTCATGACTTTTGCTTTTACATGTAGATCCGACTTCTAGTTACAGTTTTGGATCAGACTAATAAAACTGTTCATGTTTTGAGATTTCCTAGAGAAAGCTACCAAAGATAGCTCTACTCGTTCTTTATATTTTCAAAAAGCAGCACACACTTCTCTGGTGTGATGTGCACCCCAGACTACATCAACAGATGCTTTGTGAAGTCAAAAGTGACCATTTCTTGTAGTGCAGACCCTCTACAACCTGTTGGCAATGGGTGTTTTCCTCTCCTCTTTCAGCTAAAGAAGTGAACCAAGGGTTTATTTTTGCTGTGCTATGTGGTAATCTCATTTCCCTGCTGTATCTTGCACAGACCAGTGTTTTTCCTAGTTCTGAACTTTTTTGGGGGTTTGAACTGTGCTGTGCCAGCCAGCAGACAAGTAGCTGGAGATGGCCAGTCAGGCTCTTATTTGCTACTCCTTAAAGATGCACATAGGTGCTGACCTAGTTCAGTAAGAGTCACTGCCTTTCAATAGCTGGGTAACTGCACTACCCCTGGGCTTATCAGTTGGTTATAAAAGAGCTGTATGATTTCTTGGTAGCAAAGGAATGTGGGGAATTATGGCTTCTCGGTGTTTTACTATCAGCTTTCCAGCTGAGTAACTCCATTCCTCTGATTTGACTCCCAGTGTCTGGCTTAGAAAAGTTCAGCACCCAGGGGTGGTGCAATGGGGTTTTTCTGCTCCAGAGTTCTATAATTGCCCGAGTTCCACACAAACAGAGTAGTGTGGGGTTTGGGGTCTACTGAGGTAGAAAGTTCTCCTCCTATACAACCCTTAATATACAAGTCAGTGAAAATTCACTGCAACCCTCCAGCCCCTGCAAAAATCATGAGCCTGAAACTTAGCTAAAAGACAAGCTTCTTGTCTAAGCATCCCTGTCCCTTCTCTGGTTATAATCCCTTGATATCTCACACGTGGAGCTTTTATTTCTGTGGGTGACAGGAGACAAAACCCAAGCAGGCAGGTTAGATTTTGCCCGATGGGATTAGCCCCGTGTTCTGTGCAGTGTCTTGTCTCTCCTTGGGACCAGCTGTGGAATCCTCAGGAAAAGCAGGAGGTAGGAAAGGTGCCCTGCTCTGTCTCAGGCTCACAGCTGGCAGCTGTTACAAGACAAGCATTCAACCTCCCTTCAGTGAGTCCTTACCAGCACCCCTGACAAGAATGACTGTAGAAGTAGGTCCTAACAAATCCTAAACTTTCACATTAACCCTTTTAAATGGATGCAGCTGGCTTAGAGTCTTCTTACACCAATGATTGATATTTTGAGGGAGAGGCAGCTTATATTTATTATATGGGAAAACAAATTATCCTCCCTAGTTATTCCCCATCTATCTTTTCCCTTCAAGACTCTGCTCCAAAACACGCTTATTTATTTCTGTATCCTGCCTTGCAAAACATCATCTTACACAGATAAACTTTGAATCTCTGAGGGCCCAATCATGCTCCTATCACTGTTCTCCTGCTGACTTCCCTCTCAGCAGAGCTGTGGGCTGACAAGTTGGGTCAAAACACAAGCCCTGTGTGGCAGAGGCTTCTGCAGGGTGGCTGCGTGATGGTCTCTTACCTTTGTTGCCAAATATTTTGAAAATTGCAGCTCATTGTCCAGGAATAATAACCAGGAGAGCATCTAACAAAGCTGTGGGCAGAGAAGATGTTTCAGAAAGAAATTCTCACCATGAAAATTCTTGGCAGCTTTGGCACAGGTTCATCCCACACCTGTTGTGCTTGGCAGATGTTTTCAGTTCTGTATCAGGGCAGGTAAAAAAGCTGTACACATCCAAAACACCCTGAGTTATGTAAGTATAGTGTGATATTCCCCAATGTATTTACCTTTTTAGTGCTCTGAAAAATGTGCACATTTTCTAAGTGCTTACACTCTATCCTAAAGTAGTGAGTAGGAATTCCAGTTTGGATTCACAGCTCTGTCACCAATGCTCTTTTATTGTTTTTTCACTTTGCTTGTAAGTCCAGATGTGTGTTTAATTTGTTAATTTTGAATTTTAGATGATTGAGAGATGCTTATTCTGAACATTTAATGGTACTAACTTATTTTGAGAGCCTGTAGTGTCTGAAGGAATGGAATTAGAAACTAAGCCCAGGAATTTCTGTGGCAGGTCAGGCACTTCTGGCCTCAGCTCTCGTTGACTGGAAGAAGAATAAAGCTCACAGTGCCTCTGCAGATCACTGAAGCATCCCCTTCCCTGATGTTATGATACAGGTCATACACTCTGTTGAGAGACAATATGAATGTGTCTGGTGGATAAATGTTCTCTGGGTAAACTTGGATGTTACTGTTTCTTCTCACCTTTTATGATCCACATCTCTCAGACTGATGTGAATATGTGAAATATGAGCTGCTTTGGAAAAACAGAAGTGTGTATACATCTAACAACCATGGAAAAAATGTCTGAGGCATGAACTGGATGCTGTGGTGAAGTTTCAAACACCAGCCAGCAAAAGAGCCCTGATGTGTTTGTTTTCATTCCTGTACTTTTGAGAGCCTATTTCATGATTGTTGGTGCTTGATTCAGAATTTTAGGAGGGTGTTTGAAGAAGGCAGTGTAGTTGTGTGACTGAAGAGGGTGGAACTACCATGGCCTCCATGACTGAGGGCAAACTCACCTTGCCTAGGTAGTCCAGATGCCTGTGAAAGAAAATAAAGAAGGGAAAACAAGAATTTGAGACAACTTTTGAAGACATAGTTAAATCTAAATCCTTCAGATTGGCAAACCATGGGGAAAGAATTCTGCCCAAGTTCCCACTGGGCTGTGCCTTGTTCAGAGGGGTGAAAGGCAAGATGCAAAAGATCTTTAGTTCTTTGTTTTACTCTAATATTTGAGTCAATGTGTTGTACAGATCTGTGGGTCAGGTGAACATAAATTGTGCAGTAGGAATTTATCCGGGCATTAAGTTGAGCTCTGACTCACCCCACAGTGGTACAGCATTACAAATGTAGTCTTCAAGGAAGGATGAACAAATTTCCTAAGCCATTGGGCACAAACAAAACCTTCAAAATCAGCCAAGAATACCTCCTTGTTCCACTGTTCCGTCACCCCTCATGCCCTGGGATGTATTTATTGTCGCTAATGCTAGGAAAATTCAGTCTGTCCATTTGTTCTCAGAGTGACTCAAGGTACCTCTCCTTGTTTTGTCCAGCTCATGTTTAGTTCTGTGTCCTTTAAAAGATTTCCAGACCACCAAGGGTAATGAATCTCAGCTCAGTATGTGAATATCAGACAAACTAACCTCTTTTGTTAATATACTTCAGCAGAAGGGACCATAAAGAAGGGAATGCAAAAACACGGTTTTCTTGACAGTCCCAGCTGTTTAGGAATTAAGTAATTCAGGCCACAGGAATCTTGTTGATTACTGAGGGACCTTTGTCCTCTCAGCTGTGATTTTCTTTTGCCTTCATGCTCTCTCAAACCCCACCAGACACACAGAGGTCCCACTAACAGTGAGGAAGGAGCTTAGAACTTCCAGAAACAAATAAAACTCAAGTATATGAGTTGGAAATGGATCTTGTCTGTGTAAGGGAACTACTCTTATTTCTTTTCCTAAGAAAAGAATTTTCTTTCTCTGGATTTTCCCCGTTTTGAATTTAGAAAGGGAGCAGAGCTGAGTAGTAGTGGTAGGAGGAGGCCAACTCAAGGGTCCAGTATGAACTTTGTCCTAAGAAGCTAGCTGGAAGATCCTTCATGGATTATGGGGCAGACACTGAAACATGGGACTTCTTGCTGAGGTTTGTGTCTGACCTCTCAGTCCCCTTGGAAGTGATGATCTTGAAAGAAGATGGCCTAGAATGACTTAAAGTATTTATTTTCCAAAGGCCCATGAATTTCCAACATAGGGAGTACTTTTACTGTAACAAAATACTGTGTATTTAAAGAGAATTCCTTCTTTTTGAGGGGAAATGTGACCTTGATTAAATTATTTTTTATTTTTAATCAAGTTTAAGATCCCTGGAACCTCTGAAGTTCTCAGCAGCTGTTCCTCAGATGTCTCCTGGCCTGTTGGCCTCACAGATTTCCCCATCTCCTTGGAAGGACTAAGGACTCTGAACATCCTAAACAGCCAGAGATAACATTTTGTGGCCAAGAAAGACTCAGTGGTGCCGTGAGCTCAGGAAAGCACTCTGTAAATGGTCTCCAGAGCTTCCCCACAGAGTCTGTGTGTTAGAGAACCCTGCTAAAGAGCACTTCAGTCTTAATAGTTGTACACTGATCCCTAAACACTGGATCTTCTTTCTGCTGCCAGTCTTTCTTTTGTGCTTTATGTTTCCTTTGAGAGCAGAATGCAGGCAGAATCTCTTCAGCTCTTGCTTTGCTCTTTAATCCAGCACCACAAACCAGAAATCCTTGGGGTTTAAGTAGCCTCACCATTGATTTACACAGGTCTGCAGCAGCTTTTTGTTTTCTTTGTTGTTTCATCTGTGGTTTTCCCCCCTGCTGTGTATTGGCTGGTTCTGTGTTCCATAGGAAATTCTGGAATTCTGTTCAGCTGCCTGCACGCAGCCTCCCTGCGCATTCACCTCATCACCTCTGCACGTGGTGCAGTACAGGACCAGCATCCTGTTCCCAAGCCATGCTACCTTTTCTTTACTGAAGTAGTTCTGCAAACAGCACAGTCGCAGTTTCCTATGGATCTGTACCCACAGCACCTCTGCTTCCCTGTTGTTCTGACTCAAGCTCTGCTTTTGTGGCCCAAAACTCCCTCCTCCAGCCCGGAGCTGTTGGTTGAGCAGATGGTAACAGATGCTGGGCACTTCCCCGGGCGCTGGTTGCCAGCCCACTGGGTGCCTAGCCAGCAACGCCGACAGCTGTTGACTCCTTCTGCAGTCTGTCCTGCAAAGTGGGGTTGCCAAATTGAGACTCTTGGCTCAACCAAGATGCTTACAGGTGTGTTTGAAATGTTTATTTGATGTTCGCATAAGTTTTAGGAGTGCTGTGTTTGCCACTGTCTTATTTGCCTAAAATCAGATGATGAGTTCAAAAGCTAAGGAGGGGGGAAAAAGAGGGCAATTTGTGCACCACTTCAATGGTGAAGCAGTCTGAAAATGGAGCTCTGTACAGTCAGAGACAAGATCTCAGTAAATATCCTATTGAATGGCTCATGTCCCATTACTTACTGGTACAGCAGTGAAATAATTAATTTTTGGAGTGAGATTATAAGCATGTGGTATAGATGGAAACCTTAGTACTGATTAAGTATTATTATCCAAGTGATTAACTAAAAGTTTACTGTCCAGACATTGTGTAGTTACAGCAGATGGGAGGCAAAACCCAACAAGGCCAGTGAAATTTGGATCAGGACCATGTAATAGTATTACTAACTGGCAAAGGCACTGGGTTTTACTGTACTAACCAGATATTGCCATTTAAAGTGTGTCAGGTACCCATTCAAAATCCATGGGCTGCAGTCCAAATACCAGTGGAGATTAACAAGTTGAAGTTTAGTTCAGGGCAGTCCTGAAACCACTAAGGTATGAAAAATTTTGTTGGTACAAAATATCCTCATACTTCATCAGTGCAGATGTCCTTTCAGGAGTTGTTATACATAGTCTGTGAGTAACCAAACCATGATGCACACCTGAGGCACCACTTCCCTTTTCCTGCTAAATATGAAACTTTAATTGAAGATTTAGTTATGGAATTTTGTCTGTATGAGCAGAATTCCATAGTTTATTATAGTGAAATACCTGAAATAGCAAAAAAAAAAAAAAAAAAAAAGGAGGATCAGGGAGTTTAAACCCAAGATATTAGAATTGTGTGGTTTTGTGTGTGCGTTGGGTTGTGGCCTTTACCCACTGAGAATCAGACTTGCAAATGCTGTTTGCTTGCAGATGTGGAGTTTTTCCATTGTTGGTTTATTTACAATTAATTGTATCCATGCCAGATAACTGTCACAGGTACTTGCATGGGCTTAGAAATCTTTTTTTTTTAAGAGATATCTGGTACTTTGCTGCTTTTAAGCTTTAGCACAGTCAGTCAGGTTTTATGTAAATCTGTCAATGTCATTTCCACCACTGGTGATCTTTTTTCTGACTGCAAGCACTACTATTTAATTCTGTCAAAGGTGTTTCCGTAATTAAATTTATAGTGCAGCTTAATAACAGTTCAGAGAGCATAAAGCTCCCAATGTGTTTTAGTTCTATTTGAAAATGGATACCCAGGCTACAGTTTGGATCAGAGACAGTAAAATTGGATAGCATTTTGTGACCCTAAAGCTTTTCTGTTCAATCACACCTTGACATTCCATGTCACTGTGTTGAAAAAGATTTTTGTACAAGAGGGTTTTGAAGTGTTTTAATACATTCAGAAAAAAATCACAATGAAACAGAACTGTTGGCATTTCTGTGTATCAAGAGCTGTTCTGCTCTCCAGGCTCCTGTTAACTTAAGTGTGAACTGCTTGACTGAGATGTTTGCAGGGTCAGGCTGCTTCCAGGCATGGAGATGGAAGATATCCTGGTCTCCTTACTTGATCCAGCATGTTGAATTATCAGGAAGTTACTAGTACCTTGTCTCTCTTCTTCTTGTATTTTTTCATGAGAATAATCAGGAGATAAAAGAAGTTTGTTGCTTAACAAAGAAATTATTAAATAGTCCTTTGACAGTAAAGAAATTACAGCATTAGAAAATCCTATTGACCAAAAGTATTTTCCAGGTTTTGGGAACTAAAGTATCATGAATATGGACATAGTGCAAATGCCCAGATGCCACAGCTTGAATAAATTTTTTGATCAAGGATACAGGTGTATTTTTGGATGAAAGAATGCAGCACTGAGCATTGCTTCCTTTTTAGCTTGAGCTTTACCCCAGTATATCCTTTAATGCCTGTGCTCAGACTAACAGAAAACCTTTGATTACCAGTGCCTACAAAGAGCAGATGGTATCTTCTGACTGTGTTTTAATATGAGTATGGATTGAGACTGTGCATATTTTAAATCAACTGTGTCTGTAAACTCCATTCAGTGTTACCTGTGCTTTGAAGAACTTCAGATATTTAATATGTCTACAGACATCCCATAAATTCTTATTCACCCCACCTGCTTCCATGTGCAAAGTTCCTGCTGTTACAAGTAGAGCTTTGATGAATATTTTGATTGCACTATAAAGTTCTTTCCTTCAAAGATACAGATTTTCCTCATGGAAAAAGCTTTGTTTCTGTACAGCAACACAAGGAGAAAAGGACTGTCTTATGTCTGCAGCTCTCCAGTGTTGCAAATGGGGTGGGAATGAATAGTTATTCCTAGAGCTGTAAAGAGCAGCAAACAAAGGCTCCTATTACCCCAAAAGATTGGTCAAAACCCCAAATTTAGTCTATGCTTTAGATTTTTGGTACTAAAGCTATCTCTTCCCATAGTTCTGACATGACTGCAATATTGCTCTGTGTTTGTGACATGCTTGTTAATCTTGTGACCTGCCCTCCCTGCTCTTCTCCACCTTTCCAACCACCCATCAGAACTATCAGAAGTCCCAGTTACAGTTTTGTTTTCCCTCTCCGGGAACCAGCTATTTAGAATGAGATAGATATTTACATACGCAGCTGTGTGAAACTACGGCACCCTTTTCTGAAAGGGGATGTTTTACTGCCTCATTAATACCAGCTAGAAGTCCTGCTTTATAGCATTACATCAACAGGAGCAAGGTGGAAACACGTGTAGAAACACTGGGCTGAGGGCTGAGGTTTTCATTAGTGCTTTTGAGTCTTGTTCCTGTCTTTGTAAAGCTGCAGGCTTCTTGGGAGAACTGTGTGCCCCCTATCAGGCCAGGAGGTTTATAGAGCTTTGGATTCATCAGTTATCATCTTCCTTCTCTTTCTTCACAAATGACCTCTTTGTGAAGTTCTCCAGTAGAGAGCTGTTTGATCAGAGTTGACTTTGTGAGGTCTTCCCTAGAGCTTCCTGGGAGACGTTGTAATTTAATGGTTTAATTTTATCCTGGAGCATTTGGGTTCCATGGAAGATCTCTGGTATGTGTGTACATACACCCCTGTAAGAGGAAAGCTGAGATCTTTCAGCTATTAAAGCAGCTATTAAAGATGTTTGTGTTACAGTGTCAGGGTCTGACCTTTTACCATCCTGACAGAATGGTAACAAGAAACCTGGATCACGTACATGCTGTTTAGGCTTCAAAACCAAACTGGAAATTTGCAGACATAATATGAATGTTCCCTGTGTAGCTGGTGAATAAGATCCACAGGTGAGATGTATTCTTAAAGAAAGTGCTTATCCACAAGGTTTTTTCCTTCAGGGAATTTATGCTTCTGAATGCAGCAGTAATTGTGAATGGAAAGGGGTTGTGTTCTCAAGTGGACTTCACGTGTGTTCTCATTGCACATCTGAGCTGGCACATTGTGTTTGGGTCCTTCAGCCACTGCTGTAATATGAATAATCCACAGAAAGCTGATCAAAAGCGAAGCCTTACTCTTTTACTGACCGTCCTCTTGGCAAAAGGTCATCTTTGAGCTGATGACCTTCTAGTCCAATGGACAAGATGAAGGGCTACCATTTTTCCCAGATGTCAGATCCAGAGAGATTGAGTGCTTCGCCTGAGGTTATGCTCTGAACTTCCTATGTAGTTGGGGAATTCTCATTGCAGAGCAGTTTCAGAATTGAAAGACCATCCTGCTGCCTCACTTAGGGGTTTTTGTTGTGGACTAACAGCTGAGCACACACGCGGCATTTTGCAGGGCGCTGAGGGTGAAACTGTCACACTGGCTGACTCTGCTAATGATCTACTCTGAAATTCAGCATACATGTGTGGGGCCTTCTCTCCTGTTCGCTTTTGAGCCCCAGAAGAACAGAGTCCTGTAGCTCAAGCTCCTGCACCACAGTGTGCCTCAGACTACACAGGCTTGCACAGACTCTTAGGGCTGTACTTGTTTCCCACAATTTTCTGCGTGTTTGTCTCTAAACGAACCATGAAATGATTCAGTGCCCGCATGTGGTTTTAATAACAAGCGTATGTGGGCAAATGAGAAAATACAGAATGTTTGACTGGAAGTTTCCAGCACAACCTATGGGTTAAAATCGAAGTAAGTTTGTAGCACAGTGTTGTCAGAGTTGGTTAATTCCTTTGCCTTAGGTGGCATTTTAGATGATACTTTTCTCTCTAACCTTGTAACAACTGTTGAGTAGTGGAAGACTACACTTAATTAAGGTCAGATTTGGAGCAATAATCTCCAGCTTGATCTTTACTGGGACCTGATTGTTTTTCTGGGAAGTTTGTGTCGTGTTGTTGGTTTTTTGGCTTTTTCGTTTGGCTGCTGTTGTTGATGGTTGTTGGGGGTTTTGGCTTTTTGAGAGAAAGAAAGAAAGTGCAGCAAGTAGCTTTCTGATCGTGTTTAGCTGAGAGTTATGTCAAGGGCTTATGCTTCCACATCTTGAAAACTACAACTGCTGTAGATCCATCATGACTACAGGCAGTCTTTTCAGAGTCCAGAGCAATCCTTCCCTTTGCCATGTATCCTTAGCTTTGCAAAATGCTTCTGAAAAGACTTGGTGTCCTTCATTATTATTTTGTTAGAGTGAAATAAGTTCTCAGATTTTCTGCTTTTCTGTTCTCTTTTCCCACCTCAGACGTGTTCCATCTCTGATGTTCTCTCTTCCACGCTTTACTGAAGGGAAATTTACATCCCACTACCCTGAGATCAGAAGAAATTTGTTGCTGTCAGACGAGAGAATCTCTCAGACTATTCTGGATCTATGTTTTCTTTTGCTCCCAAGGGTTAATGTTGGTTTAGACTTTACCAGCCTTTTCTAACAATCTGACTTAAGCTTGCTGAGGAAAAGCACAGTGAGAATTGCCTTTGGCAGTCTTTAATGTCCTTGTGCAGGAAAGGAGGTGGGAAGAGCAATGGAAAAGCCACAGGAAGGTAAAATGATAAGTAAAGACAAGTACTTGAAAATTTTCTGCAAGTGGTAGAAGAAAAATCTGTTCCTATGCCTGTGATGAGGCGGTGAAGAAGTAATGACTTAAATTGCTCTGGGGAACTATCCAACAAAGCAGCACCTGAGCTGATCATCCGTGCAGTCCATCCATCAGGAGAGGCTGCTAATACAGGTTAGACAGACTGGCTGGGAACAGGCCCTGCCCTTGGTCAGTGGCCTTCAGATCTTATTTTCTCTATTGGACTGTACTTCCTGTGAAAGGCAGGTGCAGTTGTAAGAGAACAAGACAGGCAAGGGAGCAGAGCAATTCCTCTGACAGCTGTGCTTTAAGGTATCATGTAGAATAAGAGACTTAAGTAAAACAGGTGGATAAGGCCTTTAGAATTTGTTATATTCTATGTATCTCCACTTGGGTTATTGGAAGAGTTGTTTTTCTCTGGGAGTTTTTTTCACTATATTCAGTGTCAAAGTCCCTGTGAGTGTAGAGGTCCCTGAACTTGGTGCATAGGTGTGTATATAAGCTGTGCTGGGCTGCCTTGGTTTCTTCTCAGTCATCTTGGAGTACCAAACTTGCTTGCAAAGAGGAGCTACGTGAGTGTAGGTCTGCTGGAATCTCTGGTCAGTATAGAGGTCAGAAATGACAGCACAAAAACTGGTAAAATTTGCTGTAAGTCCCGCAAACTTTATGTAGCTGACTTAAATGAAACTTACAAAAAGTATTCTTAGCCCAGAATTTTGAAACATCCAGGCATATGAGCTGGGGAAGGCCAAGTGGTGTGTGTTTTGGGGGTACAGAAGGTTTCAGGAACACACTGAGGCTGAGAGAAGAGCAGTTCCCATAGCTGTTCCTGCTTTCTGCCTCACTGTGGAATAGATCCAACCTCAGGCAGTTTGTGGGACTTGTCACGAAGACAAAGGCTGTAGCATCCAGGCAAATACTTGCATGTTCCAAAAGGGAAATGCACTTCTCTGAGGCAGAAACATCCCAAGGTGCTGCAGATGATAACACCTGTATGCAGTTATTTTATCTCTGGGCTCATCGGGCCTTAGGAGCGGAGCCATATCTTAAAGGCGCTGTCACAGCAATCCTTGTTTGCCCCCAAGGTGTCTCCTGAAGTGCTCCTGCAGGTAATTAATCACCTAATAAAACACACTCTTTGACAGTAGGTGGAATTTGGAAATTAATTTGCACCCCTTAAATGAGGTTTCTAAAACTATAATTATCACAAAAGAAAGAAACGAGCTGTGTCAGGTGTATAAATGATTTATTTATCAAGAATAAACTATCACCAAAGTGGCACTTAGCTTGCAGCATCTGTGCTGCATTTCTTTAAGGTGAATTAAGCAATGACATTTGCCTTCCTTCCCATATTTGTCTTGGTGCAAATCTTCAGTTGTTTGTGAAATGTTTGGTGCAGAAGTGACCTGTAACAATATTATAGCTGCCTTTCCATCGTTCTCTTTCTTTAGTGTGTGATCATTTCTTGCTGCCCCATCAATCCCTGCTGGATGCCTTATCCACTGAAGAGCCTCTGGCCTTGCCAGAACTTGTGCAGCCCAGCTGGCCATTTGGATTTCTCATTATCTCTCCAAATGGTGGGTTTTGTGAACTGGATGTTGGTAGCAACAGGAAATAGAAAGGGGAGGAAGTTTTAACTAGTTGGCTGGACTGCATATGGAATAAGTTACCTGGAATGAAAGGAAATCCAAGATATCTGATTCTCTCTCTCTCTCTTTTTTTTTTTTCAAATGATAGAGGTTTAAAGATGCCTGAGAGATGTATTTTTTGAAGGTTGTGAGAGAGCAATTTTTTTAAAAAATCCAGATAAATGTGAGAACAGTGACATTTTAAAAGCAATTAGTTTACAAAAATACTTAATTTCAAAAATACCCTTTCAAAAATGTGTTACCAAGGTGTCTGACTGCACAGCAGACCATCTGAAGACTTACTTTAGCTGCATGTGCAAAGGGGACGTGGGCTTCACTGCAGCCTTCCCTGCAAAATTGCCACTAACAACTGTTCTAGTTGCTACAGCTGAAATGTATTTGTTGCTGACAGTGTAATTGGCTGGCTTCAAAGGGCATACAGTGCATGTAGTCTGTGGGACATGGAAGAAAATTGTCTCATTATTACATATTAATGTTACATTATTGGTGCCTTTATTTCTGAAAAAGCCCAAGAGGATTTCTATTCACTCATGTCAGACTGGCTTCTCTAAGGCACAGCTCCAGGGAAGGGCCGTGCCTCGTAATTTCCCCCACGTTTGTTTGCTTGAAGTTGAGTTGACTTGAAAAAGGGGTGAGGGTGCTCAGCATCACTGGCTTGATTCAAAAGTTCTGCACACAGTGAGATTTCTTGAGTTAAAGCCCCTTGATTAAAAAATGGAGCAAGGATGAAATCAGTTACAGTGCCCTTTTGCTTTACATTTTAGTTGTGTCATTTCGTACACCAGAAGTGACTTCTGCTACGAAGCATCACAGACACAAACAAAACAGGGTATCATTCAAAAAAAGACTCTGTGATGTGATTAGATTGGGCAATGCCATATTGTAGCTGTGATAACTGACAGATTGCAAACAACTCGTGTGAGCAAAAAATACTTGTGATGCTGACTCTTCACTTAGGGGTGTGAGTCGGAATAATGCTCTGCAAAATCCTTTCAATATAAACGAACACATTTCTTCTTTTAAGTTTTACCACAAGATATTTTTGCTGTATTGCAGAGGTTTTTGGAAGTGTACTGGAAATATTTTTCCTGCAAACCAATTGGCAAAAATTAAACGCTCAGGAATGCAGCTGAAGGGGCAGTCCAACCACCCTGAGCATGTCCTGGTTTGCTTGAAATATGGTTGCCCTTTCAGGCACTCAATTCATCTTGAAGCCAATTTTAACAGTGCTCAGTGCAGAAATGGCTGTTATGACATGCCCTGAACCAGCTCTGGTTCAGCTTGTGTAAATTCTACATGTGGGGTGCTTTTGGAGCTGACAGGTGGAATTTTATTGTGATCCTACTTAACTATTCTACCACAGAAAAGGCTTTTGGAATTTATCTTACTGAGTTGCTCTGTGTTGCAAAGCAAAAGCACGAGTTCTTTACTTTTTTGTTGTTTTTTTAATCAGCACATCTTGTAAAGGCTCTTGCTCAGGGTAGGATCTCCCCAGTGTTCAGCTGTGCTTCCCAGCTGGGCACTCTCCAGCTGGTCTGTGGGCACAAGCCATCATGTCAGGGTCTTTTCTGTCTACTGGAAATTTCCAGCATAACAGGCTGTTTTCACCATGTCCATCAGCATTTCAGAATGAATTTGGGAACCTCCTTTCCACCCCAGACTAGTCCTAGGCCTGTGACAGTGATAATGGAAATTCCATGCCCATGGCAGGGGGATTGGAATGAGATGATCTTTGAGATCGCTTCCAACCCAAACCATTCTATGATTCTATGGCTTCCAGACAAAGACAAGTCATTCAGTGGCATCAAGTCAGCTGAGTTTTTAAAAATGCATGAGAGCACAGAATCAGCACAGTTCTGCAGGTTTCTTAATTCTTTTCATGATCCCAAAGCCCACTACCAGCACATGGTGATACTATTTAAAGAAAGGTGTTAATGGAATTATATCCTTTGATTGAAAGCTACAGTCGATTTTTGTTCTTGTATGGGTTCCACAGATTTTGGTTGTTTTTTCTGAAGTGGTCTATTAGCCCTGAGATAAAAATTACTTTTTAACTGAAGAAAGGATTCTGGCATGAGTCAGAAAATCCCAGGGAAGATAAATGAAAAATGTAATTAAAATGCCTTGAGGTTGAAACATTATGGGAATTGTAATGTATAACTTGCTAACCTCATTAGAAAAAATCCTGGTTTAAGTCACCTGGTTATATTACATGCTGCTAACACCAGCCTGCTCCTTTTCAGCCCAAAAAGTTACAAAATTATACTGTAAAAGGTACTTACTTTGACATCAGCAAAGCAAGTGTATTAGGCAGTAGCATTGCTTTCCTTCCTTTTCTCTTTGGTTCTTAATTTTCTTGGTAATTTTTCTTTACTTCACTGCCCTGGTGCCCAGTTCCTTGAGTCCAAGTTGCACTGCAACCTCTGGGACACGATGTCTTTGATCAGGATCAATATTTTTTATTTCAGATGCTGCTTCATAGTTTTGTTGAACTAATTTAGGCAGGTATATCCCAGCCAGGCTCAGGGTGAAAGGAGCATTATCCGTGCATTATGGGGACTGTGAGTAGCCAGAATAAGGCATCCAATCCATCCACAAGGCTGCAGGAATAGAAACAGTTCTAGAGACCTACCTACGGGCAGGTTTCCCAAGCAGTTTCTACCCTACTGTCCAGTGAAAAGGTAAAATTCCAGGAGATTCCTCTTGGCTAGGGAATGTCTGGTTATTTCTCCGCAACATTTTTGCATTCAATTTTCTTTCCTCTCAAGTAATGCCTGTTAGCATGAAAATTACTTTATTGCTGACTGGTTCCCAGCTGGAAAACAATTGGGAAGACTATGGTTCAAATCATATATATTTAAATCTCATTGATTTTGTCTGTGTATTGCAGACAAAATCCTGTACCTACCCACACAACTTGAGCCATTGCACTGTGAGTTTTGTGAATGTGCCTGTGACAACAGGGAACTGGCAAATCTGCTGTGATGGGCATGTGACATGGCTACAAAACCAGTGAGGAAAAGAAATCATCTCAGTTGAACCTTCTGGATGCAGAATGGCCTTTAAATGAATTTAAGCTGTGAGAGCAGCATTTCCCATTCTTGGCATTTCCCATCCTGTTCCCTCTGGAGGCCATGCTGCAGTGGGTGTGCAGCTTGTCTTTCTCCTTTTGGTGTCAATGTTTTCCACAGAAGGAGGTTTCTTAAAGGGACCATCAGTGCAGCAGATGCTGTGCTCCGACCTGCTGCGTGAGAGAGGAGCGTGCTGGGAATGGTGGGATCTGATCCCATCGTGGGGCCCTGGCAGTCACTGCTTGGCTGTGATGCTGAAGCTTCTTGGTGAAGCTCCAGTCGTGTTGTTCCCCTGCCTTGTCCTCTCTTGGGTGTTTGAGATCACTTTGAGCTCCTCACTATATATCTAAAGTAACACACAGAAAAGATTAGACTGTGTTAGCTGGCTTTTCTCTTCAGTGACCATGTTGGTTGCAGCCCCAGATTAGCAGAGCACTTTGTCCAGGCATCAGTTCTACAAAACACCTTGGCCCGGCTCCAGCTCTGGAAGAGCTTTTAGATTAATGGGAAGTTGGGAGTGTGAAGAAGAGCATGGAGTTTTGAGAACTTGTGTTTGGCCTTTAATGTCTTTAGGGTATAATCTTGTTCCCGTCCAGCAATAGTGAAAGCTGTTGTCATGGTTTAACCCCAGCTGGCAGCTCATCCCCACACGGCCACCAGTGGGATCGGGGAAAGGATTGGAAGAGAGAAATTGAGAAAACTTGTGAGTTGAGATACAGACAGTTGAACAGGTAAAGCAAAAGCCAAGCAAAGCAACACAAGGAATTCATTCACTTCATGGACAGGCAGGTGTTCAGCCATCCCCAGGACAGCAGGGCTCCATCAAATGTAATGGGGACTTAGAAGACAAATGCCATTGCTCCGAACGTCCCCCCTTCCTCCTTCTTCCCCAGCACGACATCACATGGTCTGGGATATCCCTTGGGTTGGTTGGGGTCAGCTGTCCCTGCTAGGTGTCCCCTAACTCCTTGTGCACCCCCAGCCCACTCACTGGTGGGGTTGGGAGCAGGAAAGGCCTTGTCTCTGTGTGAGCCCTGCCCAGCAATAACTGAAACATCCCTGAGTTATCAACAGCGTTTCCAGCACAAATCCAAAACACAGCCCCATACTGGCTGCTGTGAAGAAAATTAGCTCTGTAGCACAGCTAATCATGTGCTTAAGTGCTTTGCCAAATATGGAGGGGATGATTTATACTGGTAAAGTGGAAACTTGGTAGCGTCTACTTTGCTGATCACAGCTCTAAGCAGGATTTCACAGAACAAGCGTGAGCTGCTGTCGTGCTCTGCAGTTCAGTTCCCCCGGGCTCTGCCGATAGCCCAAAGCTACTCCTGGGCTGTGTGAACAGAACTGCAGGATGAGCAAATGAAAATAAGGGTTTGTGTGTGCTGGGATGTTCCAGTTGTTTAGTTCTCTTGCACCCTTGTTCCCCTTGATCTTTTTCCCAGCCTCTTGTAGCCTGGCACTCTTTCCTCACATCCGAGCTGGGTAACCAAGAGTGAGAAATTGTTCAGGTTTAGCTTTACGGTTAAACATTGTGGTTATGAGAGTTTCTCAAGGCAGACAGAAATGAGATGCCTGTACAAAGACATGCGAAGGAGCTCAAAGGCTTATGATGAAAGCATCTTCTCCGTAACTGGATTAAAACAAATCATTGAGAGTCATGGCTTTTATTTCCACAGTTCTTACACTGGTGGTGCCATTGTACAAGCAGGGTTTAGGCTCCTTTGAGGAAGCCTGCAAGAGGTTCCTGAGAGCAAACCCTCCCTGCTCTGTGCATGTTGGATTTGTGCGTGCAGCCAGCCTCGCTAAAGTTTTTTCCCAGCTTGCTGACAGGCAGGAAGTTGGGGGATGCAGCCGTGAGACGGCTGTCCCAGGGGCTTGATCGCCATGGACGAGTCTGCACGTCCACACCTGGGAGGGCAGCAAGTCCCAGGTGGCCCAGCAGTGTCCAACCCGACATCCTACAGCTGCTGCCTTGGGGTGGGGGTGGAAGAAATGCTCCATTAGGAACAGAGTAACTCTCCAGCTGCATCGGCAGGGAGGTCTGCTGGGTCCAGGGGGCTTCCTGTTTAAATAGTTACAGAGTCTGCAGAATTGGTTAAACTGTCAGAAAAGAATTATAGAGGGTAAAAAAAATAATAGAGGAACCATCCTTCCTGTATCTGTACGTGCATTGTCTAACTGCTCCTTTGGGCTCAACCAAATGCTTGCTGGGATTTTTCAGTTCACTGTAATGAGTTTTAGATTAGATCTTCTGTAATGTAGAATCAGATTAAAGTTTGTGGAATTGTAGCTGCCATTCAGGAAAGTTTTAATATGTAAAAGCTGAGGGAAATTTTTGTCATAAGGTAGTACGCCATTTCACTTCTGCAAGACCATGTCCTGTGGTTGGGCAAAAGCAATGCAACTGTTCATTAAAACAGCTGAAAATGGCACCCACAGAAGGAAACTTAGCAAAACCCCATTTTGTGAGATACAAAATTCTGAATGTGAAGTAAAATACCTTTACATGAACAGTATTTCCTAAATTTGACATTAGTCTGCATTCTTTCTCTCTGCCACATGATGGAGATAATGATGTAAGATGTATAAACAGTGCTGCACAGGCCTTACACTTCAGGGAAAGAAGTTTCAACTTGGTTTATAGCAGTTGTTCCATTAATGTTGGTTTTGCACTAGCATTGATGGAGTAGTTTTCTCAATAGTATCCATGAAGGGTTTTGTTTAAAGCAATGTTAGCTTACTTGTTCTTTTTGGTATGGTTTGAGCTTTTCTTTTTTTTCCTCCGCAAGGGCAAATAAGCAGGAATACCCTTACCAAATAACCAGGGGTAGTGATGCAGCAAAATACCAAAGTCTGTATTTGGTAAAACATTCAAAAGAACTTGGTTAGCTTACATAAACTGTATTGGGACTTTAAATTGTACTTAAGTGTTAATGGTTTGGGCTCAGATATAAGTAAGGCTGTTGTGTATGTTCTGTAAAAGCAAGGAATTTGCAGCAGTTCCTTTTTAACAAGTTTTAAAAAAGCACGTCCTAGAGCCTGCTCTCAGCATGAGCTGGGTCTGTGCGTCCTGGGAAAGACATGGTGGAATCCAGATTAGTTGATCTTTGTGTTGTACTGTAGAACCTTTGCATCCACCCTCTTCTTTCTCCATCTAGAGCATCAGTCCTGATCCAGAAGCTGTCAAAGCCACATGTGCAAAATTCCCAGCAATTTCAGTGGCCTTTGGATCTGGCCAATATGCAAAGGCAGAGATGGATTTCCTCTTGGAAATTTTTTGGTGGTACTCAGAAAACTCCTGGCAAGAGATGTATTTAATTTTTATGGTGAGAGCTGCTGTGTTATATTTGTAATCATAATGTAGTAACAAGACTTTTGTAACAAAACTAATATAGGTTGAGATACATCCAGGATGGGAGAAACACATGTTTCTTCCCAGTCTGGTTTTTTTGGGCTTTTTTTTTTTTTGTAGCTGTTACTCTGAGGACAAGAGTTCCTTTGCTGATGTCAGTGCAATTACAGCTTCACTGTTTTCCAGGTTTTTTTTAGACTGAATATTTGCTGGATGAAGCAATACTCTTACTCCCCTCCACAGATCCACCTGCCTTGTGAATCAAACATGCTGTCTTTGGTTCAAATCCTGGGTTCAGTTTTGGGCCCCTCACTACAAGAAAGACATTGAGGAGCTGAAGCGTGTCCAGAGAAGGGAATGGAGCTGGGGAAGGGTCTGGAGCACAAGGAGTGGCTGAGGTGAATGGGGGTGCTCAGCCTGGAGAAATGAGGCTCAGGTGGGACATTCCCACTCTCTACAACTCCCTGAAAAGGAGTAGCCAGGTTGGGATCTGTGGATGCTGAAACCTGGGTTGCAGAAAGATTTTCCAGCTTTCTGCCTCTGTCTATGAGAAAATCTTTGCTTTCTCACAGACAGTGGCTGAAAACAGTTAGAAGTTTCTGTAAACTATTCCCTTTATCTTGCAGGTTGTTTTGCAGTATTGTTACAGTTCTAACTAGAAAACATTTAGAAATGAGTGTCTTAAAATTTGGCCAATCCCTTCAAGAGGTGGATGGCCAAAGGACCAATTACCTTACGCCATTTAACACACTTCTGCGAACTAACATATAAAAGCCTTTAGAAAATTATTTTATCCCTGAGCCTTAGACTCTGTGTTGTTTTCTCTACCCGTTTCTTGGTGCAACAATGACAGGGATCAGTCTCTTCTCCCAGGTAACAAGTGCCAGGGTGAGAGTAACAGGCCTCAAGCTGCACCAGAGGAGGTTCAGATTGGACATTAGAAAAAATTTCTTCACTGAAAGAGTTGTCAAGCATTGGAAAAGGCTACCCAGGGAAGTCGTTGAGTTACCATCCCTGGGGGAATTTAAAAGCCATGCAGATGTGGCACTTGGGGATGTGGTTTAATGATATGCTTGGCAATGCTGGGTTAACAGTTGGACTCAATGATCACAGAGGTCTTTTCCAACCTAAATGATTCTATGATTTCGTGAATCTGTGCTGCTTGTTTAGTTCCTTGTGCATAGGTTCTTATATCACCTGCAAAATACTCACTTGAGGAATTGTTCAACTCTGATACTGCAAATCTGTCAGTCCAGTGAATGTTTTTTTCTTTGATTAGAGTTTCCAAGTTTGTATTTAAAGGCTATTCCTCGATAGGTACCTTTCATAAGGCATTTTTGTAATTATACTTGCATTTAAAATGTCCCATGTATGTAAAATGTCCATTAAAATGTCCTCAGAGTCAGTGAACTGACATGCTGCCCAGACAGTGTGTATGTGCACCCATGGGCTGATGTAATAGCTCCTCCAAATGTTAGGAGTTTTTCTTCAGAAGACTTTTTCCAGAAATGCTGCTCTCCCTGCTCTTGGGTTCTGCTCCTGTTTTTTTCATGAGAACAAAGATTAGTCCTTCATGGTCCTAAACTCAATGCATGTGCATGACTTAAAGGCATTACCTACCAATAAATAGGAGATTAGCTGCGGCTTGTGTATTTCCTGATCAGTTCAGGTTTTTTCAGATGGCTCGTTGTTATCCCGTTTCCTTTAACGATGGGACACTTTAATGAGTTTGCCATCTGACATACATCTGCTTCCTGTTAAACAATACCTTCATTCTTCTGGAGCTGCTAAACTCATCTTTTATCCTACGAGATTTTTATCTGTGCCCTGAAAACAGCATGTACAAATCGGTGTCAGCATATTCATTTACTTGCTGAGGGTTTTTTTTTTAATATGTTGTTGAAAATGAATAGCAAAACGGGCATCTCCTTTAATGCTTATTTGTTGGAAAATGGGAGAACATGGATATTATTTGTGTAATTAGGGGCTGATGACTCCAGCTCATGTTTGAAATCAAATAAAATCAACTTTTGTAGCTGGCATTATACAATCTCTAATAGTTATTCTGTTCTCCCAGCAGAGTAAGAAGGGGCTGGTTCAAGAAGGGGTTGGGGGTGGAATTTGAGGTTTTTAATGTTGTTTCTTTGACGAAAGAGTCTTCAATAGCTCAATGATGGTCTGTCTCATGAGTGTGCAAAGTTAGGGCTCTGTGATCATCAGGATTCTTAATTCAATCCAGCCTGCACTGAGTTTGTGCATCTGCCTCAGTGCCTCTCTTTTTCCCGTGTTTTGGGAACACGCAGTTGTGCTGGATCTCTGACTATATCTTTGCCCTTCCCTGGTCAATATTGCCCCTGCAGAAAAATATTTTTTTCTTTATTTCTCTTTGCTTTTTTAATCACAGAACCTTTTTCTCATACAGGGAAAACTGAATTTTCCTTTTACTTATCTTTACTACATAATATGCCATATAAGTGGCTTTTATAATGAGTGTGTGGTGCTGTTTAAGAGGAAATGTGGATGTGAAGTTCTGCCACACAGGTCCAAAGGACACCTGTGAGAATGGCTTGTAACCAAATTAAGCAACCCTGTGGGGCACATAATGTTTTGTCTCAGAAAGGAATTCAGTTCCAAGCATTCACATATGCCAGGTGACAAGGGGTTAGAGCTGGGGTTTTGGGGTTAGAGCTGGGGAAACAGAGGAAGCAAGGTGCAAATATTTATTTGAGAGTTAGTGGATGCCTGAACCAGAATAATGACTATAATTCAGGAATTTTGTATTTCTTCCCATTTATAGCTTGCAGTTTTCTCACAGCTCACACAGGGTTAATGTTATTTGCTTGAAAATGAGGGAATTGCTGATTACTTCAGGTGGCTGCTGGTGCATGATCTGAAACCTTTTTTTTAATTATACTCTTGGCATTGTTGAGATTGATGTTTCTACCACCCTAAATGCCATTCCTTTGCCTCTGGCAGTGCTGCAGAGCCGTGTGTTCAACACTGAAGGGCTGTGAAAAGTTGTTTGTTGCAAATGCAGCTTGATAGTTTTCCCCGTGATGGCTGAGCTTCCCATGGAGTTCCATCTCTCTGGCTTTGTGCAGTCTTATAGGAAGGTGCTGTGTGTGAACTTGGTCTTTCACTGTTTTCCTTAAGAAGTGAAGCCAAGAGGTCTTCTGTGGTCATTGCTATGCCAGCGTTAGACTTGCTTGGAAAGCTTTGTTTGTTTTTGCATCAGTGTTTATTAACAAAGCCCTCCATCATTTGTGTAACATACAGACTTGTCCGTTCTTTCACCACTCTCCCAACCTTCTGTCTCGCAGAGCTGCAGGCTGATGGCTTTGACAGTCTCTCATTCATGTTAAGATTACAAATTACCTTCTAGTAATTTGGTTCCTTGTGGAGTCTGCAGTTTTTCAAAGAGGGTCTGGGAGACAATGTTAATTGAAGCTTTGCAAGAAAATAAGACTACTTTGTCAGCTCTGGGGTATTCCATCGATGAAGGGTCTTAAACACCTTCACCTTCAGTCAGTAGAAAAGCTGTGAAACCTCGAAATCTTCTTGATGGTGGCTATTGCTATGACCTCTGACGTGACCAGGGGCCAGGCTTGCCTCATTTCATGCTGTCTTTTCAAAGCCCATCCTGGGGAAAGTATATTTATAGCCGGAACATCAGTTTATCATAATCCAGATGTATTGGGCAAGTGTGTAAAGAATTTTAGGAGGGCAAGACACTGAACCAAATTTGCTGTGATTATTAACAGAAACGTTTAGCTCCAGTGGGCTGACAGGGCTGTTTTATTCTGCTTTAACTTGAACCTCTTAAAAAAAGGTCTTTTCCTTTATAAAGAAGCCTTTATAAAGAAGCTGGGAAAAAAAGGGACTGTAAAAGGGACTTAGGTAAAGGGAAGATTGTTCTCCTGAAATTTGCTGTTTATGTATCCTTAGAAAACAATATATTTTTGCTATTCAGAATTGGGTTATTAGACTTTTCTTTGCTATTACAATGGAGAAGGCACAGTTTGGCACAGCAGCTCAGTACTTCTCATAAATACAGACTTGGACAGCGATGGCCCCTCTGTCCTTGTCATGGTGAGTGCAGGTGACAGGTTGGGTGCAAGTTTGAGAGCTGCCCCGTGAGGATGAAAGAGGTTCTCCCTGAAGTGAGCAGATGTTCTTGCTGCTGTCCTTTGTGACATTCATACTCTCAAAATCCTCTTCATAAGAGTTTGCTTTTCTCCCATTGCTGTTAATGTAGGGAACAGTGGAGGTGTGGGTGATAGCAATTTCTGGGATGGAGGTGCATTTTCAGGAACACTGAGAAAGCTCTTACAAGGTGAGCCTGTTCCTCCTCTGGCTATTTATGCCAATCTCTCCTCCAGTATTTACTCTGATGTTTGTAAAAACAGATAAGTCTTCTGGAGAGCAAAGCCTGCTGAACTGGGGACGGGGAAAACCTGAATAAACAAACATGTGCCACAGATTAGTAAGAACATCTGTAGGTTTTATATTGTTTTGAGAACACATACCACAGTTTTTCATTTCTTATGCTTTTTTAGTTTCTCCCTTTCTGTCTCTCTTTTCTTCTTCTTTTTAAATATATTGCTAATAAAGGTTGGAGGTAGAAAGCACAGCTGGACTCTGCATGACATGCCACTGTTTAATTTCTAGCTTGGAGGATGAGAAGAAGAGTAGTTTTATTGTATCCTAGAAGAGAATAAAGCCACATGCAAATTCCAGCCATGGACATCTGTTTCCTCTTTGTGTGAAAGAATTCTCATATTTGGAAGGGAATCCCAGTTCTGAAGGGGATGATGAGGTTTTGGTTTTTTTCTTTTGGTTCTTTCCCCCTTTCTTTGCCACTCCTTCAGCATGCTGCCTTTGCTCTGGCTGCTGTTTTCCTTGGGACCATGTCATCTTGCAATTTAGCATCAGATATCAAATGGGTGAATTTTGAGGTACTTTAAAATGTTGTGTTGTAGTTACAAAGAGCATTATTAAGTTCCTCCTTAAATTTCTTTTATTTAATTAAACAGTATTTGGTGGGAGGACTTTTGCTCTGTCATCAATCTTCAGTACTTACAGGTTGGTATTTTTCTTTAGAAGTGAGATGTGTGTAACTGCTACTCTGGCCAGGAAGTGCAACTATTTCTAAAAGTAACTTATTAAACATAATCATTTAAAATACTTTGTATCAGGAGAATTAAATAGATGTGTAGAAATAAGCATCTGCAAAGTTCATTACCTTAATTTAGGCATCAGGTGCTGAGGACTACAGGGACCAGAGTAAATGATAATTTCACTAACCTATAAAACATTTTAGAATAATTATTTGCAGCTGTCTGGGGGCTTTAAATTTGCCTTTTGTGTGTGTTTAAGGGTTGACTCTGATGAACAAACAGCACAGTTATATAACATTAGGCCAGACATGAGAACTGGTACTCTCTGTCTATTTTATATTAATGTCAAATGAGAGGTTGGTGGAGCTTGCCAGGGTTTCATATTTGCTGGCAGCAAGTTACCCACATGTGTGAACCACATTTTTATTGTTGCCTTAGCCTATTTCAGGCAGAAATATCTCTGCCTAACAGGGTGTGATTCTGTTCATTGCTGAAGAGCTTTTCTTTCAAGAAGCAAAACACTAAAAGGAATGAAATGCTGTCAGTGTTCAAATTAAGAAGTGTCCCCAGACTGCAAGATTTTGTCACGTCTGCCGTGGTGGAAGAATAAAGGGCAATAAGCCATCTAAAGGCTTTTTCATGGTCAGATGAGCTACCCTTGCAGAGCTATTTCTTTTTGCATATATTAATGCTGCTTTTGGGTGTGGGCTGTTTAGCCTGGTCTCTTAGGGAGACAAGGCTTATGCAAGCAGGGTGTTTGCACACACGAACACACAGCAGCCTGCGCAGCCCTTCCACATCGCGACCACGGAAATGTGGCGGAAGGGCAGAGGCTGCAAAGATAAATAGGAGTTCCTATAATGTTCTTGAAAGTATGTGTGTGAGGGGATAATAAAGGTGATATAGAGGTTTGAGGGAAGGCTTGCAATAGGAGCTGAACTTCCAACAAGGGCTGTGGAATAGATCTCGAGAAGAAATGTGATGGAGGTCCCTGCCGTGGGAAGATTGCCGAACATGGCTTGGAAATGATTTGGCTTCAGAGAATCTGATGACAAAACCCAAATCTGCAGGAAGACAGACTCCCTTTCATTCCAATACCCATGAAATTGCTTGTGTGGGTTTTGTTTTTAAGTCAGGATGTCAGACAGGTTCCAATGGGCAACTGTAAGAAATGTAGGACATCTCCTTAGGATCTGCTTAGTGCAGCAAAGGTGCTGCTGCTCTGCCTGGTGGTGGTGCTTCCTATTTTGTTTGGGGTTTGCAAGTTTTTAAACTCTAGTAAAGTGTGACTTATGAATGTTTAGACCATTATCCTGCAGCCCTCCTAGAGAGGAGAGAGCCCAGTGGCTGTGCAGGTCCCACTGACACACATCCAGAATCTTCCTGGGCATTTCAGATGCTGTGCATCACTGCATCCCATGGGACATGTGGGGAAAAGGGAAGCCCATAATCCCCATCCAGCCCTGGCTCCCCCTGAGCAGGACACGGAAAGCAAACACCACTAACAATGAAAATCAAACAGCACTTGTGAACAAGTTTCCCCTTCAATTGAAATGCTTCTAACTAGGAGATATAAAGGGGATTATGTCAAAAGCTTCCCTTGTTGTCTTATTAACAGCTGCATAATTTTACCGCTCATTCACGAAAATAAAAAAGCAAAACTTGGAGGCTGTATTTGAAAGCTTGTTCTGTTTGGTGTACGGCTGGATACAGAGTATTTCCTTTTCTCTTTTTTAACAGATTTGAAGCAAATGTATTGGTTATTGTTACTTATTTTTCCCTATTTTTTTGGCCTAGATAATAGAAGATTATGTTGCTTTTTGTTTTACATTGCAAAGAAATCATTCTGTATAACTTCAGTTCAACAATGCTACAGTAGCATGTGGGTGTATATGTATCTTCTCATAAATATATTACCACACATTACTGTCAAAGAGCTGGACTTTTTCACCCAGTATTAAAAATGAAATTTAATTGCTACACTAGAGTTTCAAGACCCTGATAAATAAGAGCCATGTCTGACCTTTGTTGTGGGGCTCTGAGATGCCACCAGGGATATTGCTCGTTGTCCAAGATGACAGACTTCCTCTGAGATTTCAGTTTGTCAGCTCAATGTACAGCAGTGACATTGATTTCTTCTCACTGCCATTTCCTGCCTGAATAGATAACAAATTTTCTGTGGCAGGTGTCTGTCAAGTTTAGTTTTGCCTGGCAGATTAACTTAATAGACTCATTTATTAATCATTACTTGCAGCACAGGGAAGCAGACAATACTCTTTGACTCCTGTGATGTTGAATGGATGTTCCATTTCAGATTCCTTTGTGTAGCTTGAATTTGGGTTTAATAAGCCATTCATATCTCTCGTGAACATTTTAACCTGACATCACTCGGAGCAAAGATATCTGCATTAAATAAGTGTGATTCATTTTGAGTATCTACTCCTTTTCATGGTAAAAGATGCATAAGTGCTTTCTGAGACTAAATAATTTGATATATGAACTGCCAAATCAGCCTAAACAAGGGGGAAAATTAAGAAAGATAAAAGTAGAAGAAAATAGGTAGTTGGAGGAAGATTTGAGCCTGGGGTTGACTGGCTAACAGAGTGGTGGAGATAATGTGGAAGCTTTAGGAAGGGGAAAAGCAGACCTGCAGATACAGCTCTAGAGTGATCCTAGAACAGGCCAGTGTTTTCCTGGAGACCCTTTTCTCTGAGATATCTTGAGACAGCTATTCAGCCTGGAGATAGCAAAGGCAGGGTTGGTACCAGAGGTAGCATTAGACAGGGCTTCTCAGAGTGGTGAAGGACAAGGAAGAATGTAGTGGAGAGCTTTGTGGAGGAAGAAATATAATAGAAGGCATAACCTTGGAAAGTGATGTCTCTTGTTGCAAAGCATTTCAGTGTGTTCACAATGAAAACTGACTGATGAGCTGAGGTTTTTATCAGGGCAAACTCTGTGAAGGAGATGGAAATGCACAGGCACTCCTGGGACAGGTGGCAACAGGAATGAGCCTAGACAGAGATACAGGCTGTTGCTGGACAGAAGAACCCCGTGTTACAGGCAATAAGAAGAGAACCACCAAGCTTCTCCCTTGGGTTTTAGTTGGGCTGTGGTAGCTCTTCACAACCTGCTTTTAATTCTCAAGGGAGCTTGTTCATGGGAGATCATGGGAGATGTTCAGGAACGTTTCTGCAGCTGAAGCCCAACTGCAGAGCCCTGGTTGCAGCACAAGAGCTCAGCATCTGTGAGGGTCTGCACTGCTGAAGATGTTTTTTTGCCAAGCTGTGTTCCTGGCCTTGGAAACGTGTTTCTTGAACTATCCTTATGGCTTTCTTGGCTGACTGTCAAACCAAGAATGTCCCTGCACTAGATCACACTGCTTATTGCTCTTCTAGGCCACCCTGGTAACAATACATTAACCTCTCAGCAGGGAATGTGATAAACAAAGTAAAACTGCTTTAGTGAAACCAGTCATTTAATGGCAGCATACATAAAGTGTCCGTAAAGATTTGTAAGTGTAATAAGCTGCAGTTCACTGAGGGAACAATAACTGTTCCTAATTTAGCCAGTTGAAGAACATGCCAACCCAATTTGCTTTTGTAACATTATGTTGTTGGTTTTTTTTTTTCTTTTCCCACCTCTCCAGATTCCTTTCTCTCTGGTACAGTTTCCCCTCTGGGAGTCCTTAAAGGTAAGTTCTCTTTAGTGATGGAAATATAAGTTACACATTTTGCAAAGGCTTTCCATGGTAACTTATCTAACTCGATTATTGCGATTATGGGTGTGTTCAAGAATCAGTAATTATGTGCCAACCTACCTGTGCGTGTGAAGATCATTTGCCTGAATATCTGAAAAATAACAGGGAATATCTAACCACTGATCTGTGGCAGGCAGGCTAGATTTTATTCCCAGCATGCCAGAAATCTTATCTTCAGCTGCTTAAAAAGAGTAGGAACCACCTTGTGTTGTGTGATTTTTTAAAAATTTTAAGTTTTTTTAGTGTTTTGCTCTTCATGGTAAAATGAAATTGCGAATGAGAAAACTGTTTCAACCTGGGTTTTGTAACCATCACTGAAAAGCTATTTTGATTGGCTGCATGTACTTTATTTTAAGGTCATTTAAAGAAGGTGTCAATGGATGATGTTTTAACAGTGCAGTTGTTTGGAATGATATGCTGTTCTCCCACCAGCAGCTGGTTACTCTGTTTACCATGGTCAGAGTCAGGATCTAGATTTTTGAGTGCAGAGTTGGATTTGAAGACATGTAATTTCTCCATCCCTCTGTATTTCCTTGAACTCACTGCAAAAGATGAAAGGAAGGGTTTTTCAAGTACTTGGAGGTCATAGGGTGGAAGCACAGAGAATTATTGCAGATCATTAAAAGCATTGTAGCAAAATATATTTATAAAAGAGGAGCTGGAGAGAGAAACTTTCTTCTTGGTAGGAGTGCTGGACTTCTGAGCAAGCTCGTCATGGAGACCCAGACTGGGTCCTTGTATGTTGGATTGGGACAACAGTTTGTCCTCTTGCTATGTGTCTGTAACTCGGGCTGTCTGGGGGGGGGAAAAGCCCACAGTGTGGATGTTTGCATGTAGAGGCTTCAGGGAGTTCGAAATAAAGGCGAGTCCTCAGGCAGGAGTAGCACAAAAATCAAGAGCTTTCGCAGAACTGAGCTGTGTTTGTGGAGGATTCTATAGGTACTTCATGAGCTCAGCCTGCTGTGGGGTCTGGGTATCATCCCACTGCACAGGGGAGCTTGGGCTGCCTTATTAGGAATCTGTTTCCCTGCCAGTGTCCAGGAATGGCTTTCTGTAAACTCTTCAGCAGTGCTGCTGGCCCGACCTGCTAATGGTTAGTGCAGCAGCCGTGTTTGGGAGCAAGAGGTGACAGTGCTTAAAGGGAAACAGTGTGGTGTTCGTGCCAAAACCACATAAACCAGCAACGTCGTGTAGCTGTTTTCAGAATGTAAAGTTGTTTTAACTAATGTCCACATAGCTGTGACAGTAAAATGTATTGTTTACATTACAGGCTTTAAAGAAGACAGTTTGAATTTAGCTAACTACAGGAGTGAGTCACTCAGGATGAGGCATCATGTTTAATCTAAAGAGGTCAATGCAGATCTGAAGAGAAACAAGACTTGTGTCAGTTTGTTCCACAAACCTGTTGCATTATAGTCTTCTGATGTAGAGTCAAGAGTAGAAAACTGCAAAAATCAGTCTGGCATACTCAGTCACTTTGGCTCAGCACAGTGAGAGGAGCTCAGGGTTTGTCATATCAAAGCCAGGCAGTGAAAGCAGAATACATTTTGTTTATCTGAGTGAAGCTCTTTAAAAATTGCCCTGACAGTACAACAAAGGACAAAAATCATTATGGTCCCATCAAGAGGATGGATGTAGCCAGTAGCATCAGCTGGGAGTATGGTTGAGGGTGTAGGGGTCCTCATGGGTGCACGAAGGGAGCATGAAAAGACAGTAATTACAAAGAAATAGAAATGCAAAGGACAAGAGAAAAATGGCACGGAGCCTGAACAGAAAAGAGTTAGTGAGATGATGCCTGAGGGACTATTCTGCACTGTATTAATAGGATTACTTGAGAAAGTAACTGTGGGAGCAGTTGTATATGATGTGTGTGGGCCATCTCACTGAGGAGTACAGAACAAGTGCTGTGGCTGTGTCATTTTTAAAACCATTAGTACGAAGTTACATAAGCTGATGGAAGATAGACTCAGTCTTAAGATTCCCTGAACAAGCTAATCACCGTAAAAATGAGGAAAATCTTTCCACTGTGAAAGGACAGTTAGAGAGGCACATGGAAGAAGAAGAGTTTCCTTTTCCTTCAGATATGTGCTGACTGCAGCCTGCAGCAGGGTGTTAAGCTTAAAGAAGCCTAATAAAGGCTTGTCAAAGGTAGCAAATTGTGTGTTTCTATATTCCATTTTCTCTCTCTGCTTTACTCCAAGCTGCTCTGGTTATTCTTTATGCTTTAGTCACAGAGTTTACATGCACAGTTTTCTCCTGTCTGTGAATGTGCACCAGCTGTCCCCTGTGAGAGCAAACTTGCATGCCATGCACTAAACTATGTTAAAAGAAGAGAGAGCATTGTATAGATTACTGAACTATAAGGTTACGTTGGCTGTGGGTGCTGGCAAAGGGAGGATCGCAGTAATTAGCAAGAAACAGATACTGCTTCAAATACGAGTCTTACTGGCTTAGTCTTAGTGACTAAGGTGAATACACAATTTAGGAACAGGTAATAGACTCCTTTCTTAGTTCACAATGGCTCAAGAAACTACAGTAAAAAAATTATGGTGCTTTTAATTAAAAAGAAGTCTTTTTTTTTTTTTTTATGTAGATAGCATCCACTGCTATAAGGTGTGCTTAATGTCCTTTCTCTTCTCAATTCTCCATTTTTCCCTATTTTGTTTGAGGCACATATTGTTACTATAAACCAGAAGAGAGAAGGAGACTCTGCTATGATGTATCAGATTTCAGGACTTTGTAATTCCCGACTAGGGTGAGTTAGTATAGCTCTTTTCTGTCTCTTTAGTCCAAGCCTTACAGGTAAAACAATTTTGAATTCTTCTTAGAGTTCAGGAAAAGAAGGGGTGTTACCAATTTTCTTCACTTTCTGCTACACTAACCCTCAGAAGAGCACAATGGTTGAATATTACTGTGACAGTTTGATCAGGTTTACGTTCTTTTATGTGGGCTTAATGCTTCTGATCCCATCTCAAAGCCAGGTGGCCCTGAAGAAAGGCAACAGAGCATAGATGTGGTGTGCTTCCCAAATACCAGCCAAACACAGAGCCTTCCATATTAGTTCAGGTTTTGGAATTAATGTTGTAAGATACAGTCCCCTTGTATGCTGCCCTGGAATTTCCAGGGTGCCTCAGTAACTTGCTTTGGAAATACTATATGTGTGCTCTTCACTGTGGGAATTTCACATTGTGGGCTGTGTATTTGGCATGAAATTGTTGTGGGTTACACAGAGCCTGGTGCAGCTCCTGCTTTCACCCTGCTGCCAGGGCTGTGCAGTCTCTGCTCACATGACTGTGGCTCTGTGGAGCCCATTCCTTCTGCCTTATCTTTTATTCTCTTCTGTTCAGACGTTTTATTCAGTGCTTGTAATCATCATATCTGAGTTCCTACCAGCAGCACATAAGTGATTTATCATAAGTTTCATGTTTTAATCCACAATTCTTCTCTTTTAGAACTGAGAAAAAAGACAACTTTCATTTGTGCTGGGGGGATATTACAGAAATACAGGGCATCAGGTGGGGTTTTTTTCAATAAAATAGCATTTTAAAACCCTGCAGAAAATCAAGAGCCTCTGGTTAGGTTTGAGTCCAGAAACATCTTGTCAAAAATGCCTGTTTCTTAAGGCTCAGTGAAAATGGTCAGATCCCTTGAAGAACAGTGCTGTTTGTAAGATAAACCCTTCTCAGGTGAAACAAGACTCAGTCCTCTTGGGTTTTATATTTCTGCATGTTGGCTGCGCTTCAGAGCCTCTGAGAGTTACTCGAATGCAGCTGTACAGGGAGAATGGTCTCTTTATAGAGCAAATGTATGTCTGGAGAAACAGCTTTGGTAGGCAGCAAGGAGGGAAGGAGCAGGCGGGATGGGAGGACATAGGTCTCAAATGAATTGACTTGAAAAACAAGGGGGATTTTGTTTGTTTAGATGGTGGATTTTTTTAAGGAAAACAAACCTACTATCCTGGGAACCTTTTGTCTTTTTCATTAGACAGGTCTGACTCTTGGACATTGATGAGACAGTTGGGCATTGCTAAGACTATGGAACATCAGGGTCAGCCAGTCCTGCCCCTACAAATCCAACCTCCCTGTGAGGGCTGGCACAGACTGTGCTGCTCCACTGCCCCAGGAGCTTCAAAGAAAGATAAAAATCTTCAACTGACCATGCTCAAGGTGATGTCTGACTCTTCTGGTACTCAGTGGGGCCAGGATTTCCCTCTTTGTCTCAGTGCTGAGCAAAATTTAGAGCTCTTAGACTTTCTGCAGAACTAGTGAGCCCACAAGTTTTTTTTTGTCATTGGTTTTAGCAATAAAATAATTTTCTCAAATCTGTAGGTCTCACAAATTAACAGGTGTTATACAAAAAGAGAACGGGGAGAGTCCAGTCATTCCCCTGCGAGGCTGAGCAGGATCAGAAAATTGGTTGGGTCAGAACAGGAGTTCCATAGGTTGGTTCTAAGCTGGTTTCTGCCTACACAATGGAGAGCAGGTTTGGGATTGGACTTAGGTCCTTTGTTTTCTGTTCAGGTGCACCTGTCACCATAAGCACAAGGCACTTATGTTGAGGGGAATGTGCTGGTGAACTGAACTATAGATCTAGAGGACAATGGCACATGTGCTCATTTGCTTGGTTCTCTTGGTTCCCCCCTCCAGAGAGCTCAACTTCTTGGGGCTGGGATAGGCAGTACAGGGTGTGAACTGATTTTAGGGTTGGCTCAGCCTTGCTCTTGGTCATCAGTGCACATAGATTTTGAGATATATCTTGAAGCTTGCTGTTCAAAGACTGCTTGATGGCTTTCCATGGAGAGTGAAGACACTAACCTTGGTTGAAGCTCATTGCACCTGATTTTTAAAGTTAATGAGAAGGAAAAGTTTACAGAATACTTCTGCCCAGGCAGCTGAGGTTCTCAGCAGTAATATGTGTTTATAACTCCACCATTGAATCAATAAACCACATGCTATTTCCCTCCTAAAATTTACAGTCAGATCTGTTGCTGCTTAACAGGGCAAGTAGAAAATAGAGGCATGTAGCCAAACTAGGCCTTAAATGGCTCTTTCCGTGCTCTACAGGTAGGTGACCGTTTTCCTTTTTTCCTGGAGAAGCAGTCTAGTGTTTCTTTCCTCTGTGCCCAGCTGCATAAAAGTCAAGAGTAAATGAAACCCAGGCCCAGCTTTGAAGGCATTTCCTTGCAGGCCGTGTAGTAAGTGTTCTACCATGCCTCGCTCCCTCTTTGAGAAATGGTTGGGCTGATTTTGGGATTAAGTCCTAATAGTTAAGTAACACTGTCTGCCATTTGCTTAGGTGCTGAATCAGGAAAACAGCTTTGCACGGGGTGTTTGGGGGAGGGATGTAACGCGTCCATGCCATGAGCAGAGCGGCTGCATTTTTCTCACAAAGGAACAATGCACCCAACAGCTGTTGAGCAAACAGCCCTGGCTTTATAGCTGCCACAATAAGTGTCATTCACGCCGTCCTGGGGCACAGCCCAAGGAATGCTGCACACCATCTGCACCAAAGGGAGAGAAACAAATGCAACCCTTGCTCACAGCACTGCAGGCACATTTGGGAAAAGTCAGATGGCCTTGGATCATCAATGCAGCATTTAAACAGACCAGAGGAAAATAGGCTCACAGAGTCCACAGATACAGAGCGAGATTGTGATGCTCTTGGTCATACCCCGGCCACAAGAGGTTCTCTAGAAGTTGCTGAGCTTGCCAACGACATCTGGGGGATGTTTGAGCATCAAAGATTTGATTTGGACACTTGTTATTTGCTGAAGAATCTTAACAGATTTATGTAATTATTCCATGTAATTTATTCACACACACCTACAAAGCACACATCTAGTAGGCAGTAGCAGTGCAGGTGCTCAAGGAAAACCCTGCTGGCTTTGAAGTGATTTTTCAGAAGTGCATTTTCCCTCCCTATATGTCCCTTTGTGCCATGGAAACTGGGTGTAGCTGTTCTGCCTTGCCATGGGAACACTGTTTCGAAGAACATTTCCTTTAACCAGGCTTTTAGCACATCCATTTTGATTTACATCCAAATGGGTCACAGACATCAATGCAGTATTATATGGGCAGAAAAAGGGAATAAAATGCTTTTAACATGAAAAATATGCTCTTGCATACAGGCCAACTTTTGTTCTCTTTCAATTTATCTAGGATTTGGTTGGGTTTAATGCTAGGACTGAATTCAGTACTGGCATAAGTGAGCACAACTCCATTAGTGCAAATGGAGTCTCAGCATTTATGTCAACAGTGAACTTAGATCATTGAATTTTTCCCATGTTTGGGCTTGCATGTTTCCTGCAAGATAATATACACATGAACTTGCCCATATGCTGCACATATGCACATAAAAATCCACTGAGGAGGACATTTGGCTCTTCGCTCCATGTTGACTTTATGTAGAGAAACTGCAATCAACTTGTGAATTTTTTGCTTCTCCTGTAGCTAATGTGCCATGCATCTTTAAGGGTCAGCCATGCAGAATGCCACATTGTGAGTAAAATCCCTAGTAGGAGAGGCAAACATGAAAATTGCTTTTCTTTCCTCAGTCTGCAGGACCGCATGTGCACACAGATCCATGTGATTAATTTGTACTGATTTTTTCTGCCCCATTATCATGAAGTTGAACACTGTTGTGAACAGAGGGGTGCATAAAGATACTATAGATGCTTATCATTAGAGTGAATTGTAATATTTATTCAGCTGCAGGCCTCAAGAGTAGTGCATGCCACGAGTTCTGCTAGCTTGAAGAATAGCAAGGCCAAGGCAGAGATGTCTCACTCTCTGCCATGCTTCCTGCAGCATTGGCGGTGTTGGGCTGGTCATCAGGTTTGAGAGAAGTGTGAGTATTGCATTTTCCTGGATTACCAAAGCTTAGATGCCCTGAATATAGACCGTGACCTGGCTGCATTGAGAACACAAAGCTGACAGCTGATTTTTGCCACGAACTTTTACTACAAATGCGTGGCAAAGGTGACAGGCATGCGCAGGTAAGAGTTGTGTGCACTGGTCAAAGGTTATTGGCCATCTGGAGGCCAGGTGTCCTCAGCACTGAGGAGTCTGTGTTTGTGGCACCAAATACTTCCCCCCAGTATTTAAAAGCAGGGGGATGTATTTGGTGCCCACAAACACGGACAAAAGGAAAAAAGTAATATTTTCCTTTTTTGTTTGTTTTTAGATTGAACGGCCTTTGGTATATCCTGAGAGTGACTTTTCCAGTGCTCCCTCTGCCCAACAAAATGGGGTGTCCTTGTTTTTTCAGTATCAAAAGAGCTAAATAACATTTGTGGTGAGAATCAGGGGACACTGGCCTATGGAGCAGTGTGAAATGGGATCGCTAGGAAGAAAAGTAGGGCTCTGCCCACATATAAAACTTGACCCTTCTCTGTGAACATTATCCCTGTGAATAATTGGAAATATGCAGTCAGGCTTCCTGCTGTGTCCCATCCCCTGAGGCCACACCCGCTGTATTGCTTTACATGGTGCAGCAATGCACAGCGAGATTTACATATATATCACAGAAAAGTGTTTACAAAAAAAATTAGCATGTGATTGAGCTGGGAAGCTGCAGAGGGCCCCAACTGTATGAGTTTCCATGCGCTTCAGCCAGAAGATTTATTTCCAATTTGTTATTCATAAGGGAAGAGAGAGAGAGATTGGGACAGGGTCCTTTGAAGTGGAAAACAAAGTCTTCTATTCAGCCTTCAGCTTAATAGAATACACATGACACAGGCTTGGCATGGCGGCCGCTTTCATGTAATGTGCTCCTTGTCATTTTGCTTTCCTAGGCTGTGAATGCTAGTGGGAATGGGTATTGCCCTGGAAAAGTCAGGTTATCCCCTGCAGCCTTCTGCAGCAGGAACACAGTGTGAGCAGGTAGAAGCCTTTTTGGTGATGGTGGTGAGGAACCCAGGCTGAGCCAACTGCTGCAGTCGTGTTGCTTGTAATTCCCAGGTTGTGTTTCATGTTGCAGGAGCATGTGGAGAGAGAGCAGTGTTGTTGGGGCTTCTGCAGGCATTACATGGGCACTTCTGCCCTTTTTGGGAGCCTCTGAGCTGTGCCCCTTGGACTCTGAACTCTGCCTGACCTGAGCTCTCACCATTATCCCCCCGAGTGGAAGGCTCTTCTGCTTCTGTGCAGCATCTAGGATGGCAGAGTGCGCTCTAAGCACTGTATCACTGCAATAGCCAGCAATTTTGTTCAAAGTCAGTGTTTTGGGGAGATACGTATATGGATCCTATGTTTCTTTCCAGGAACAAGGCCCTGGTTTTATAGTAATCTACAAACCTCAACAGCTTCTGTGCTTTGCCCTGTCTTAATGGTATTAAAACCCACTCAAAGGCTGAGTGTTTTTGAACAACTTACAAGCCTGACATACCACAAAGCCCTGTCAATTAGTTGGTCCATGGGCTATGAGAGAAAACATGTGTGACCTCCAGCACGTCATGTTGGCCCACAGCATCGTGTGGTTAGAAAGAATTTGGACTGGAGTCCTGCTGGTCCTCTTGGCCCTGTGACACTTGTTCCTCTTGGCTTCCTCCAGAATCATGTCCTCATGCCCTGCTTCCCTCTTGCTCTTCTACGTGTTCAGGTTGGAGCTCTGGGTGAATCACCGAAATTGGAGATGGAAAGAAACACATGAAGTCATCTCATCCTGCCCTTGCCAGTGCAGGATTATTCCCCACAGTACAGTCTTGAGTGCCTTCTCCAATCTATTTTTAGATGACTCAAAGGAGAGGGCTTTCCTCTCCTCCCCAGGGAGGCTGGCTCCATGCTTCAGTAGACCTCACTGTTGGGGAATTTGCTTCCTGTTCTCCAGCCTCAATTCTCCTTTTCCCTAATTTAATTCAACTGTTCCTGGCTCCACCCTTTTAAACCATTTTCCGTATTGCATGACTGTTGCAAATACCTGTTGTCAATTTGCAGGCATAATGGATGGGAATTCATCACCGTTTGCCTTGCTTGGCAGAGGCTCTTTGTGCAGAGCTGCACTGGGAAGCCAGGCTTTATCAGAAACTAGATTTTAGAGCTACATGCCAAGAAATCAGAATGACCTTTTCCTTCTTCTTCGGACAATGACATTAGCATAAAACCCCATCATGACTGAGAATATGCTGGGCTTCTGGCAAAGCCATGAACGTCTGTATTGATGGGCTGGTTTTCCTCTTAGTCCTTCAGCAGCTCTTCCACAGTGCATTTTTACATGGCAGCAGTACCTGTTCTGAGTTCTCGGGTTTAGCTGTAGATGTACAGATGTTTGGAGAATGTTTAATAAAAAAATTCTGTTTTTATCAAAAGAAAGCTAGGGCTCCAGCAGCTCAGTTTCTAAACCCAGACTTTCAATTCAAGGTTTCTTAAGCACCTGAAGTGTTTTGCAAATGGGTGCTGAAAGTGGGATTTATGCTTTGACAACACCCAGATACTCTGGAAGGTAGTTTGTCTAAGGGAGTGTGTGTCCTTCTTCCATCAAGACTAAGCTGCAAGAGAGCTGTGTGTCCAAAGACTGTAAGTTATTCCAGAAAAGCATATTATGGTTTTGAAGAATTATGAATCTCTATTTATTTATTTATGAGATGAAAATCAGTTTCTGCTGTGGGTGACGGCAGAATAGCAGCCCATACCAAAAACACCAGGAAAAGAATGGCTAGCAATAAAGAGGCTGGAACCCCTTTAGTGCTTTCGTACAGCAGAGCTGCAGCTATTTAGCTGTGGCAGGGTACCAAACAACATTGTGGCTGGCCATTGTTGCTTGAACAGTTTGATTTTTAAAACATTCAACTGAAATATAACCACCAGCCAAGTTGGAAGAAGCGAGTCACGAGGACAGCATGTTAAATGAAGAGTCAGCAAACGAGAGAAGAGTTCTCCTGCTCCAGTGGAAAGTGGCTGTACTGCAGACCAGGAGCCCAAGAGCAATATCTCAGCCTAGCACTGCTATCCAGTTGCTTTTAAGAAAATTTTATAGTACAGAAGTAATATAACTTTAAAAAAGAGAATGCCACAGCTATAAAATTAAATTGCAGATTTCTCTGCGGTGGGCCTCCGAAGGGCTGTGGATCCCATCCCTTTTTGCTCAGTACTGATCCTCACATCGTAAACCAGAAACCTCTCCTCCAGAGAGGTTCCAATGTGAAGTGTTTCAGGAGAAAGGGGTGATGGAGCAGGGTGAAGGAGGAGAGAGCGCAGTTACTGTAGCTGCCGTGGTAAACCCCTCCCAGCAGACTGGCCTTTGCTACTGATACTGAGTGGGCTCATCAAACTGTGTGACATGACTTGAGAGGTGTTTTTGGAAGGCACTGTTTTTGTTGGGGCTTTAAATGTGCGTGTTTAAATGCTGCTGTGAGTTAATGGATGGGAGCAGGGTGTGTGGGAGCCATGGAGAGGAGGGTGTGTGGTCCCTAATGACGCCAAGTGAAAAACAGAGACACACCTGCTTTGGGATATAATGGGAGTGATAAGAGTAATTTCTTAATGATGGGGTTTTTTGGGGAGTGTGAGGGGAAGGGTTGGTTTAAGAAATGTAGGGAAGCAAACAGGACTTCTATCTGGTGGTAGTGGGAGCTGTTCATTTTAAATGGGAGCCTTGGGTACATCTGGGCTGAGCTGATACTGGTTCTTGCATGCCGCCCTCCCGCTCAGTGTTTTGCTTTGTGCTGTTTTATCTGCCAGAAAGAAAATAAATTCACAAAATATTTGCAAAGTTGCATGGCCACAGGCTTAAATACATACATATGAATTCCCTGAAAGCAATTTGCTTCAAGCCCTCCTCAGTTCCAGACGTCTTTCTCACTCCATCTGCTTGTTCAAGTACACAAGTTCCTTGGGAAAAATCACTTATTACATCACTCAAAAATGCCACAAAAATAGCTTTTCTCTAAAGTTCCCATCCTCAGAGTTAACTCACAGGGGGATCAGATAGATTCAAACATTTAATAACTTTTTATTTTCCTTTCTCTTTAAACACAGGATCTCTGGTCATGGAAGCAGGGTCACGTGGTGGATTCTTGGCAGTCAGCAGTCTGTGGAGCTTTTGCAGGTGCAAAGGATTATATGTTATACTGGGAAAGACTAAAGAAGAAAGGGAAAAATGTGCAAATCTATTAAGTATAGCTGAACAACATTCCTTTGTAATTCAAGTTTGTTTAGAAGAAAACGGATCCAGTTGTTTGGAAATAGGGAAGTCAGCAAAGGAAAGAGAAGAAGAAGAAAAAAAAAACTCAACTAGGGTGTCTGTTTGAAAGACAACCAATTTGTTTTTGACAAATTTCTGTTATTTAAAAACTGTGGGCCTGTCAGTCAGGCTTTGTGATTATTTCAAAGTTGATTTGTAAAATCCTCATCCAGGAGAAACTTAGCTTGGGTGGGGGTTTCTGCAGCTGTTCGCTCTGAGCACTTCCCCAGGGGCTGAAGTGATTGCAGAGGCCGTGATTCACCATTCCTGTGACAGCTCTGACAGCCATGTAGATTAACTGGAGGCAGGAGAGCAGAGGGCCAGCACTGCTCAGCCTGGAGGCAAAACCTTCTGCAGCAAAAAAACCCAGAGGATGAAACATCTGGGCAATCTCCAGACACTACAACAAGAATAAAGAGTGGCAGAATACAACTGCACTATTTATTACCAAACAAGCCAGAAGTTAATTGAATTCTTCAGTAGGCTTCTTGCTTGATTTTAGCCTACTGTACTTGTCCCCAAAAAAAACAAAAAGAAGGAAAAAAAATCAATTAATGACTCATCAGTATAGCTGACAAATTTGAGGGAGGAGAGATTCAACTGTCTTAATAGAAAAAACAGATTAATAGTAAAGGGTTGGATAGCCAGAGCTTTTTCCCCATGGAGCTAAAAACATCTTGAGATTCCAAACCAGTAACAGAATATGTGGAAAAAATAAATCCTGTTTAAAGAGAAATTATAGCATTTCTTGAAATAGATATTATCAAAAGCAAAGCTTGTTCTTTGATAACTTACAAAATCAGAGCCATTACATTGTATGTAATTTTTAAAAAATAAGTTCTGTTAGGGGAAATGAAGTATTAATAGCAGCAGAATTCCAGCAGAGACTGAGGCTTTGTTTTGAAGGGCACTGAAACTGCACAGCTGAGGGGAGGCAGCGTGGCTGTAGCTGCACAGAGTTAAGCAGATTGGGTGTGTGAGCAGTGAGGGAATGGTTTAGGTGGAACTGATTCCATTTTGGGGCCGAGGGAATATTTTAGGTGACCTCTTGTGGTCTTGTCCAGCTGTATTTTTTCTGTTTATGTTGATGGGAAGGGAGTTCTATTCTGCTTAAGATCCTGCTGTTGGATTTTACACAGACTTCATCAATCAGTGCAAACAAAAGAAGAGGGAATGAAGCAGATAGTTCATTTTTGTTTTGGAACAAATCAAGCTAACAGACTAAAAATGCTTTAAAATGCAATCTGTATGTCTGCAGGTGTGATGGGGATCATTACTTTACCTCTGTTGATTTCTTTACAGTTAGATTGATACAAAAACTGTGTTCAGGCATGTTCAGAGAGCTGGAAAGGTTATCTGATATACCCAAGGCCTTGCAGAGTAATTTCCTGAGGTCCAATTTGGTGCCTCAGTTAGAAATTTAGCCCAGTGCCTCCAATTCCTTCTCTGTATGTCCTAATTCTGACCAGTTGTGCTTGGACTTGCTACTATTTAGTGGATGTTCAGCAGTGTCTGCTCCTTTTCTAGCAGAAATCTTGCAGAAGGAGCTTCCAGAGGCACAGCTGTGCATGGACATGTGCTCACTGTCCTTTGGCACAGGCTGGGGACACCAACACTTGGTGTTGGAGGAGACACCAGGTCCTGGAACAGCACAGAGACTTCCAGGTCCATGTGGTGGTAGATGAGACACTTCAGCCTGGTTGCCTTCCTAGGCTCTGTTCCCCAAGCACAAATCTTTGAAGAGCTGGAGTCTTAATTTGTAGATCATGCTGTAATTGGTGAGGATAAATATTCTCTGGGTTATCCTTCCTCCAGCCTGGTTTTCCTTCTCTGTGCTTTGTCTCCCTCTTCTTTCCTTTTCACCAGCAGTATTGTAATTTTCCTTTCTCATGTGTCCTTTGAGAACCTGCTTCAAAGCTTAGGAGGCTGAGCTCTTTTTGGGTCAGAACCTTCCCCTCTGTCTCCATTGCCTCCCCCTGAGATACGTAACAAGCTGGCTCTGATATTGATCTATTCTGGTACCGCATCCATTCTCTTTCACTGAAAATATTTCGCCTTCTTGCTGAGGGGAGGCAGTGGAAAAATGATTCCTGCATTCTGAACAATGGATTCCATAGTTAAAAATTGTTAACTACCTACGTGTAGCCTCAGATGAGGGAAGAAAAAGCCGACCAAACTCTTTACCCCTTTCTTTCCATCCCAAAACAAAAAAATTAAAACCTCACCAGTACCCTGTGAATAAAACAAGGGGGATGCGTGCATAGAAGTGATTTAAAATCACTGTGTTATAAACCTTAAAAGGCTAATGTCATCCAAAAAACAACCTTTGCACACAGATATGCTGTCAAATGCCACCATGGTGGTGGTGGGATGGTGAAATCACACAGTCAGGCTTTTCTCCTGTGTTCTTTGCTTGAATTCAATACTTTCTAAAAATATGTTAGAGGTCCTGAGGGGCAGGGTAATAAGCTGAAAGAAACTGAAAGAAAAGTCCTGTTTAGCTTCCCTTTATGGCGCGCACACACGTGTGTGTCTGTAGGAGTCGGTTATAACTATTTGGTGAAGACAGAACCAAGAGCAACAATCTGTTGAATTCCATCCCCAGTGCCTGTGAAATGGCAGCAGTTTCAGCCAAAGTGCTGCAAGGGGCGCAACGCTGCCGTATTGAGCCCTCATATGTAAGATGGATGTATGTGATCCATGGGCTTTTTATGGAAACATAATAGGCATGAACATAAATATTAGAGATTTGGAATCCTCTCTGACTTGTCTGTTAATAATTTAATCCCTCAAGGCCTTGTCCAGCTTTATCATCATCTTTGGTGTCTAAACAGAGATGTTTGGAGCAGTCAGGGAGTGGGAAAAGGTGATACCTGAGCAGCCGGTGGGGAAGAACCCAAGGGTAGATCTAAATGAGATTTTAAGCCTGAGGTTGTGTTTTAAACAAACCTTGCCTTGTGTCTGAACTGTTTGGACACCACCCCAAGACTGGGCACGGCATGGAGGCAGAGAAGGGAAGCATGTCCCCATACAGGCATGATTCTGGTTTCACCCCATGCTCAAGTCTTCTCTGGATTTAGACTGCCTGGCTGGACCACCCCAGCCCTGCAGTGTCCAAGGCAGGCTGTGCCAGGAGAGCTTCTGTGTGGGTTTCCTGTGTTCTCCATGGAAATGGGACAGTGGCAATGAAATCCTGCCATTGGGTATTAGCTGTTGGAAAAGAAAAATACTGCCCTGGAGCAGCGAGGTGATCCCCAGCTTGTCAAAGAACCTAAATGTCCATTTAATGCGACTGAAAATTTCCCCTGTTAAGCTGCCTTCTTTGTCACTGCCATAAGAAAAAGTGTGGCTTAACATTAATAATTAATGCTGTGTGGTGACAAAGTCACCACGAATGGAGGTGCAAGTCCAGTGAGTCATAATGCACTAACGAGAGCGTTTTGCACATTAACAGGGAGGATTTCCCATCACTTTTGTTTCGATCTAATCGGGTCTGACAGGATTACACACTGTGTCTAAAAGCCTCTTTAACTCTATAGCTCCAAATAAATTTTTGAGTAGTTCTCAAGATTTCCCTGCAGAGTCTGCTTGGAACATGCTCCTAACCCTGAATTGGTTAAATCTCTGGAGGGTGCAGTGCTTTGTCTTGGTATTTCTGCTGAAATCCAAAGAGGTTCTCGGATCACTTTGCTCTACTATAGGCAGGTGTTGTTCTCACACTGATAAAGGACCAGAATAAACTTCCTCGTAAAAATTTTTAACATGATATCAATAAAGTAAAAGTTCAAATAAGAACTTATTGATTGTAGAGTTCTGAAAAAGACCATTTGTGAACGTGGAAATCATTGTAAGAGGATGCTGTGAGGTTTAGCATTGGACCTGAGCCACTCAGTTTTTCAACCTGGAAATTGGGATTTGATCCTGAATCGGTCCTGGGTAACCTCCAGGTGTCAGTACAGAAAAGAATAATAAAGAAAGCCAATAGTACAGTTTGACCATAATTTTTTTTCTTTTCCTAAGATGGACTAATTCCAACAAGGAACAAATTCCCATCTCTTGAAGTGAGCTTGACCTACAGAACAGGGCTGGTGTTGCAGAAGAGAGAGCGGGGGTCTGGCCATATGACAGGAACTCAGAATCAGGCAGAACCCCTGTAATGGCCAGAAGGATTCTCTGCACCCTTTAGAAAAGGAGGAGAAGTTAAAATGGTACAGAAAAGCGAGATGCCAAAACCGAAGCAGAACTTCTCCTCCTCCCTTCATAGGATCTTATTTGAGGATTGTGTCTAAGTACCTGTGAAACATTTTCCTGTAGCAGCAAATTCTACAGGCTGCAAGGACTTAGGGTTATGTATTGTTCCCAGGTGAAGTATTTCACTCTGTTCTGATGCTTTTAGTTGTGTATGACAGCTAAAATGGTAGAAAATGCCAGCAGCAACGTAGGGGAATATCTTAAGTCTTCAAGTCTTTTTATTCTTATTGCCAAAGGTAAATCATTCTCTGCAGATGTCTGTCACCAGCACTTCCATCAAGGACTGGTCACTGGGAAAGTGTGAGTAGCAGGGGGATTTTCTGTTTAACACCCTGACTTGGTAAAGTTTGGCTGCTCAGCTGAATTGCAAATATACAGTGACCATTGTAACTTCTTGGGAGATGGGTGATGAATTTTCCACTACTGTGTGAAAGTGTATTTTCCCAATAGAGGAATTTGTCACTCTGCTAGAAGTACTAAAGAGCCAAGAGCCTTCTCCAATGTGAAAATCCATCTTTTTGCCTTTTTGCTGAGCCCAAGTCATCCCCACATCTGTCTAGGGCAAGGGAGAAAGGAGCCTTCTCCAAGAGCGAGTCAGTGAGTGAGCCTGGTCACAGACTGCCTGTAAAGGTGCCTTTTTCTCCATCAGCTCTGCAGAGAAACCAGGATGATTTAGGAGTGGGAGGCTGGATGTGTCTGGGCCTTTCTTGTCCACCTGATACTCTGATGCTTTTCCCGGTCGCTGATTAGTGGAATAGACTCCAGCCTCATGTGGCAGTTCTTGGTGAGTTCAGTGACAGAAGGAATTTAATGATTATTAAATAAATAAATGATTTAAAGATCTGTTGGGCCCTATTGTGTATTAGTGCACTGCACAGCCCTCCTATTTTCAATGAATAGACAGTTTGTGTCTGTTGTATCAATCTGGTGATTGGAAGCAGTTAAGTTTGAAGTTCCTTTATCCTGTTCCTGGATACCTGTGTACTAAGCTTTAAGAGGTCACTCTAAAATTATCTTGGACATTTAGAGTCAAGGCTGGAGAATATTCGTTTTGTCAGACTCTCTGCCTTCAATAAAAAGCAGTCCCCAACAAATGCTAGCTTTAATCTCATGTTTTTGTCAAGCATATACAAACTTGCTTTTAATTTAGCCGCTATCCTGCTGCTTGTTGTGCTTATGAAGCTTTTTATTGTTTCTGTTGCCATTCTGAATTGATTGGTAAATCTGTACCAAATACTTCCTAGTGATGGAAAAAGAAATATTGAAATTTTAATAACGAGAGAGTAGGGAAGATCCAGATGTCAGCTGGGGAAAAAATGAAAACCAATCAGCCTTGATTAAACTTTTCAGATAAGGATTTGGGAACATCATGTCAGGATAAGTTGTGTTTGTTCTAATCACTCTATCAGCTGAGACTGAAGCTGCTGCCAGTAAGAAACTCTCAGGAATAAATGCATTAAAAAAGTTACAGGAATCTGATAAGGGACATAAGTTAGTCTGAATAAAGTGTTGCCATCAGAGCTGGGTGATGCTTTGAGATTTTTTTGCTTGATACAGGCCTGACAGCCATGTGGTTCACTGTTTAATTTTAGCTTGGTCTGTGGGCAAAGGAAGGGCTTCTACATCCAGACTTGTAAAGCCACTTTTTTCCATGGAGATTATTTTTACCATTCTAAAAATACATTGCTGACATGAGTACCAAAGTTGCTATCCAGACCATTCTCTCAAAGCCTTTTGGTCACTTACGCAAAAACTGGCTCACAATAAAAGGATTTTCTGACCTTAAGAAGGTCCAAGAATGGACTGGAATTTAGTTTAACTTGCTCATAGTTTCTGCTTTGACTTCTTGAATGCAGCCCATTTTTCTGCTTTTTAGTGAGGTATCACTGCTAGAAAGCTTCCGGCAGAGTGAACCACACAGGCCAACCTTATGGGAGTGGAAGCTGCTCCTAAAACCAGGCATTTTGGGCTGCTCACTAACTCAACTTTCCTGCTATTCTTGTTTGAGATCCAGGGGACTGCACATGTGCCTTACTGCATCTCCTGAACTGTCATGGGACATTCCTTAATTAACTGTAAGAAGTCAAGTAGGGTGCCAGCTGGCCCAGCCTCCTCCTTCATAAAACAGGGGTTTAATGTGTTCGAGTTAAGGTGGTTGAGAGAGAGAAATGCAGGTAAAAACACAAGCCAGCCGGGAAAATGTTTTTTTTTTTTTTCATTACTTTACTGATTTTAGAAGAAATGTTTTTCCCCCTCTCCCATCCCAAGAAAAGAGAGATCAATTTTTCTACATTCCATAAAACTTGGAACAGAAAATAGATTATTTTTAGCTTATTCCCTGGGTACTGTGTAGGGTTCAGTCTTTGGAGTCGCTTTGTTCCCGGCTGTAGCAGATACAGGATTTATACAAGCTCCAGAGGAAAAAAAAATTAGGAGAAAGAAGCAAGATTTCAGAATGAGTCTCTTGCTCTCTTTTCTCCCCCCTTTCTTCCCCTTTCATTCTTCGCTTACTGCTGCTCCTGCATTTCCAAAGTTCCCTTCACCTTGGCTCTTCTTCAGCATGAATTACTCTTTTGAACTATTTTGAACAGAGGAGGGAAAGATTAGAGTTGATTTTAGGATGGAGAAATAAGGCAAAGGGAATAAAATCCTGGGAGGAAAAGCAGCAAAGCTGGTCCCTAGATAGCACAAGAGGCCAGGCTGTAGTCACAGAGTTAAAATACAGAGACAGACACACGTTTGGGGGTGAGACATGCAGATGGATAAGCTGAAGATTTCTGGCTTTCAGGAGGAAAGTCACAGCTGAGCTGGCTGTGGCAAGTGACAGTAATGAGCTCCAAGGGTGAAGTTTGGGAGTGAGTAGAGAATAAAAGTGCCCCTGAGGGTAAGACGGTACTTGTGGCAGCAGACTTCTGACAATTTTCTAAGACCCTTGGGCAGCTTCACATTGTTGTTATCCAAAGTGGAGCTGATTTAATCTGTTGGAGATGAGCTCCATCCCAAACACTTACTTGTCTTTTTTCCTTGAAACAGTCCCAGATCCAGTCCATGTGTATCTAGCAAGTAGCACAAGCGTATGTGTTTCAGATACATAGCATGTTTCTATCTTTCTAGCATTTACATGGTCAGACTTTAATTCTCTAGGCAGAACACAGTGTGACTGGTTTATTTTCCCATCTCTGCAAATGAGTAAGCAGTTTCTTCCTTCCAAACTTGCTGTAGATGTGGGAAGTGGAATCGGTTATCCTTACAACCTTCCTATGTTCATATATGTACAGAGTCCAGAACAAAAAGACAGTAACGTCCCTGGGGATGTTTGGATTTACAGTTAACCAGCAGAGAGCTGTTTTCTAAAGTCAATACACAGTAACAAAACACTCTGTGTACAGACCTTGGACAGACATACCTGGGCTCTGACGTGAGGGAACGTGCTGTAGGCATTAATAACAGAGCAGTGTTGACCACAGCCCTGGGAATTATAGGCAGTGTGGCATTCATATTCACACAACAATGTCTCACTTGTGCTTGGTATTTTAATTTTCTCAGGTGGATTTGCAGCTGCAGTCACCACACCTCTTGACGTAGCAAAGACGAGAATTATGTTGGCAAAGGTAAGAGGGAAGGAGGCCACCAGACAGGCTGGTGAATGGCCTGGGTATTCCAGGGTTTCTATAGGTCGTTAGAGAATGAAATCCAGCACCTGTTAATAATCATTTCTGCTCTTGTCCTCGAAGACAGGAGTAGATGTGACCAGGCACTGCATGCAGAACTAATGAAATTGTTGTGTTCCTTTCCTTGAATGCTCCTCTGGTCCTTTCCCAAAGGAGCTGTCTGAAACAGACTTGGGCTTGTGCTGAACTGCCAGAGTCTCATGCAGTGTCTTTAGGAGAAAAGCCTTGCAGAGTCAGACACCCAAAGTTAAACTGCTCATTAGGGATTTATTCCGCTGTTGTTTTGATAATTCGGAGTGTGTGTATGTCTTTTCTGAGGAGGGCTTGGTACTGGGTTTTCTGTCCTAAAATTCTAAGCTATAGAGATTGTGATGGGGGGTTGGCAGAAGGAAGATTGCTTATAAGATCAGTAAGTTTAATAAGTTTAGAAATTGCTAGTGAGTCTGGTGTTCCCATCATCATCTCACTGACCCAGAGCAGAGCTGACAGCCACAGAGCTAAGAGCCCTTAGCAGGTGGATGCTCCTAAAGCCTTTCCCAGCCCTGAAAAGAGCTGTTGTGTTGGTGAAGGATGGGCATTCTGGAGTTTCTGTGGGTGTTTTTTACCCTGTTGCTCAGGTCTCTCAACTTGGGGTGTTTCTTGTTGATAACATGCACCTCCCCAGCTGAGTCCCATCTGCGCCCACCATGTTGCTGTGTTGTGTATCTGTCATTGCTGGCTTGTGTCTGCTGCAGCTTATCTGTCTTTGTGTAGTGTCAGTGATAAACCTGTAAGAACTGGGTTTCATTTATCTCTGCCTCTCTCCTGAGCAATCAGGTAAAGAAATGAGGATGCTTTGAGGTGTTCTGGGACCATTCAGTTTATATTAGTCATCTCACATTAACTAGGTCACACATGGAATTTCATTGTCTCTAGTCCTGCTGTTTGTCCTCTGTTTTGCACTCAAGACAATTTTCACATGCATTGCACTACTCAGGGGTTTTTTTGGTTCTTTTAAATCTAAAGGAGCAGCAAAGTCACTTGTTGGTGCTTTGAGAGTGTGTTTTTATTAAGGTCTTACCGCAGTATCAGCTGCTGGATGTAGAGCTGAGTGTAGTGCAGAAGGGACCAGGTGTCCAGTTCTGAACTAACCAGCTCTGTGACCTTGATTGTTTTGTTCTTCTGTGCCTCTGTTTCACTTTCCACCCTTTTTTTCATTCCTGGAGACAAGGAGCTTCTGCCTGTGCCTGGGGTAAGGAGGTCATTAGGATGTCCGTAATTCCTGTCATGTAGAACTAACCAGGGACAGGAGCTCAGTAAATAACTAAACCTCTGCCAACAGTTTCCAATCTCTCTCTCTCTGTGGTGCAGGCTGGTTCCAGCAACGCCAGTGGGAATGTTCTGGCTGCCCTTGGTAGCATCTGGAGGACACAAGGCCTGTCAGGGTAAGGACGTGCTGCACCTCAGGGGTTGTGTGTCTGTGTGTTAGGGGGTGTGAGAGGATGGGATGGGATCTGTTTATATTTAAATATTGGCATACAGAAAAGCCTTTTGATTTCTGTACACCTGGACAGGGAGCAACAGTCGGGTAGCTAAGAACAAGTCCCTCAGGGAGGTTGAGTGTCCTCGCCTTAGCACTGGCTGGGGGCAGTGTCCAGGGAAGAGCACAGAAAAGGGGCATTGTTGGGAGTATATCCAACCTCTAAGCCCAGCTCCAAGGGTCAGAGGCAAGGCTGGCTTTGTGTTAATAACCTATGATGGACTTTTCCCTGTGAATGTGTGCGTTTGTGATTTGTACCCATTTAAATTCAGGCACATCTCGTGGCAGTGAAGACAGCAGTTTCATTTGAGGGGTGTGAACCCCCTCTCCTGAGGTGTCAGGGAAGGCCAGCATAGGACCCACATGCCCCTTATGGGCAGTTTTTCTTCCTCCTGGCAATTCCTTGCAGATTTGAAAGCACCAGCAAGGTCTCCTCTGTTCCTTTCAATTGTCCATTCTTGCTGTGAAGCGCAATGTGAGCAGGCAATGCCAGTGTGGTGCCAGCAGTGGCGAAAAGCTGAAGCAGAGGGAGGGAGCCATGTGCTCCCTGACTTGTGCTTTGAACCTCCTCTTAGGTCTGGCCTTGAGCACGTGGCCCTGGATTTTTGCAGTGCAGAACCCATTGCAAAAGTGCTTGAGTACAAAGAGTAGGTCTGAGCAGCCACAGATCAGCTCTCCGGGGCTTTCCGCTGTAGCCAGAGTGTAGGAATGTTCTGGGCTTTCCTCTGACCAGCTGTGGAAGTCTGGGGTGATGTCCATCCAGTCTCTTAAGTGCCTCACTTTGCCCAGTCCTGAGACAGAGAATTGCTCTCCTGACCTTGGAACAGTGTGGGAACACAGAGTCTTCTGCTAGTGTTTCTAGAACATTTTGAGGTGTCAAAATTATTACTGATTTTTACTGACACTGCTTCATTTACACCACCTTTTCCTCTTTGAGTGTGTGTCTTATACCAGTAGTTGGCCTCTGAAAGTGAATATATGTCTTAACTTCTCCAGTCCATGAAGTTCAGCCTGTGCTTCTTTCAGTAGGGCTCGTGTCTTACCTGCCTTTGGCCTGGAAGAGAAATTGAGGGGTTTTTGGAAGCTTGGGGCTTTTCCCTATAATTTTCCCTAAGTTTTTAACCCTCTCACTCTTTCAGGGCACTGTTTTAACCTTTGTTGCCTGAAGTATTGTGCACATCTCAGCTTTCCGGGGGACAGCTTTCTCCAAACATCTGATCTCTGCTTGCCCATCTAATAAAAGTTCAACCCTCTTTCTACACATGTGGGAAATAATTCAAAACAAATTGCAAGAAGTTCCTGAACACCGATTCCAGGAAGGCATCCAGCTGTGCCCCCCAGCAGCACTCAGGGATGGGCTGTCTCAGGTTTGCCTCTCGGAGGGGACGAGGTGATGTGGCAGTGGATGAGTTTTGGGTTCTACATGGCTCGATGGACTCTAAAGCATGTTTTGAAAGGGACTGGGAGAAGTGAGGCCATGTCTGTTGCTGGTGGAAGTTGAGCTCTGAAGGGTGTGAAGAGGCATACCCCTACCCCAGCCAACAGCAGAAAGTAAAAATGTATGTTTGTGTTCTTTTCAGGGTGTTTCAGCAGAGCCCTTTTCTTAACAGCCCAGAATTAAACTCTGCCCAAAGATAGTACCAGTGGACTAGGACCAAAGGGAACACAATTCAGTTGAAATCAAAACAATAAGAGATCTGGAGAAAAAGTAACATGTAAAGGAGGCCAGGCTGCGTCAGCTGCAAGGAAAAGGAAGAAAGTCTTGGGAAAAATAAATGCAGAGGCTGCCATGCCTGCTGCCAATTATAAATCTATTAATCAAAACCAATAAAAATGTCGGGCTTTTTTGGCCAGTTGCAACATGACATGATTTATGGCTCCTCTAATAAATCTTGTACTTGAAGAGGAGGAATTCTGAGGGCAGTAAGATGCATTGCTTATTGCCACCTTATTAAAACCAGAGCACAGGGCTCAGCTTCCTGGTCTGCACCTAGTAAATCCCTCTGCTTCACGCCAAGAAATTCCACATCCATTTCTGTCCAGGGAGAGCCAGAACTGTGGCAGGGGTTAGGATAGGGATGAGGTGAGTGGATCTGTGCACCTCTTTGCTCTTGCCAGCGGGGTAGAAGAATCATTCACAGGAAAGGAAGTTTGCATCTTGTCTGATGGCTTTTCACACAAGGAGATGGTGGTGTTTGAAAGCCATGGATGAAGCTTCACAACTCATCGGTGAGAAATACGAGGGTTATGGGAGTGGTAACACTGGTGAGGTGGCCTGTGTGGAGCTGGGGATGGAGCTGGTGGTTTTACACTGGGTGTCCTGTTCCTCCCATGAGCTTCCTGGTCGGAGTGAAGTTGGCATGTGTGAGGTACCGATTTAATTTTGAAATAATAATCCCTCAACATCGTTTAGTTTTATTTGTCGAAGTGTGGGTTATGAATCTCGATTTCAATGGAGAAGTACCAGAAGGGCACATGCCTCGGCAATAGCAGCACGTGCAGAGAGAAAGGCTCTGTTACTGGGCTTCCCCCTCGAGGGGAGGAGAGCAGCTCTGCCTCCGAGCAGAGAGAATTATTCTCTTTGGGGAACAGAGAAGGCTCCTAGCTCTGGGGGAATTTCGCCAGGCAGCCAAGCAGCGGGGAGAAAGCCTCCCTGCAAGTTACATCCCCGAGAGGCGGGGTAAGCCTGCTGCGGGGTGAGACTCTTCAGGCTTTACACTCATCTCCCGTGAATGGGCAAACCATGGGAGGAGCTATGGGATATAAAAACAGTTATGAACGGCGTCACTTCAGCTCATTGTGTGCCGTTTTTCGGCTGCCCGAGGCCGCCCCCGAGCCCCGCGCCTGGCGTTGCAGCGGGCCCTAGGCCCTGTCCTCCCTCTCCTGTCCGGCCTTTGCTCGCCCTGCTCGGCGTCCCCGCTCGTCCAGCTCGCCCCTTGTGTCCCTGCTTCGTCCCTGCCTGCCCGAGGTCCCTGCTGCCCGCTGGACCCGAGCCACGCTGTTCTCCACGGCCAGGCCCCGCTGCCCTGCTGGCTGCTGTGCAGAACACAAGCTGCCCACAGAGAGAGCTCGGTGCAGAGCTGTGGCCAGAGGAGAGCAGCTGTTTGTCTCAGTATGGCCTCCTCGTTGGTCCAGAGGGTACTTCTTAGGTTTTGTGGCCAAGCACACAGTGCTATTTTCCTCACTGACTCCTCTGTGCTGTGTCCAGGCCCTGCATTGCCTTACCCTCTTTCCCAGGGAAGTGGTAGAATCAGCCACCCTGGAAGTGTTGAAAAAGTGTGTAGCTGTGGTGTGTGGGGGATATGGGTTAGGGGTGGGCTTGGCAGTGCTGGGTTATTTTGGGCTTGTCTTTTTTCAACCTAAATGATTCGATGATCCAACGGGTAACTGCAGGGGTCCTGTTAGTGTCCTGTTAGGAACTGAGGAGTGGCAGAGTGCCAGGTGAAATCTGCAGACAGAGAGCAAATCCAACTAGACAGCAGACCTCTGCCCACCAGAGTGGTTTCTGATGGGGCCAGCAGAAATAAACCCCATTTATCTCATCTGCTGATGGGGGCAGGCGTGGCCCCGCGGAGAGCAGTTCAGATCAGACCTGCCACAGAGCTCTGGTCTTTGGGTTTGGGACCTCCCTGCAGCTGTTCAGCTCTGCCCTCAGGCAGAAAGGGAGCCCGTGGGGGAAGCATGGATTGGAGAGGCCGCTGGTGGCAGCTGGGAAAAGGAAACTGGGAGAAGCAGGGCCAGGATTCTTGGAAGTGATGGTTGGTAATAGGGGTTGCCAGGGATGCAGCTTCTGGGTTAACTCAGTTATGGGCCCCTGTTTGTGTAATAGCTGTGTCTCGAGTGGGCTGTTCTGGAAACGAATGTCTGCCCCTGCTCCTGTAATGAGGCTCCCTAATTCAGCAGGAGAGGGATGGTGTGTGCTGCTCCCTAGGATTTGCCCTACCAGTGCTCTGTCCATACATGCCTTGTACAAATTACTTTGTTTTAAAGCTGTCATTATGGTAATAGACCCAATTGCTGTCTAGTAAAGCCATAAAATGTTTCCATCTGCCTGTGTGCTCCAGGCTCCTTAGCACAGCTCATTACTGCCAGAGGTTTCCCTGTGCAGCGGGAGCAGGGATCAGGGGTCTCCTGAACAGCCAGGTCTCACCAGGAATTACACCATGTCCCACTGTGGACATGCTCTTAGCAGGGGCCATGCAGTGTGTGGAAAAGCCAGGGACAGGATCCCTGTGGAGCTCAGCCAGGCTGAGGGTGATAGATCTGAAGGGGGTGGGATGCCAGACAGATTCGAGCCTAATGTGTAATCCTTGCTTGCCACAAAGGAAGCCTGTAATCCTTTGGGAGGATACACTGGCCTGTCCTGAAGATGTTAAACCAGCTGTGAGTTTAGATGTGTCAAGCAATTGGCTTTGCACAAGTTTCCTGTTAATTTCGAAGAACTATGAAGATCAGGCACCTAAAACAAATATTTCTGCTTCCTCATGGCTATTGTGTGTTACTGGGAATGAGCCACTGCAGTGAGCAGAGCTACCTCTGCAAAGGGGAACCCCTGGCACAGAGAGGCTGGTGGGGACAATGGAGGACAGGATGTTCCCACCTGTCTGCAGCTCTTTGCGGGCATGTATCCGAGCTCCCCTTTCCAGTGGCCCATAATGGCCTCTTGCCTTTTCCTTCTGCACCTGAGGAGTGTGGAGAGGGCTTAAAAATCAGAAGCCTTGGGAAGTCCAGACAGATTCCTTCAGTGAGCAGTGGGGTGGGATTTAAGAAACCAGCAAGAGAGAGTTTTTCTTGGCTTTGTTTTCCTTAGCCCCTGCATCTGCTCCCTGCTCATCCTCTTAAACTGCCCTTCCTTTGCCTTCAGCTTGTTTGCAGGTGTTGTCCCACGGATGGCAGCCATCAGCCTGGGAGGCTTCATCTTCCTGGGGACATACGAGAAGACTCGGCAGCTGCTGCTCTGAGCCAGCCCGGCCGCTCCTGCGGGGGGAGAAGCCGGAGAAGCCGCCGAGCCGGAGGAGGAGTTGGGCCGGGAGCAGAGCCTTCCTCCCGCACCCCTCACAGCAGCTGTCCCGCAGGCTGAGAGCCACTCTCCCTGCTAGAGAAAAGTAAATCCTCCAATAATCCAGTTTCCCAAACATGAAATTTTCCTGCATGGAAAGTGGGTGAGGTCATTGTGAAGAGTTGTGCCAAAAAAGTAATGTTTCGGGGGTAAACAGCTAATTACAGTGGCTGCGAAAGGCGTTACTAGAACTCCTGCAGGGAAAGAGTTTTGGAAAGCTCTGGCTCAGGGGCTGAGTGGGGAGGCTGAAATAAAGCAAGTTTTCATCATTCAGTGGCACCTGCCTCATAATAGGGGAGGGGAAGGGGCTGATAGAGTTACAGCCTGCTGCCCTCCAACAGCACCAAAAGGATTCCGGCTTGGGAGTGCTCTTTGTAAAAGACAATAATCCATTTGTTTCTGATTTGAGCTGTATTTGTGGAAGTTTATATTCCTGTTTATACCTACAGGTGCTCAGCAAGCATTCCTGTGTGGAAGCCAGTGCAGCTTTATTAATCACACTCACATTTCTCCAGTAAAAGCATGGGCTTGTATTATTTTACAGCTGTGCTTGTGCAAAGACATGGAGCTCTGCCTTCTTTTGGTCTTCATCCCTCAGCTGCTGAAGCAGCAGGAGGATGGAAGTGCTGAAGCCCGGGAGGGATGCTGGGAGGGTAAGGCAGGGAGAACATCTGAGTTCTGCTGATGCAGAGGTGGATCCTGAGGGCTCTCGAGGGGCTGGTGGCAGGCAGAGCAAAATTCTGGTGCTGTTCTTGTGTAGGAAACAGAAACTGCAGGAGCCAGAATGGTGCAGGGATGAGTGTGATGAGATCTTACTGGAATTACTCAAAATTATCACCAGAGTCGGTGCTGGGGCCAGGTTTACAGCACCAGCTTGGCTGAGTGGTGGTTGAGGAGGTTTAGCTGTGGAGGGTGTTTGTGCGGGCAGGCAAAGCCAAGGGGCTGCGGTGGGTGATGGGTTCCTGCCCGGCCGTGGGCTGGGCCATGATACTGGGCAGTGCCTCACCCCCTCACACAGGGGGTGAGGAGTGGGTGCCACAGGGCCCTGTGACTGAGCCATGCTGGGTCACTCATCCTGGTGGCACCGCGCGTGCTCCGACTGCCCCGTGCACGCTCCGTCCCCGTCATCCCAACACCGACGTACCGGGGATGATGTGCTGCCCTAGGGTGCTGTAATTTAACTGTGAGGCTGTTCCCCTCTTGAGAACGGTGTACAGGTGTTCGGAGTCTGGAGAGAGGGAGAACAAACACCAGACCAGGTCAGTGGCCTGACCAGGGGACATGAGTGACACCAGAGCGCTGCCCAGAGCGCCAACAGCCCAGGCTGGATGTTTTAGTACACTGTTATCCATGACAGAGTAGTAAGACTTTCTAGAGGCCAAAACTTAGAAAATAATTGGCAGACAAGTAAAACATACAGAACAAAGGACATAATTCTTAAAAATAATCTTCAATTAAAATGGGGAATTCAGCCAAGTCCTGTCTTGGCTGGTTGGTAGCGCTATGTGTTACCATGGCTTGGTGGAGAGGTTGTCTCTTTTATGACATTCTATATATGTATTCTATATATATATATATGTATCAGATCCAATTTTAGCATCGGGGGGGAGGGAAATTTATTACTCTGTCTCAAAAATCTATCACATTTTCTATTTAAGCTCTTTAAACTTGGTGAGGAGGTTAGCACTACAGTTGATGCATTTAATTACTTGAGCTGTAAATAATCATTTTTATGTCATTGGGTCCAAATGGTGCATTTTTTGTTGTTTTTATTTAATATTACAGAATCAGTTTTTGTCATCACTTTTTTTTTTTTTAATTAAATAAAAAACCCCAACCAAAACCCAATAAAACCCAAGCAGCCAAATTGTTTTAGCCAACCTAATGGTGGGAGGGGACAGACCTCAAGTGATTCCCCTTCCTCTGTGCCAATGGAGCAGCTCCGCACCAGGAGCCAAAGGTACCTGGGAATGGCACCAAGCAAGTGAGAGCCTCAGCAGGTGGCCAGGGCTGTTCTGCATGCACCAATTTGTCTAATATGGATGAAAAGGACATTTTTAGTTTTGGGACAGTGGGGAGAAAAAAATAGACCAAAAAAAGCATGGGTTCCCCTATGACTGTTTGCCTTAATTTTTAGCAATGTTTTATTTCAAGTTTACCAAAATTTAACAAATTAATTGTAGCCCATTACTGGGATAAAGTGGATAACAACTTGAATTTTAGACCAGGCACCAGCCTCTTAAAGCCTCTCTCAGTTTTAAAGAATTTTAACTCCTACGTGTGTTAAGGAACTTCTGAGTATTCTCAGACAACCTGCTTTACACCCAAAGTGATAATTTTGAGGGGGAAATAGTTTTAATTTTAAAAAAATATACAGAAACTGACTTGAGATTTTTAGTTAAAGCAGGAATTCAGGCTTATCTCCAAAGCTGCCTCTGGAATTTCCATCCAGGGTGGGGTTGGCGTTTGGGAACACCAAAGGTGTTCACAACTGCAGCTGGGTCTGGTGCTGTCCTGGCCCTGTTTTTACTTGCACACACACTCACATCCCCCTTCTGTTCTCACTGCCAAGATAGGGGGACTTGCCAGATACTAAAGCAAGCTGATATATTGGAAATGTATTTCTTACAAGTTCTGTATTGTATTTTTCAATCCAGCCCCAAAGTCTACCCCATCCAGAAGCCAGGCTGCCAGAGCCTCATGCTGTTCCCCAGGATCTCATGGCCCAATTTCAAGAGCAGGTACTTTGGCAGTTAATCTCCATTGTCATGAGAGAAAGACAGAAAAGAGTTATAGCAATGGATTAGAATTTTATTTAATTTTCAACTGAAACTCCCAAAAGCTCACTCTCAACAAATCAGCCGTAATATTATAAATGAACCTTTATTAAAGACACTTCAATGCCATTTGTTAGACACTTCAATATCTTACATGTTTTTCAATGTACAACATTGTACCAAATTTTCTAATAAATAAATAAATTTGTACACAAAAGTAATACTTCCTCTTTCACATTGCCTCTTAGAAGCAGCAAATTCACATATTTAGTGGAAGTCATAACATTAGGCAGTTAACTTTATTCAGAAACATCATTTTCAATGTTAACATGGCAAATATGCTTTGTATCTGCACTGGTGATGACATTTCTGCCAGCAAAATGAGCCCATTGAATCATTCCCATCTTCCCCGTGCCCCTGGTTCCATGAGTCGGTTCTGGAGCACTTTTCCCTTCAGTGAAGGGAAAACTGTGCTCGGTTTATAATTTTCTAACATCCATTTCCTTTGCTTTGAATAAACTTGGCACTTAACATAATTCACCACCTGTCTCAAAGTGCAAATGTGTCAATAGTCAGGGACTGGGACAGACAGGTACTGGCTGAATTATGCCTGGCTTCATCCAGGGGCAGCTGCTGCTCTCCCTGACCCTGAGGGCCTGAGATCCTTCCCTTACAGGAGCTGGTGGCTCCTCAAGCTAAGGCGGGGTAGGACCAGCTTGTAATAAAACCAAAGGGCAGCTTGCAGCCACTCCCTGAAACCCCACAGGTGCAGCAGCACTGGGGCAGGTCCCTAAGTGATGGATCTAAAGTGAACATGAAGTGTTTTTGCCCTCATCTCTGCTCCTTGTTCTGAACCGCAGTCCTGGCAAAGGTGGATTCCCAGACTCGGCCCCAGTGGAACTGGTATTTGAGTTCCTCCTTAGGGAAGAAGTAACAACCCCCCCGTGATAAACCTGCCCCAAAGTAGTCATCACCAGAGTTAGCAACCTCATGTTAGCAGAAGTCAAATCACAAAGAACTGGGAGTCCTCCATCCACAGGTACCAACAAACACCAACGGAAAGCAGCCTTTCTATAAACAAAAAGCGTCATTGTGAAGTCAGAAGTAACAAAGATCTGTTTGACTGAGGTGGCCATTTCTTTATACCCCCCATTAATGGACAAGCTTAAAAGACCACATAAAAACATTTGGGACATTTCCATTTAAAAGTCTGTTCAACCATGAATCCACTGTTTTCCTTATAAAACAAGTGTATTTCTAACTAGCCCAGAATTGCTACACAAGGCGGCATAACTCACTTGAAGGCGATATTTTCGTATAGAGAGTCTGGCTGTTCAACTACAAAGTGTAATACTGTGTTGCAGGGAAAAAAAGTACTGGATGAATTAATAATACAGCTGTCCCCTTAGGAGTGCAGTTTAGTTTTGTTGTCAAAACAGGTCTATGGTTTCAAACCCCCCCAGAACAGATGTTTTTTGGGAGTGAAGATGCATTATACTGGCACAGGTTATTTATTCTAAGCAGGGCAAGGCTGGATCACTGCACACACCTCAGACAGGTAGAGCTGGGTCCCTTTGGAAGGGGAAGGGCCTGTAGTGAGGGCTGTGGTGCTCAGTGCTGTGCCAGCACACATGGCAGGTAACACCTCCTACGCTGATGTGTTTGAAAGGTGCACTGTTATGAGACCACCCCTGGTTTACTGCACAAGTTATTTATTTTGGTAACAACTGCTTCCCAGTCAAAACAGCCTTTTCCTCTGGTTGTTTTGGGGCTCTGCACTGTTGCTGAGTTACTTAGTGCCTCCTGTGTGGTCCACTCTAAAGTCTCACACAGTTACAGTTCAAATACTAATTTTTATAAAGTTTTGAAAAATAATGGAATTTAAGTTCTTCCACGAACAGGAAAATATCAAATTGCTATGTCGTTTCTTACTGCTTCTTTTCTTTATAAATTTCATTTGACACAGTTGAAGATCTCTGTTATTAAATGTGTTAAGTACAATAAATTTCCAAGGGGAAGGAAATTTGTGCTAAGTAATGCAGTTGAATCACAGCATGTCTTGGGTTGGAAGGGACAGAATCACAGAATGAACTAGGTTGGAAAAGACCTTAGATTATCAAGTCCAACCTATGACCTAACACCACCTTACCATCTAGACCATGGCACTAAGTGCCAGATCCAGTCTTTTTTAAACACCTCCAGGGACAGTGACTCCACCACCTCCCTGGGCAGCCCATTCCAGTGCCCACTCTCTGTGAAGAATTTTTTCCTAATGTCCAGCCTAAACTTCCTCTGGCACAGCTTAAGGCTGTGTCCTCTTGTCCTGTCAGTGGTTGCCTGGGAGAAGGGACCGACCCCCACATGGCTATATCCTCCTTTCAAGGAATTGTAGAGAGTGATAAGGTCTCCCCTGAGCTTCCTTTTTTCCAGGCTAAATAACCCCAGCTCCCTCAGCTGTTCTTCACAGGGCTTGTGTTCCAAGCCCTTCACTAGCCATATTGCCCTCCTCTGGACGCATTCAAATATCTCAACGTCCTTCCTAAACTGAGGGGCCCAGAACTGCACACAGCACTCGAGGTGAAGCCTCACCAGTGCCGAGTACAGGGGAAGAATCACTTCCCTGGTCCTGCTGGCCACACTATTCCTGATCCAGGCCAGGTGCCATTGGCCTTCTTGGCCACCTGGGCACACTGCTGGCTCATGTTCAGTGGGCTGTCAGTCAGTACTCCCAGGTCCCTTTCTGCCTGGTCCCTGTCCAGCCGCTCTGTCCCCAGCCTGTAGCACCTGCAGGGGGTTGTTGTAGCTAAAATGTAGGGCCCAGCACTTGGACTTGTTAAACCTCATATTGTTGGATTTAGCCCATCTATCCAGCCTGTTCTGACCTTAAAGATGATCTTGTTCCAAGCCCCTGCCGTGGGCCAGGAGACCTTTCATTAGTCAGGTTGCTCAGAGGTCCATCCAGCCTGGACACCTACAGAGATGGGACATCCGCAGCTTCTCTGGCAGCCTGTACCAGAGTCTCACCACCCTCACGGGGAAGAATTTCAATTTCTTCCATATCTAACCTAAATTTCCGCCCTTTCAGTTTGAACTCATTGCTCCTTGTCTTATCACTACAGCCCTCCTTATACTGAGGGCACCAGAACTGTGTGCAGAACCCCAGGTGGGGTCTCACCTGAGTGGAGCAGAGGAGGACGATCTTCTGCCCACAATGCTCTGGATGCAGCCCAGGACACGGGTGGATTTCTGGGCTGTGAGCACACATGGCCAGGGCATGTCCAGCCTCTGATCCACCAACACACCCAGGTCCCTCTCCACAGGGCTGCTCCTGGTCACTTCTCCACCCAACCAGTACCTGGGATTGCCCCAACCCCGGTGTACATGGTGTAAAGGAACTTCCACTGAAAAGAGGACAATCCCATTGGAACCGTCTGGCTTTTAAAAGTTATGTTTATGCATTTAAGGCACCAGAATTATTTCTCTCACAAAGCTTAACAGCAACCTGATACTGAAAACAATATTGCCAAAATTGTAAAATTTCACTCAGTTTTCCATGCACTAAAGATTAAAATAGCCTCTGTAAAAGATATATATATATATTTTTATATATATATATTTATATATGAAAACTCTTATGTACAATTGTATCAAATACTTTTCTCTTTACACAGTAATCCCTTGCATTTATGTGCTTCATATGCAAGTTGACTTTTGAACACTTCATACTTCTCAGGGAAGTTTTAAACTATGTACAATCAGATGACGCTCGAACAGGAGTTTGTTCCCCATACAAGCTTGTTTCTCATACCTCAGTTGGTTGCCTTTGCCAGGCCATCAGTTCGAGATTCGAGGTAGAAGTAAGTAGCCTATATACNCAGCCCTCCTTATACTGAGGGCACCAGAACTGTGTGCAGAACCCCAGGTGGGGTCTCACCTGAGTGGAGCAGAGGAGGACGATCTTCTGCCCACAATGCTCTGGATGCAGCCCAGGACACGGGTGGATTTCTGGGCTGTGAGCACACATGGCCAGGGCATGTCCAGCCTCTGATCCACCAACACCCCCAGGTCCCTCTCCACAGGGCTGCTCCTGGTCACTTCTCCACCCAACCAGTACCTGGGATTGCCCCAACCCTGGTGTACATGGTGTAAAGGAACTTCCACTGAAAAGAGGACAATCCCATTGGAACCGTCTGGCTTTTAAAAGTTATGTTTATGCATTTAAGGCACCAGAATTATTTCTCTCACAAAGCTTAACAGCAACCTGATACTGAAAACAATATTGCCAAAATTGTAAAATTTCACTCAGTTTTCCATGCACTAAAGATTAAAATAGCCTCTGTAAAAGATATATATATATATTTTTATATATATATATTTATATATGAAAACTCTTATGTACAATTGTATCAAATACTTTTCTCTTTACACAGTAATCCCTTGCATTTATGTGCTTCATATGCAAGTTGACTTTTGAACACTTCATACTTCTCAGGGAAGTTTTAAACTATGTACAATCAGATGACGCTCGAACAGGAGTTTGTTCCCCATACAAGCTTGTTTCTCATACCTCAGTTGGTTGCCTTTGCCAGGCCATCAGTTCGAGATTCGAGGTAGAAGTAAGTAGCCTATATACTCTGTGCAAAAAAAAAAAAAAAAAATTAAAAAGTAATAGTGTGTTTGTTAATTTGCACGTGGCAGTCAGTGTGTGCTCTCAGTCCAGAGACCGGTTGGGTAGCTTGGGCTCGTGAGTGGAGTTGCAGGGCTGGGCTGCGGTGCCGTTGGGCAGGAGAGCCTGCTCCACCTCTGCTTCCCTCTGCAGATCCAGTAGTGCTGGGGACATTTCGGGAAGCACATTCAGTTGCTTTAATGACCCTCCTGCTGGTGAAGCTCTCACCAAATTAAGGTTGTTAAGCTCTGAAGGCTTTGCTGCTGCTTGTGAAGAGCCTGCAAAACCCCAAAGGATCAGCATGGTTAGGTGATGCTCAGCCTGCCATCCTCCATGACCCTGGAGGCCTTTCCCAAGCTTAATGATTCTATTCTGTGCTCAAACCAACCCCACTGCTGGCATCCATGCCTGTGAGCTAGTTAAAAAGGCTGAGGGGAGCACATGGGGCTGTACTACAACCCCAGTGGTGCCCCTGGGGATCAGAGGTGACCCCGAGGAAGGACGTACCGTGCGTGTCTGCGAGCAGCGCGCCGGCCGTGCCCTCCGGCCTTATCCTGTCGTGGTTGCTGGGGTAGAGGGTCCCGTCTGTTTCCACCCTCTTGCCACTGGCAATCCCGTTGCAGGGCTGAGCATGAAGAAGGCTGGTGCCTGCACCCCTCTTCCTATGGTGCTCCTTGCTGCTCAGTGCATTGGGGTGGGTGTTCTCCACAGTCTTTAGGCTCTCGGAGTAGCACTCGGAGTCCTTGGGGTAGATGTGGACGTTCATGCTGTCTGTGCTGCTGCTGCACTCCGTGCACACCACAGGCAGCCCGTAGCCTTTGGGGGAGGAAGGGAAAATCAACAAAGGAAGATAAGCAGCTGGAAGTGGTCAGCACTGGAGCACACAAATCATATAAGGAAAGGGCAGTTCTGTGTAGTTCAGTGGGGAATCTCTGACTAAATGATACGGACACTTTGTGGTTTTACACTGGGCTACTACACATCCAGTTTTCAGAACTCTGTAGCCACCATCACTAAAGGTAGTTCTAATTAATAGCTTTAGTTAGTTAGGGATTCTTTTTCACTCCAAAGAAGTTGTAACTTTCTCTTTTTTAAAATAAACTATGCATTTATTTCCTTTTCCAGACTTCCTAATCAGGGTAGAAATGCAAAGTGGAACTTTCCTGTAGCTGCTTTAAAATACCAAATTACCTTTCTTATTTTGGTGCTGCTGCTTTACAGGGATCACCATCAGCTCACACTGTTATCTCAAGATATTTTATTACTGGTAGTGGGAACAACGGATGAGCAGAATTCAAAGCAGCAAGGAGTTTCTAAATGTTGAAAGTTAATTTCCTTAGTGCATGTAACAACTTCCCACTATTAAATTTTACATTAGTTTCTCCTAGAGAGAAAATTTGTTTCATTGGCTGATTTTCTGTGGCTTTTACAATCCAATGTGAGAACAGAAAGCACATCCTAAAAATAGAAAAGTATGAGTGAAACACTGGAGAAATTGGCAAAGAGCAGACACAGGTGTAGTGCCCAAAACAGATTTTAAATTTGGAAAATAAATAAATAAAAAAACTTAGCTTTGAAGTCAACAGCCCTTTTAAAAGAGCATGAAAAAATTTATCTTCAGTTTTGTAAGTGCTCTCATATTTTAGGAATATCTCAAATCAAAATTCCCATCAGCCAGCTGCACAGAATGGCAGTCAGGAGCTTTACCCTGCCTCTTTCTGACGGTTCCTCAAATTCCAACTATCCATGCTTGAGAGAGGATCAAAGCAAGCAGGAGAAAGTAAATTTTCTGTGCTTGCACCTGAGAATCATTCTGGGCTTTTTTTTTCTCTGAAGGTAACAATTTCTTGTGTTAATGCTGTCTGACTTGGAGGGCTTTGTGATCTGTACAAACACGAAATGCCTTCCCAGATTAATGGGTTTTGTACCTGTTTTATCTGGAACAAGCATTCCATCAGCCATGTCCTCAGTTTTCCAAGTGTCTTTATTATAGCTGACACACAGCTTGGGCTGTCTGCAACCTACAGCAGGAGCTTCAACATCTGGACACCTTCCCGCATCAGTCTGACACATACCTGTAACAAACAAACCATCTGGTTAAAGATCACAGCCATTTGCCCACAGTTAGATGACTTGTTGGTCTTATTTCTACAGGAAAACGGAGAAAAAATAGCAGTGGAGATAATAGATAATTTTTAGCGAGCATTAACAGAATAAATGCTGCATAGTCTCAGGAGCATCTTAGTTCAGAACTCTTAACTTCTCCTTCCTAATGTGCTGTGTTTAAATAGTGTAAAACCCCAACATTTAATTTCAAGGCCTGAAGGCAGGGACAGGCAATGCTAATGCATTTTCTAGTATAACTATGTGTAACTCTGCTGCCAAAAAAGAATCCAAAATTAGCAAAAAACCAGTCCTTAGGGCCTGACTGAGCAGTTTCTGAGGCAGTCGGCTTGTAGGAACACTTACTCCTGGGAGAGGAGAGCTCTGTGAAGTCAAACACAGATCCCTGCTCTGCATAAACGCAGGAGTTACATTATGAAGATCTCTCAGATAACTCAGAACAAACACAAACACAGAAGTACTCTGGGCTGCGATTTCTACCTCCCATATCAAGTTCAGATCCAGCATTACAGAATAATTAAACCATTTCTCACCATTGCTGTCAACGTGCCCTTTGGGCTGCTGGGTATCCACTCCGATGGCCACTTCCTGCCGCTCCGAGAGAGTCCCTTGGGAGGACAAGTAGCTTGGCACGTCAGGAGGCACAATAGTCTCATCTAGAGCAGTGGGAGCAAGGAAAGGTCAGTTCTCAGCAGGATTTTCAAAGTAAATTCACATTTTCAAGGGGAATTTGGGACCAGATGTAGAACCAGTTATTTTCTGTAGGTGCAATGGAAACTGAACTGCCTGAATATTCCTTTCCCCTCAGAAGCCCCATTCCTGATTTTTCAAAGCTTAAAGCTGTGAGAGATAGTGCTGATAAAGGCACTTTGAGTGTTTACCTGTGGCATGGTCAGTACATAGTAGGCAGAGTGGAACTATTACTTCAGAATAAGTAAATCCTTCTCTTTCTCCTGAAATTCAGTCCCTTCTTTGACTCAAGTCCTCTGCCTCCTGAAGTCAGGAGTAAAAGTATTCTGCAGAACAGGGTCTTTGATTCCCTTAAGCAGGAAATAAGTCTTAAGCCTCTTGGCTGTCCTTGGCTTTCTCCATTTTCTATCAGGCAATTTCAGTTTCCCTTGCCACACAAAACCAAGTGAAACTCAATTATATCAGGCATGAAGCCCTGGATTTTCAGGACTGAAAAAAGGAGTTATAAAATAATCCCACTAATACACTGCTAATAGACTATCCAAGACCTCCTACCTAACCCATGTCTTTAAAAATCCTTTTGTACTCTATCTAAAGCTAAGCATAATATAGGAAGGCTGCAAATCCCAGCAGGCTGGGGAAGTCTTAGGCTTGCTCTTCCATACTTCTGTTTTGTTCAGAGGCTGTGTAAGGAGGTCAGGAGACTTTATTCTCACTGCAACACTTATTTCTGCACCAAATTATCCCCTCTTGAGTATCAGGAGAAAGCAATAAACACTAATTTTTCCTCTAAAAAGGAACAGATACCCCCCCATCAGCAGGGCTAGCTCTTATAGCCAACATGGGAAAAGGGATTCCAGCTTCAAAGTCTAATTTTTCAAGTTTTGAATTCAAAATCTTTGAAAATACAGATTTCCAAAAAGTTAAGACAGGTTCCCAGCATCATGGACATTATCCAGACTGTCTCAAGAGTTATCATGTATGGTCATGGAAAACCAAAGTAGCAAAGCAATGGCTGCAACTACTGCCAAGTGGAAAAGACCTTCCTGAAGAGCAAGCCAAGGGGAGAAATGCAGCTCTGAACATGCTTCAGCAGCAAGTGAAAGCTGGTTCCAGCTCTGTGAGCCAAGAGAACCAGGGAGATAAGCCAGCTGCAGTTCAGCGGATTGTGTGGCTCCCTGACTGGCCGGCTCAGCCTCAGTGGGATGTCTGGCAGCACAAAAGGTTAGGGGGGGCCTCAGGACACTGGAGCTACCTGTGTTGGTGACACTGTACTCTTCACTCTTCTTCCTGGTCTGGTAGATGATGCACACCCAGACCAGGGAGGTGAGCACGATGCTGCAGACCACGGCGATGGTGATGATGCCCACGGTGGTGCGGTCCTTGCGGCAGCCCAGCGACTGCAGGATGCTCACGTGGCTGTGCGCGCGCTCCGTGCCCAGCGTGTTGGACATCTCACACGTGTACTTCCCCGCGTCCTCCAAGACAACGTTCCTGACGATCAGCAGCTGGTTGCCCGAGGTGAAGTGGTGTCTTTCTGTCACCACCAGGGGCTGGTCACCTTTCAGCCAGGTGATGCGGGGTGGGGGGCTCCCCGTGGCTTTGCACTGGAGAGCCACAGTCTCACCAACAGACACCACGTGGTCTTCCAGTGGATGGACCAAAGATGGAGTCTCTGCAGGAGAACAAACACACAAATGAATTCTTAGGGACAGTGTAACAACAGATCTAACAGCACTGAACATTCCTGATGTTCCTGCAGATGCAGCAATGCACAAAGCAGGCACATGCTCAGGAATATGGCAGCTGCACACCACAACAGATCTAACAACCACAGCCAAGGCCTCACTTCCCACAACCAATGGGCGTTAAGTTTTCCCAACAAGAAACTTCTGAGGACATGGGCCAATAGCTGACACGTGGATTATTTCATAGGGCAAGAGAGATGAAGTGCAATTTCCTTTTGAAGTAATTTTCCCAGACAGCAAATAGGCTGGTTGGAGGGGCTTCCTCAGCACAAGAGGAGATGCGACATACAGCTCCTTCTCTTACTTAATAGGTATTTTTCTTTAGTGAACTACAGTGTAAAAGAACGAAACAAGACTAAGCAGAGTATTTGACTCTGTCTTTTCTTTATCTGCAAGTGGTAAAGAGCTTTAACAGCCATCTCTCCCAGTTCCCACTTGCATTCGGCCTCCTGGGGCACTGGCGCATCTTACCCAGGACAGTGAGAGTGGCATTGGCGAGCACGGACCCTGCAGAGTTCTGAGCTGTGCAGCTGTAGACCCCCATGTCCTCGATCTTCACGTCCGTGATGAAGAAGACGTCGTCGTCGGGCATGACGTGCATGCGGCGCTCGCGGGCCGCGGGGAAGTCGGTGCCACCGTCCTTCTGCCAGGCGATCTGGGGCGTGGGGTGTCCCTCGGCCGCACACTCCAAGCGTGCCGTCGTCCCCGTCCGGCTCGTGATGTCGTGGGGAGTTTTGATAAATGACGGCAGCACTGATAAAAGAAAACAAGAAAAGGGCATGAGCAATTCTGTGGGGGAAACACCACCTTCTGGGCAGTTCTGTTTTTCTTCCCCCAGAGAGGATTAAGGTGACCATTACCCACGGACAGGAGGATGCCCACCTGCTTCCGGAGGGTATCTCTGAACTGCTGGGGACTGACCCTGTGTTTCTACAGAACACACCTGTCTGCAGAGTCCATGACACCCCCAACTCGGATCATGAGAGCTGGGATCAAAGCTGATTTTCTTCTATGAAAACCTGGGAAAAAATCCATTATCTCTCCCACAGAGAACTTCCAATCACTACATCCCTCTTCTTTGCATCCCTTTCTTATTTTTGTTTTTGTTGGGCAAAGAATCTACCTGAGCAGCCAAAGCGAGGCAGCTAAAGCTGCTAAGAACATGCATGCTGAAGTGCTTGGTTGGATGGCAGCCAACACAAAATGGTGTGTGCTCCTCACAGGGCATTTCTTAGCATCCACTGAGATACAGACAGCTGCTGTGCAGAGTTTAAGAGCTCACCATCAGGAATGGACCCTCGGGAGTAACTGGGTCCCAAGGAATTGCACCATGTACGAGCTCAGGCTGAGGAGAAGAATGAGGAAGCAGTTCCCACTCACCATTAACAGTGAGTCGGGCCTTGTTGGAGTAGGTGGAGCCGAAGTGGTTGGTGATGACGCACTGGTACCGCCCCTCGTGCGCGAAGGTGACGTGCCGCAGGTGCAGGATGGTGGTGCACTCCATCACCTCCCCGTCCTTGGCCCGCACGTGCGCGAAGTTCTCGATCTCGGCATTGTGCAGCATCTCGTTGTCCTTCTTCCAGGCAAACATCATGGGGGAGCTGCTGCTGCTGGCAGCCAGGCAGGTAAAGCGGATGTCCTTGCCAAGGACGGCCACTGTTGTCTCGGGCTGGATGATGATCTGCGGCTTGGGGAAATCGTCTGGGAGGAAACAGCAGCAATAGTCAGTGCTGGACTCTGAGGAGAGACTGGAGCAAGCCAAGAGGTGAAATGAGAAATAAGCAGTGCTCTGTAGAGCAGGTGCGCAACACGCACCTCCGCTGAGTGGTTGGTTTACATGAGATTGTTGTTCCTCTGGTTCCTTCAGTAGGCTGAGATGGTCACCTAGTGACCTCAGACACCTACAAGATACCCAGCTCCTTCACCAACGTGGCTGAATCTAAGAAAGATGCTATGATCTGAAGAAAATATTCAGACCATATTCAGGCTGTCCTTCCTTGTACAATCCATGCATGAAGAGCACGACTGAACTTAAAACCTCATCTCCAGATCTTTATTGGCATGAAGTAGGTGGGGAGAGGGCACTTAAAGGGCTGCAAGTGTCACCTCTGGGGAAAATTTCTCATAGAAGGTTTTAGTGAGGTGGGGATTGGCCTCTTCTCCCAGGCAATAGGACAAGAGGTAATGGCCTCAAGTTGTGCCAGGAGAGGTTTAGATTAGGTATTAGGAAACATTTCTTCCCAAAAAGGGCTGTCAAGCACTGGAACGGGCTGCCCAGGGACGTGGTGGAGTCACCATCCCTTGAGGTATTTAAAAGATGTGTAGATGTGGCACCCAGGGCCATGGTTTAGTGGTGGGTTTGGTTGTAGTAAGTTAATGGTTGGATTCAAAGATCTTAGAGGTCTTTTCCAACCTAAAGCATTCTATGACTCCATGCAGCCCATGCTGTCAAAGCAGAAGCAGCTGTATTTGCCTGTCACCCGACCAGGTTGGAAAGCTTTGCACACTCTCTCTCTGCCCTGAAGACTGTTGGTTTTAGCAAGGTTCCAAGCAGATTCATTTATTAGATTTCTACAAATGGTGTAATTTAATATTTGACTAAGGTTTAATTAAACAGCCAGGCCTCTGGAACCAGGACTACTAGTGCCTGGAGGACTTGGCAGGCACTGGGAAGCAAAGCTGCATTTGCTTTGTGATGTTGCTGTGGGGATGGAGCCTTCAGGATCTCTTCTTCCAGATGAGCACAGCAAGCCTCCCTCCCAGCCTGCTCAGACAGAGGCCACCTAGGCAGAGCCTGTCACTGGGGGATCAGGAGGGACACTGGAACAAAGCTTCTGCTCTGTGTTCAGTGCATTCAGCTCAGTTAAATGGTGTTTGCAAAAGCTCATTTTTCCTTCAAACAACCATGTGCAGCTCCACCCAGGATCCTCACTGGTTGGCTCCACTGCACAGGGTTTGGCTCCCAAACCAGGCCTTTCTTTTCCCCAAAAGCTGGATGCCTGAGCAGCACTGATTTGGCCTCCTCTGATGATTTAAATTCCTTTTTCTTTACGAGTAAGGTAGTAGATGTTTATGTGTGCTGGGTATTAAGTAAAGCTGCTTTGAAACCATAGTTCAGGTGCAGAGTCAACTGCAGTATTTGGGTGGGCCTTACTGGCCCAAAAGAAGCAGCTGTAATGGAGGGATTCTCCTCTGGGTTTTGTTTTTAATTTTTTGTTGTCTCCAAGAGGGAGAAAAGATGGGTGAAGAACACAAATCCAGAGAAGAGCTCAGAACACTGCAGAAGGAAAAAAATTACAGCTGCAGTCTTGGTACTATCAAACTGAGAGGACTGGGGAAGTGTCTGTGCAGCCCCATCTGGAAGTGGAACAGGCCTTAGTCCCTTTTGATTTAATACTCAGGGAGCCCTGTAAGGAATACACTGGATGCAAGCAATGCGCTGTGTGGTTTTGGTGGGAAATAAATCGTAGCCAGTGACAAATTTTTAAAATGCAGGCTTGGGCTTCCTTTGATCCCACTGAATAACAAAACAAAACAGAAACCCTCTCATAATAACATGCTGGTAGTCAAAGAAAATGTTTCCCAAGTGACTCCTACCCTTCATACAACTTCAAAACATGCAGGCAAGACTTACCACACACAAAACTCTCTGGCTGGATGGCAAAAATGCTCTTGCTTTTCAGTGACTCAGGATGGGCACAGGTGGCCACCACGAAGGACTGCAGCTCCTTCTCCACTAACCACTGGGGCAGCCACTTCAGCTGGCAGTCGCAGAGGAAGCTGTCGCTGTTAATGTGGCTGCAGGGAAACAAAACCAACACAAGCCAGCTGTGAGTCCTGCATGGAGGGAAGGCTGGGAGGCTCACAGCCCTTTCATGTTAAACACATTCTTCCCGCCCCCCCAGCATGGGTGGAAGGAAAAAAAAGGACTGCAGGGATGTCCTCGAGGCACTAAAGATGTTACAGACAGGACACATTTAAACAGCATTTCATCTCCACACAGACAAACCCACTCCTGTACTGCAGTGACACTCTGTAGCACCTGGTACTTATTGACCAGCTTCCAGAGTGATCCCCAGGAACAGACAAGCAATGTCAGTGAGTTTCTCCTCTGCCCCTGGGGTTTGAGCATCTTTGGTGGGGACCAAATTCAGCGCTTTACTGCAGAACAGAGAGAGGACACCCAGATCCCACTGTAAGGCCTCGAGTTCCCTCCATGGCCGAGCAGTAAACAGAGAGCCCTGCCTTCCATTGAGTGAACCTGGAGTTGTGTTTACTGATTAACAGAAGCAGTAGAGGAGAAATGACCAAAGATACTTGTGTAAACTCCACACAAACAGTAACTAGTCTGGAAAACAAAACACAAAAACATTTCTCAGCATCCTGAGATGTTGAGAAATCCTGAGATCCAACCCCACCGTTGCAGGATTCTGTAATTCTGTGATCCAGCACTAGCTTAGCACCTTCTGTTAGGAAAAGAGGTGTGAAAAAGGGGCAAAGAAAAAGGGAGCTTCAGGATTAATGTGGGTTTTTTTCAATATTCTGGGCCAAATTATGGCTCAGTTTAGCTCCGAGGCCAGTGAAGAACTGTAAATTTACACAAACAGGGCATTCAGACTTTGGTCTCGTTTGCAAAACTCTGTCTGATCCTTGGAATTAAATGTGAGGATGCCTCAGAGACTGGGAAAATGCTCCAGAGAGAGCTCCTGTCCTGCAATACTAAAAGTTATGCAAGAGCAGGGTATCAAGAGCACAGCAGAATCCCAACTCCAGCACTGCACTATAAGATGTGAATCTCCTGCTATTTTTCTACCCAATACCTCAGGAAATCCTGAAGTTTGAAATGAGCAGGAAAGGGAAAAAGAAAGAAATGGACTGGAGAGGAAGGGGATATAGGGATTTGATTTTTCAAAGCTGTCCACTTTGCTGTCCTAGAAAGATGTGTAGCCTCTAACACACATGATGGCATAAAACCCTCCTGCCTAGTTGGGACAGGTCACAAGATCCTTCAGCACAATGCATTCTGCATGTAAATGCCCTCTAACTGAACTTCTCCATTTTATAAAGATTCCTTCACAATATCTGGGATCTCACTATCTCTTCCTAATAAGATCAATCTTTCATCTCAATTTTGTTTCAAGACCCAGTGCAGAAGATAAAGTTTTTAATCACACAACAGACGCACAGTGTTTATCTTTTTCATTCCCATTCACTGGTATCAAGTGTCACTGCTAACAGTGACCATCTGATTCCCATTTCCAATGTCAGAAGTAAGAACCTGTACCTGCCCACATACCAAATAAGTGATTTTGTGTTCCACAGACACTGCACTACTCCAGGGCATAGCAACACACTGACAGTGGATTAAATATTTATGGAGAAGAAGAGAAAAGGAAACTAGGCAAGACTGGAAACAGTGTCTGATAACAGCGCAGAGCCCCAGACTGGAGCACAAGCAGCAGCTCTGATAACACATCCTCATTTTTATACCAGAAGGCTGGATGACAAGTGGATGCAGTTCAAATGGTGCTTATCACTGCAGTATCAGACCTGTGTGTGAACCCTAAACACAGGTACAGCGAGGGAGCAGAGGGGCCACTGGGAATTAAATCCATGGTGGCATGAGCAGGAGAGCTGGCTAATAGGACCAGGCCTGGACTTCCTGAATGGAGACGAATAATTGCACAGGCACAAACCTGCTGGAAGATCCTATTCCGATGATCTAATTTCACTATGACATGCAAGATGTTCCCGTGACAGCTCCTCATGTGTAAAAATACCCCACAGAGGAGGACAGAGGGGAGGGGCAAATAAATGAGTGGTAATGTGGGTAACACCCGTGCTGCTGCTCACGTCTAGGGCCAGGAGGATCCCTCCTGCCTAATGGTGTGAGCAGGCAATCACTTACAGCTGCCGCAGGCTCTTCATCCTGGCAAAGGCATCGGCTTGGATGGAGCGGATGGCATTGTCCCCAAGGTTCCTGCAGGCACAACCACAGGCAATGTGAACAAAAGGGATGCTAGGGCTGGGACAGAGCCTCTCCACATTGATTTAAGCAACGACTCCAGTAGCAGGTGATTTGGTAGCTCCTTGTTAAGGCCTTGTGCACTTACAGTGCATAGAAATGTTCCTCAAAACACCTTTAGTATTGCTGAACAAATAGCCAGCCAACAAAAATTACACTTAACTAAACCAGTAAGTCATTCCCTACCCCATCTTCTCACTACACTTTCTCAGTCTGAGCTACCTCCATCATCCATAGCTCAGAAATTCCTCAGCCCCCTCGATAACCAAAGATAGTCAGGAATGTGGTACCCCAGGCTAGACCTTCAGCAAACATAAAAGAAAGCAAATACTTGCACTATGCAGCATCTGAGGAATTATTTGAAAGTGACTTGGAGAGGATACTGTTTGGTTTAAAAAAACATCCCAGTATTTCCAAAGGAAGGGGTTCTTAAAAGCTTCCCTCACAACTATTGCTAATTAAAAAAATCGTTTGTTCTCTGAAAAAGTACAGAGTCAGATTTAGGGCTGAAGTTTACTAAGTGACATGTAGGGCAGACAAGTACTACTTGAAGAGGACAATCTCAGTAGAGCATTAAGGGCACCTTTATTTGAGAACGTACCCCCGGTCAGGCAGCCCTGTGTGCTCTCGATGGCCATAACATTTCATACAATCAACAGCCAACAAAACATGCAGAGCACAGTCATGTATACTTTAACTTGTCTTAATCCAAGAAAGGAGGTTATTCATGAATCACTGCTGGAGTCATCAGCCTTGGGACAGAGAAAAAAATTACACAGAGGTAGCCAAAATTTACTTTTTGCAAATGGCTCTAAGGGGGTTGTGCTGAATGGGGATGTTCAGTGCCTGCATCGAAACCAGTCAACTGCAGCACATGTCACTGCCAGAGCCTGGATTTAGGAGGAAGCTGGGGCAAGGGAGGAGAGAGTACTATGTCTGAACCAGCCTATTTTCATTGCTAACAGCCTGCAAAGCAGTAATGTGCAAGTCAAGGTGATACTCTCAAAAATCAAGAGCATGCAAATTTGCCATATGTTCTATAACTTTGTTCCCGGCACAAAAAAAGGCCAAAGTTGAGGCGGACTTATAATGAGAAGGAAGCAGGTGGCCCCCACAAATGGACTGGCTTCTCAGTTTACAAAGACACTATTAAATTGCTAGCAGATTTCTCAAGCAGCTACTTTTGGCAGACCCCCCTTCCCAAACTCTGAGGCATGGTGGGTTACTCACAGGTGCTCCAGGGCCTCCAACCCTGAGAACGCTTTCTTGGCCACTGACTTGATCTTGTTTCCAAACAGAGTTCTGCAGTTTCCAAACATCCAGTGCCAGATAAACAGAAAGAAAATGGGGAGAGGGGGGCAAAAAAAAAAGAAGGAACGCAATTAGTGTGGCTTTATCTGATATACACACTCCGTGTAAGTCCCAGGAAATCTGAACTGCACAGAGATTAAGAGGGCTGAAGCACACTCGCTTTCCTGCTCCTGAAATTAAATCCTTTTATCTGTATTTGAATTTAATAGTGATGACAGCGCAAAAGGGAATGTGCCATATCACGTAAAAAGGCAGGTTTGCTCCTGTGCTTGGGAACCAGCTTGCTGAGTAACAGAAGGTCCCCTCTGTTCTTCGCAGGCTAGCTGTGGACAGGATTAAGTACAGTGACAGTTTAACAAGATATTGGTCTCTCCCCACACTTTTCATTTCTGACTTCTTCCCAGACAGGAAAAAGAGTGGTCATTTATTCACTGGTGCTTGGCCTGAGCAGCCGTCAGCACACTGAGCTGAGGGCTGCCCCTGGGCTGCACATTTACACAGCAGCTGACTGGAGGGGCTGCTCTTTCCTTCCTTGTAAATACAACAGCAAAGTAACATCGTGCAACAGATCGTCGCCAAGGGACAATTTCAAGGAGCAAAAGGCAGAACAGGTGATGTCCAGAGCTGAGGAGTGGGCTTGCTTGCATCTGTGACCAGAGAGCATTCCTCCAAATCAGCAGTGGCAAGAGGGGGACTATCACCAGGAAACAGCCAGCTGGAGAGGTCCCAGCCCAGCTGCCATCTCCAAAGCAACAGTTCTCCATAAATATTGACCAGTGCTAATGGCCAGGGGCAGGGTTCATGCCAAATGGATGGTCTCCTCACCTGTTTTAATAAAACACCAACCAGTGTTATTAATTAGGAACTGCTTTCCTTCCCCAGGCTCCCTCTAAGGTTTATCCTCCAGGTGCATCTGTTATCACCCCATAGTGTCCAGTGCAAGTCATCACCCACACCTCAGGTGAAAAAAAGGCACATCTGGTGCTGCATTTGATTTTGAGTTTTCCTTCAAGAGTTGTACTTCAATATAGGGTGCGACCTGTATCTGCACCCTCAAAAGACTTAACACTATGATGGTCCCACTGCTTGCTTACTGTCCAGGGAAAGGAGAGGGGTACAAGGTGGGAGCATGTGCAGCCATTCCATGAGCAAATATATTTCCGAGAACTTGTCAAGGCTTTCCACAAAGCACTTTCCAAATGTGAGGATAATTTGGTTATATATTGGCTCCCAGAAAGCCCAGATTGCACCGAAGGATGTGTGCAATCATGTGTGCCATCATTTGGTAAAAGGGATGTTGCATTAATGAAGGCTGTGAAAAATCCATTAGAATGATTAATACAGTAAATAATTTACTATATGTAAACTCTGGTCAAATGGCTGCATCCAGACACACTGATTTCTAGAGCCATATCCCTAAATAAGGGTGTTATAAGGACGAGGTAAGAATAAAATAAGGACTAAAGGAAATGGCCTCAAGTTGTGCCAGGGGAGGTTTAGATTAGGCTTTAGGAAAAATTTCTTTAGAGAACGGGTTGTAAGCATTGAACAGACTTCCCAGGAAAGTGGCAGAGTCACCATCCTTGGAAGTGTTCAAAAAAACATGTGGACGTGACACTTGAGGACATGGTTTAATGATGAACATGGTGATGGTGCTAGGTTGATGGCTGGAATTGATGATCCTAAGGATCTTTGCCAAAATAATAATTCTAAGGGAAGTCAGATGGGCAACTGCTGTTGAAAAAATTATGTTAAGCTTGGGTTTGATAGCTGCAGATTTCTATTATTGTTCAGTGGATTTTGGAGTTTGAAAATTGGAGATGCTGCTGGTATTTGTTTAGTTATCTGTGCAGAGACAGGCAGTACATCTGGGGATGGGAATACACAACTACACCACTTGTGTAGGTGCACACGACTTGATGGCTGGACATGAGAAATACCTAACACACATAACAAGTCAGGCCTCAGCAAACTCATTACTTCTTGCAACTAATTTCAATTAAGTGCCTCCACAAATCTGAGCATTTGAACCCAGCAGCCCCCATCAAAGGACTGTGGAAGGCTGGAATGTGAAGGCAGCAGAACACAGCCACAATTAGCCATCCCACTGCTGTCCAAAAAACCTCCTCCACGGGGCAGAGCCAGGCACAAGCTCTCCTGGAGACTGCACCAGTGTAATTACATGCCAGGCACACAATTCATTGCAGCATTTTCTCCTCCAGCCAGTTTTGCACCTGCAGGAAGATCTCGCTGAGTGAGCCATCAAAAAGCTGGTTACATTTAGCAGCTTGAATAATTAGGAACCTCCTTGTTCTGCAGTGATTCCACCGGTGCTTTTTATGCTTCAGTGCTTCTCGACTCCCTCTTTCTTCAAGCAACATTTTAATTTAGGCCTGTGCTCTCCATCCTGGAGAGGTTCATATATAATTCAGAGAAGGCTAAAGTGACTGGCCTCTCCATCTCTATTTAACACCTTCACATCAGCGAACAACCCTCTCTGTGCTAAATCCTTTCAGAGGCTAATCTGTGCCAGATCAAAGGGGAACAGCTTTTAAGGCAATCTCCACAGAGCTGAGGTGATTATTAATTCATCAGAAGGTCTCCTCTGAAGTGCCCATTTATTTTTTGTATGCTAATGCATTTAAAGCAGTTGATGGTTTAAACACAGGCCCTAAATCACAGAGTGAAATGTTTGCTGTAAGAGCTGATCTTTTATTTACAAAAAAATCCTGATACTCACTTCAGCCTTAGAAATCACCAGTTTGGGATTTATGTGCTGATAAGCTAAAACAGTTCTGAGGAGATCCCTTTAAAAGTGACCACTCACAAGTATTCTCAAAACACCTCAAGAAACAATAATAAAATAATTTCATGTTCTGAGCGTTTTTTAGCCTTACACTCTGGCTGACAGTGAATGATCCCAGCAAGCTGTTTGTCCCACCGCCGTTCACTCTGTTAAGTAATCAAACCAGGAGTGTCTGCCCCAAACCAACCTGATCCACATGCTCTTCCAGGCTATGAAATGTGCTGCAATCCCCTGCACAAATCTTCCCTGCACATGTCCCTCAGCCAGACTCAGAGCTGGCCTGAGTCCATGTGCAATGACAGACATCAGTCAACAAAGGAAAGAAAGATATAAACCAAACTTCCTTAGACTTGTACGAGCCCTTAGTGCATCCTTGGCTACTGGCAGCCCAAACCAACCATCTTTTGGAGGTGTTCCTTGTGCTGGGTGATAAACTTCACGTCAGGCCACAGCATTTCACAGGGGAGAGCAGTAGCTGCTCTGCCCAGAGATCCCAGCACATAACCCCACAGGCTGCCCCTGCCCCCTTCCTTCCTCCTCCTGCTCCTTGCTGTTCCTCCTGGCCTCTGCCTAACTCCCACAGCTCATCAGGGCTCACCGCTCCTGCTTTCTGAGTCAATCCTTTTGCTGAACTCTTTCCTTCGATGCTGTCTCCTCTGGATTTTTCACCGCTCTCCTGTTATCTGCACCCAGCATTTCTAACATATTCTAATCACTTGGGACCACTACTTTTGCTCCCATGCCAGTGGCCCTTTTGGAGGGATGTGCCACCAGCAGTGGTTGGCCCACCAGGACAGCTCTCTCCGTTCCTTTCCACCACCTTCTCTCCCTTGTCAAAGCAGCACTACAGACTCATAATCCCTACAGCCTGCAAATCCCACTGGGTAAAAGCCTCTGCTCTCAACACCCTTCCAGCTGCTCACATGGTTTCACTGGGTTCTTCAGACAAACCAAACACTTCAGTCAGGCAGCCAAGGACTCTTCTACCCACCACATCTGCTGTTCCGCCTTTTTTCTGGCAGTCGTGGGAAGATTCCTTGACTCTGCGTGCACAGCAATTCTTACTGACTTCTCTCTCATCCCCACACTACTTCTGCTTCCCTGCCTGGCTCCCCCCATCCTTAAATCCTTCTCTGCCTTCTGCCCCACTTTACTTGCAGCTACAACTTGGTTCCCCTCTGCGTGGACCCAGCAACTCCCCTCAGCAACGATCAAATGCCATCTCTGTCTGTGATTTCAAATTTTTCTTCTCTAAGCACTACATCCTCACAAATCCCCTGCCATGGCTCGTCCCACTCCCCGAGGAGTCTCTAATGAGAGCGTGACAATATCCCGCCTGCCAGGATTCATTCCAGCCATCTGCTATCCATCGAGGTACTTTTACTGCACCTCTGGCTGTGCCATCCCAGCATCAGAGACAGCGGCATGGGGGGTGCTGAGAACTTCAACAAAGGCAAGAGGTAATGATTAGAGACTCTTGATTTGTCACAAGCCATCAGAGATTCCTCTGACAGGGTTGATTTATATCACCCATTTCAAATGGAATAGGGACTTGTACAGAGCAATGTGAAAATCCTTGCGAAGGCCAAGCAAGCCATAAACATTTGCAAGGCGCATGCTTGCCTTGGGTTTCTTTTTATCTCTTTAAGAGCCTGTGCCCCATGGTGCCTTTTATTGTCACTGCACATGGAACTGAGCCCAAAAGATCACTCTCAGACAGCGTATCCCACAGAAACGAATCCTCTTTCAATCCTCTGTTGTAACAGGAAGTGGGGTGATTTTTCTCTTCTGTTTATTGTTATTTGCTGCATCAATCAGTGCCTCACTGAAGATTGCAAGGGGTCATTTTTGTTGCTTGCTTGCTTTTAGAAGTGAGGAATGGTTGTGCTGAATTTTATATGAAAACAGCTTAAACTTCTCTCTCCTGTGTGTCTGAACTGCAGCATGTGGTACCGTCTGTTCACCATTCTGAAAGGAAGTAATTGCTTCTACCTGCCTAGAAACATCAGTGCTTGAAAATCACATTTTTTTGCAGTCAGCCTGCAAAAGTACTACATCTCAGATTTTCTGTTTATCTTTGTCTTGTTCCGAGATGGGGGAAGCTGCATAAAAAGGGACAGACCCAACCCCACACAGGCACACAACAAAACTGGCTTGCAGCATTCAAGCCCAGGGATACTCACAGCTTGCTCAGGTTTTCCAGGCCTGTAAAGGCTCCATTGGTATCTTCTATTGTGCCCGAGATGTCGTTGTGGTCCAGTTCCCTGGGGAGAGGACAAGAGAGAGCTCAGAATCAGCACCTTAGTCCCAATGTCACTGTTACAAACAAGTGGAGAAAGTTGGAGAGTGCCACATGAGAGCTTCCCATTTTCTCCTGACAATTATCAGAAAATGCAGAGTCCTGCAGCAAAGCAGCACTAATCCCTTCTCCTGCACTGACACATAGTGGGATGGTGCAATCCAGAAAGAGCCCTGGCTTTTTCCTAGCTGAAACCCTCTGAGACAGCTACTTTTTACCAAGTAGGTTTCTGTCCTTTTCTAGTTCTGTGCATCCAAACAGAAGGAGGAAAATGAAAATAAACTGGCAAAATTAAACTGAAAGAAACAGCTGTCCTTAAATGCTACTACCACAAAATAAGATCACTTTGGGTATTCCAGTGTATACATGTATTTGTCTATAGCTGAATCCTAGGAAAATGACTTGGTGTATTTTCTACAAAGCTGCATTTTTTTCTGGCAATGAACTTGAAAACTCAACAAAGGAAAGCACCAGCATCACTACACCAGCCTAACTCTGTGTAACCATTTAAAAAAAACCAAGAGAATTCCTTTTTCAGAGTTAGCTTCTTTTGGCTTTCAAATTGACCATCAATTACAGGAGTCAAAGAGGTCTGAAGAAAAACAAGCACACAGAACAAACACAGAGATCCACAAAAGCTGTTTAAACAGTCTGTTTAAAAATCCTTCCCTCCCAGCTTTTAATTCCAGCTAGCAACACAGACATAAATTCATCATTTCCAATGCTAAGTAAAAAGAAAGAAAAACTAAATAGGCTTTGTTGGTTTTGTTACATCACTCTGAGTTAAAACCTGGCAAAACCCAACACCAAAGCAAACTTCACCATGCAGATAACCCCTGAGCCCTCAGGTACTCCTTTCGCACCTTTTGAAGATGATTATCAGAACGTTTCAGATAAAAAAATATTAAGACCAATAAAAGAAAAACAAGTCCCCCTGCATTTTGCAACACTCCAGACATGGGCATCACAGTGTGGCTTCTGGGCTGTGCAGCACAAATACACAGTAACTCACAAGGGAAAAGAAATTTAAAAGAAAGCCCCACTTGCAATATGGGAATGGTTTTCCCTCAGCTGGCTGCAGTCTTTGCTCCTTTCGCTGCTTTAGGGTGAACTAAAGATGTGAAGGGAGATGGCCAAAAGGCACAATTCCTGTTTCTCAGCTGGCTTCAGCCTGAGACCTGAATCTCACGTCCCTGGAGAGCCCTGGCCTTAGCCAGCATCACTGTAGATGTCAGGGTGATCTGTGGGTTGCTCTGTGCCAAAGGGATGGACAAAAACTCAACATCCCTGTGGGGTGTGGGCGCACATAATGCTGTGGTGGCCAAAGAGACGAGTCCAGGAGACATGCTTTGATGTGCTGGCATTCCTAGCACTATCCGAGTGGGACAGGAGCAAATACATCCTCCTGGAGCTCAGTTTATACATTTTCCCAACAGTTGCCAAGCCCATGTCTGTTGTTCTGTTTGGTTTTTAAGGGAAAATCCCGTCTCAGACATTTCTCCTCTTCAGTTTCACCACGGGCTGCTGGTCTTTGGAGCAGCAAACCCTTTCCCATGGCAGAGACAGACAAGTGGGAACAGCCTGTAGGAGCTCTGACACACACTTTTATTAATTGACTGCCACACATTGTGTTTTCTTGAAAAAGGGAAAGAAAATGGTATTGCTTGTTCATCCAGTGGCAACTCAAAGGTTTAGTGTTAGAAAGGAGGAATAAAAACCTTTTTAACAAATGAGTGAAAATAGAGGGAGGGAGAAAAAAAGAGTGGGGTATTTTAGCCCAGCTCTTTGTATTCCAACTCCTCTCCCAGCCCCTGTTGCCAATTTCCTATTCTTTCTGGCTGGCTGGGTTTGAATGCTTGCAGCCTTGTTAATCATTGTGCTCAGAGGTCTCCGGGCCTGACCTCTATTTGAATAGCTCCACATTTCAGCAGTTTCACACCCACCAAAGGCTCCCCAACAATAGCCCATAATTAAAGCATGCTCGGCTCTTTTTCACCAGGTGCAGGACCCGATAGGCCTTTCTCTTTATTAAATTAGAGCTCGCTCACACACTCCCTCTCCACCTCCCCCCTCTGCCCTGGACATAAAAGAGGCTCCACATTCACTGCAGAGCAAAGAGAACGACCAGCTCCCCTTCCCCTCCATTTTTCTTTGGAAACCTTTAGTTCCGGTCTTGACAGCTGCCTCAGAGAGGTCCCTTTCTGAATGCCCAGTGGCTGAAAGGCTTTGGCTTAGGTTTAAAAAAAGCAAACAAAACCCAAACTCACTTTCCAGTCACTTCCTTCACTATGAACTTCAATAAAGAAAAGAGTAAGATGCAGAAAGTACTGTAAAGAGGGGAGATCTTTCTGTTCCCATTTCCTTTTAATGACTCAGGCCACAATGGGCTTCTGAAGAGGAATAAAAGTATCAAAGTGTGTTTTTTTCTTTTGAAGGAAGAATTAAATCAGTTTGCTGAACCCAACCAGCCTGGGAACGTGTCTGGTGCTGTCACAAGAACTGTGAGAACTTCGTGGTGTGCCAGATGAAGGTGCTGAGCCTGCAGCTCCCAGAGAGAGGAGGAGAGCAGCCAGCAGCCCTGCAGGTTCCAGTGAGGAGACAGAGGCAACACAGCTGCAGGAATGGAACTGGATTCCCCATCTTCTGATGTTCATAAAACAAGCCCAGATGTACTTCAATCTAACACAGCTTTTGGGTTAACAGTGCATAATGGTACAATGCTACAGCTGCATCCCACAGGAGGTCACACTGATCTGCCTAATGGGCTCTACTACTCCTAAAACCTTACAAGTTGGTATTTGGATTAGCAAGCTCGTTTCCAGTGTCACATTTCCAGGTATTATATTGTGTGAGTGGTTTCAAAATAAAAGTCTGTGGTAAATGGCCACAGCCAGCACTGGATGATCATTTTGCAATTCAGTATTAGGGCACATGAAACTTTACCCTTGGCAACTTTTTGGTTTTTCAGGGTTTACCATGAAAGAGCACAGAACATTTCATGAGCCTAACTGCATTAAAGACTTCTGGTTACTTGCGTGGTACCTGCAAAAGCTTCTTGTTTCTATGACTGGACTGAAGACTGGAGCTTCATGTGTTGTTACACTTCTGGTACTGTCAGACCCCAAGCCCAACCTCTACATTTCTTTGTTTTGCCATTGTTTTTTTCTTAACATCATCTTAGCCCATAATTTTATACTTAATATTCAGTTTTTTTAAAAAAAGTAACAACACAGAAATGCTTAATAGCACATTTAAGAGGATATTCAAATTTCCAGTGCTGTCAGTGGAAGGAATCATTCCCTGCTCCTTCTGAGTGCAGAATGACCCAAAATAAACTAATCTTTTCTAAGAATTTCAATTAAAGTCAATATGACAGCAAGAGAAATACTGCTATTTGCTGCAGGAATGAGACCTCAGTGATTTTTGGTCAGCTGAGGTGGTTTCAGAAACCTGAAACTGCAGGACATGGGCACCCAAGGCACCTCCAAAGCAGAACCATCCAACAGAACACAAACTGTGGAGGGAACATGGATGTGGTCTGACAAAAGCTGAGAGCAACTTACAGGACACGTAGGTTTTTGAGTCCCCTGAAAGCACCTTCTGCAATATGATTGATGGAATTGTGGCTCAGCCGTAGCACGTGCAGTCCCCCGAGGTCTGCCAGGCTTCCCTCATCCAGCCTTGTTAGGTTGTTGTAGGAGAGTATCCTGAGGGAAAAAAATATCACAACAGCCCTTGTCAATCCATCTGGTATTTTCCAAACTCCTCTGTGCCAACCAGTGCCTGCCTCCCACAACCACCTTACACGAGGTGAGGTACTGGGTGCGTATGTAACAGCTGGATGAGGAAATAAGACTGCAGCCTGCAAGTATTGCCACAAGACACCCATGGGGAAGCCTGGATGACAGTGATGGAGCAGGAGGCAGTTGGTACCCAGCTATGTGGAAATTTTCTGTGCAGTCTACAGAGAGAGGCTGCCCCAGAAGTGACCGAGAGCAACAACCCAACACACACACACAGTCAGCTACGGCAGGGACGAGCTTCTTCTGCTTCCATGCAGCTGGGTGAGGGTCTGGGAGCACCACCCCTCTGTCCCCACAGGTACAGGCAACACTCAGATGGCTGTGTTAAGTCCTCATTCCCATTTGGACTCCCTCCCAGGCTTGCAGGGAAAAGCAGGCCCTGTTGTCCACACCCTGCGAGGTGCAGAGTGATGTCACACAGATGGATTTTGGAGTTCACACATGCTCTTGGCAGGGTCCAGACTTCTGTACTCAGGAGGTGTCTTATCGTTCTGCACTTGTGCACAGCGAGCCCCAGGCTCTGGGTGTGGGTGCCTCCGCTCCACCCCAGTCCAGAGCCAAATGCATTTCACCACAAGGCAATTGAATGCTTCCTTTCCCGCACAGAAAGGAGGTGTCTGTTGTAAACCAGCCACCTTTCCTTCCTCCCACTCCCCTTTGTCAAGGAGCACAGTTTGCCTTAAATCCTCTCCAGTTACAAGAGGCTATTGGAGGGTTGGTTTTTTTCCTAGTTTTCCATCTATCTCTTCCCCTTGCCTGTATTACTCAGGGTGGGAGTTTTTTTTAAGCACTACTCCTGTTGCAGTTTGGAAGCTGGCAGGAAGGCAGCTGCTTTTCTCTCCCAGCAAGGTGCAGATGAGGCTTCAGAGATATGACACTGAGGGCAGGCCTTGGGAAGCTACAGGCCACTGCAGCCACCTCACCCACTGTGCAACCACCTTCTATTCAGAATAAAGCCCCGCTGTGGAAGGCCAGCTTGGATTGTCAAATGAGGGACCTCTCAGAGTAGCAGCAGGCACCAGATTTTCAAAACAACCTTCTTAGTGACCGAGGAGTACAACTCACTTCAAAAGATGTGAGGGTTTGGGCTGCTCGACTTTTGAAAAAGTGAAGGCAGGCAGCTTTGAACAAGCACTGAAATCCTTCATTGTACAGACAACAAGAAAAAAAATTTCACTGAGTTTCAAACCTCCAAATTCCTCTTCTAGTACTGCCAGTTAATGAGTCTGCTTAAAAATGTGTCTAGGGCTTGCATGAAACTCACTGCAAAGCCAAAACCTAAGTCAAAACAGACACATACTCCAAAGCACCGGGAGTGTCATTTACTTGGCAAACATCTGTCTATCTTTTAGCTGTGTGAGTGGGCAGAGGGCAAGCTCTGGAGAAAATGCAGCAAAGATTAAAGAGTTTGAAGGTATGGGACAACATACTTGCATTCCCCTAAAGAAGCTATAGTGTTAGCTATAAAGAATTGGCATCTGGTCAAAATTGTGTCCTCACCTGCAATTAAAGAATTTGGCTTTAAAAAAAAAAATTGTTCAAAAGTAATCCTAAACCTGACTGAGAAAATATATAGCTCCTTTTGATTCTACACATAAGAGTTCCTGCCACAACTGGTGAAGGCACATTCCCTCTGTTTGTTCTGATGTCACCCCAAGATGGACAGACAGCAGCAGGACTTGGAGACTCTCTCACTGGTGTCACCACATGGGAGGTTCCAGGAGCTATTGCACCTGGCAGTGGCTTCTTCAACATGCCAGGGCTCTGCTTCCTGCCACAGGACAGGCCAGTTTGCAAAACATCAGGTTTCCCCCCTCAGCAGTGTGGATTATCTGGTTGAGAGAAGCCAGCAGATCTCTGCTGCTTCCCTGACCTTGGCATCTCTCTACCAGTGAGAAATGACTGGAATGAATAAATGGCAATGTTTGTCTACACAGCCCTTTTGGTGAGAAGTGGGAGAGCAGCTCCCTGAGCACCATGCCAAAATTGGTACAGAAAGGGGTTAACCAGAACCCTGTTGTGCAGCTGGGGCTGCTGCTGCCAGCCTGTTCTGGACCAGGCACATCTAACACACTTCATTCCCACTGACCAAGCTAGATGTAAAAAGGGAGAGACCCAGCAGCCAAGCCACCATTTACCTCTGATGAAATCCTGTGCTCCTAGTGTGGTTTCTTCCACGATGCTGAAGCTCTAGCACCTGACAGGTCAATACAATCAGCCCTTTCTCATGCTCATAACAAGGCAAGAACTTTCTTTCCTTGTCAGCTTTTACATCAGACCAGAAACTTGGGGTCACGTTTTGTCCCAGCAACTGAATGAGAGACAACTCCTCCTTCAGATGACCAACTCCCTCCTTAGAAGACTTTGAAATTCATTCCTGGTACAACCACGGTGTTTTCTGGTAACTGAAACCCAGTAGATTTAGCAACACTGGAGGTGAGCAAGGATCTTTCAATGAGGAATGAAACATACACAACTAACAAAGTGCACGAGTCAGTATAGATGTATCTATGGCTTCCTTTCCTCACCCTTGAATTTCAGCACAGACCTCTCCTACAGGTACTCTCTGGCTGTGGGAGTTTCAGTTTGGAGATCTGATGGCTCCCTGCAGCAGCCTTACCCTAAAGGCAACACCTGCAAGAGCTTGTAGTACTTTGCAGGGATGTGCTAACACCCACACAATCGCCTTTCTCATCTCTCTGACTATGTCTCTGGCCTCAAACTGCAGCACAATTCTGCCTGGCAGATCAGGCACACCCCAGTGGCTCATACCACCTCACACCACTGGGCATTTTCCAGATCTAGCCCATCCTGCACCAGCATGAGTGAGGCCTGCACCCGAGTTTCTGCAATTACTGCTTCTAAGACAGGACAGCCCACTGTTAGAACTGCACGTTGGATGAGATCCCAATCCATACCTGAGGAAAACGACTCAGCGTGACATGCAACCTCCAATCTAAACCTTGAGGGTTTGCACAACAGTGTCAGGTAGAGAAGACAAGCTTAGCTCTCCCTAAAAGAGTTCTGACATTAGCCCTGCAAGGTGCAGATGGGCCTTACCCATCCCATCTAACCCAGGCTGAAATAAAGCTCACCACAGACACCAGATATTTGGTCCTGAGAGCAGAAAGCTCTCAGAACTCTGCAGTGCAGCGATCTGCATTTGGCTATTCCAAGGATTCAACTGTAAGTGCCTTGGCAAGGCAGGATCCCCTTTTTTTGATGCTTCAGATTTTAACAGACCACAGTTCCAGTTCTGATCTGTTGCCTTGAAGATCTCTCCATTTACACTGCCTTAATCTAGCAAAATATCATGTGAGGATCTACCTGCAAAGGAACTGCAGCAGTCCACAGAACTGTGCCAGGCATGGGCAGTTCTGCAGCAATTTGAAAAATTAGGTAATTAAACAATCATGCATGTATTTCACTAAAACCAAAAATAAAGTACTTCCTTGTGCCCTCAAAAAATAACCCACATCTGGACAAATGATTTGGGTTCAACAGAAGATCACAGGGCTAGCATGTTAATTCTAAACTTAAAGAAATTACTTGTGTCACGTCCACCTGTCTCTGAATCCACAGCCCAAAAGTTCTGGGACTCACAGCTGAGTGGGCAGATACCAGCCACTAGTGTGAGAGCAGAGTGAGGCCTCTGGCAGCAGGAAGCTGCTTTACCATACTGCATTTTGGTGGATAGGAGAATCCCTAACAACACTGGTCTAACATTTCCCTGTACCAAGCAGAATGAATTCCAGTTCCACTGACCACATTCCAAGTTCTTCAAAGAAAAAAGTGAATCTTTCCATAGTCCCACCAAGGGGATGACAGCTACTTCTGTAAATACTGCAAGCACTCATGTATGTCTCTTAAAAAAAGGCTTTAAGCAGTGCCACAGACCCAAAAGACACCCTTGTGGGGCTGCCCTCAGCAGCAAGGCTTTCCTTCATTTATCAAGCTGTATTCACAGCTAGAAACCTCAGGAGAGCAAAGCCAATGTATTTACTTTTCAACAAGTGAACCCTACAGGAAGGATAAAGTGTAAACAGGAGAAACAAGGAGAACTGCCTTTAAAGGGCCAAATCTCTGCTGGTTGAAAGCATGATTGTTCTTTGTAAACACAGAAGATAAAGCAAAGCTTCCTTCAGGCTGTACAGTTATTATACGGCAAGCTTTAAGTCTCGTGACTCGTTAGCTAACAATGCTGGCAAGCCACAGCTTACAAACTCCAGGTCTTTTGGCACTGTGCACGTTTAGTGGGTTCTAGCCTTTGCTTCTGGTGCAAATGTATTTTAACCAGGTGCTCTGAAGGTCGTAACACCATAAATAACAAGGGCATCACTTAGGAACCTGCAGTTCCTGCATTTCTACAGGTTGATACAGTGGGAGCTGTAAGCCTCGAGAAAATTCCTGACTCCTGTCTCTCCTGCCAACATTACACGACACAACAGAAACCAACTTACAGCTCATGCAGCTTCTGGCAGAAGCTCCAGCCATCGGGGTTGATGCGGGATATGGAGTTGTTGCTGAGGTGAAGCTGGTGCAGAGAGGAGAGGCCATAGAGAGAGCCACTGTTCACTTCTGTCAGGCTGTTATATTCCAGGTGGCTGTGGAGAAAAATCAGAAGGAATTGACAGATAAGCAGCACTGGTCAAATGCTGAAAAAATTTCCAAAAAGAACTGGGATTTTCGCCATTCCTACACACCTTCCTACATACCCATGGACACATGCATCTGTGGGCATTTCTTGTCAAACAAAGGACAGAAATTCAAGGACAACACAAAGGAAATGCCCAGAAGGAGATGTGACTGCAGAGAGAAGATCCACTGCAAATAAACTGGGCTGAAAGCATCTCATTCAAGTTTGTGTTTGCAGAGTCTCAGCTGTGTGACAGCAGCACCCAGAAACATGCTGCCTGCATCACCTGGGACCTCACAAACACATCCGGAAGCCAAGTGTGTTGGAAGCTTCAAATGTTTCTCTGCAATGACTAATCAATATTCTCTGGTATGGAAAGAAAACATCACCAAGAATGGCCAGCTTGGTTTCTAGGTATCCCAACAGGTAGAATAATCCTGTCTGCAACACAGAGTTTCCATGTATCAGTCAAAATAAATTTGCAGAAGCCAGATATTTAAAGACCAATTGAGATCAATGCTGATTGTTCAAATCGTCAGACTTTCAAAGGAATAGTGTCACAGCTTAAAAAACAATGCTTTTTTTATTGAACACTTGGTGAAGCAGTGAGCTTTTCTAAACTGTGGATCAACTAAACAGTAGCTGCTGCAGCAGCTCTGAGCATGCAGGACAAAGAAAGAAGCATGAGAAGTGGCACAGGTGCCCACAGGTCTCTGTTAAAATGTAGAGAAGGATGTGACAGAGGCTGAAGCTGAGGCTGTTTAAGGGAAAAGAGCCCATTTCTCAAACTTACAGAACTTGCATTTTGGCTAGACCCCAGAAAGCCCCATCAGTCAGCTTGCTGATGTTGTTGCGCTGGAGCTTCAGGACTTCCAAGCTGTCCAGTCCCTGGAACGTCAGGCCTTCAATCAGGCGGATGCGATTCCGGTTCAGCTCCCTAAAATCACCAAGGCCATACAAGTTTATTAAACCCCAGTCCTTTCTCGCGAAGTCATCTGTGCAGCACACAATGGGGACAGCAATGCCAACAACTCCTCTGTCAGTGGTTCCCAGGAGACAGCAGAAGAGCACCGGAAACTTTCAATCCCAGAGCTATCCAGGGCAGGCAGCTGGGTGCAATCGCTTAAACAAACTCACCCTGGGACAGACTTTCACTCCAGAGAAATAACAGTGCAGCAATTCCTCTTCATCCCTCCTCTCTCTGCATTTCTTTTAAGCCATTGATCCTTCTCATCAATTTTCACACTTCATCCTCCCTCAAGCACAGACACCATTTGAACCAGAACAGTCAAACATTGGCATTATTTCCCTTACAACCCATTGTTTTTACAGGACTTGTAACTGTCCGGTAAAAATGTGCTCTGAAACATGCAGGTGCCCCAAAAGTGTGGGCTCAAGAGGAAACTTTATGGCCAAGTTTGAAAGAAAAGCTTTCAGTTCCCCTGACAAATGTCACATTTTTTTTCTACTGTCAGAAACTATTAAAGAGTGAAAGAAGTTGTTTCCAATAACAATGCAGTCTAAATATTTTCTGTATACAAAGGTTTCCAGCCTGGTTCATTAAATTTCTTTTTAGTTTCCCTGAGTGGGGAAGGACCCCTAAATTTTGGCAATATATTTTTTCTGAATCGCAATTCATCACAGCACACTTTACCAACCTATATCAGTCTTATGGATTGCCTGACCCAGACATACCAGGTGAAAATCCAGTTCTGTAAAGTCAGTGGAAAACTTCAACACAATGCACTAAAAGCTGAAGCTGGAGCTTTTAGAACTGATACTTTTCCAAACATACAAGATTAAGCTAAGGCTAGTTCCCTATTCAGTGTTTGTGATGAGGAAAATGGTGGAGGTTACAACATCTGAACTTGTTTTGGAAAAGATGAAGAAGCCATAGAGACTTTAAGCTTACTTTTCAACTGCCTAAAAAAACGATGTTGAACTTGCACTCAAGTTGAGTGAAATTAAAGTCAAGTAAGCAATAAAGATTTTGCAGGCCTAAAGTCCCTTGTTGTACTGCACTTCCTGGGCTATTAGTGAAACAGCCTTTGCCAGAAAAAGAACTGTACACAAATTCTACAACACACCAATCTGCAATTCATTCATGTTTATCTGTAGAGTTAAACAACCAGCTCTAAGGCTGTCATTAAGAGTACCAATTACTCCATCTCTCAGTGCAAACTGTCTTCCTAAACAGACTGAGTTGTTTTTATTACAGTTCTGCACATGATGCAGTCAAACACAGTGAATTAGAAGCCCTCACTCAATGGACAGTAACTTCCAACTGAGAGGCAATAGACTTTTCAGATGCATATGCTATTGTGTCCCCCTATCCAATCCCAAACTGGCCATAAATCCTGCACATGTGCAGACACAAATGCACACACGCTCCTTGGGCACGCCCTGGCTTAAGGATTTGTCTCTCAGTCAAGAGGTTGCCACTTAGAGGTGCGAGTTCCAACAGCATTTGTGGACTTCATGTTAACAGACAGAGATGGACCTCCTGCCTATCAAATTTGATGGAAAGATTGCAAGGAGCCTCAGGCTGGGCCCATTTCTCCAACAGCAGCAGAAAGGAAAAGCTCAACCATTAGTGCTACTCTTTTACACATAAAGCATGTTTATAGCTGCAGATGTCTGCGTGTCCCCATGCAGGCAGAACAACAACCGTGTGTGTGTTAACTCATCTGAGCTGCAATTTTCTCTGCCCAAATATAACCTCACAGTTTAACAACCTTCCCTCACTGCTTTTTTATTGCCACATAAAGATACCTGTGTGGTCTTGAAACACTAACATAGCAGCTGAGTTCTGTCACTCTCAATAGAAACGTCTTGCAAATCTCTCTTGCACCACAGACACCAGCAGCTTGCAAGGGAATGGATTTGTCTCACTCTGTCAAGTGCAAAAGATGCTGATGTCTGCTGTAGCATCCCTCCCTCTCTCCCCTCCTGATCCAAATAATGGCCTGAAAAGCCAAGAGTTACAAGACAAAAAGGACCCTCTCCCAGTGTGTCTTACTAGAAGCTGGCAGAGGACTGCTGCAGAGTAGATTCTACATTTTATAGATAGTAGGTGAGGAAGGGTGACATTTGGTGTGCATATCCCCAGGGACATTTTGTCTCCATAAAGTGTGCCTGAGCTTAATTAAAGAGGACATTTGTACTCACAGTTGTATTAGCCTGGGCAGCCTGAACGCCTTGACAGGAAGCTGAGTGATCCTGTTTTTACTCAGACGAAGTGTTAGCAGGGACCGTGACAGGCTATCAAAAGCACCAGGCTCCAGGGTGCTGATTCTGTTGCTCCCCAGGTAGCTGCAAATAAATCACAGCAGAAAAATGAACAGTTCTGTCAGAAATCACCTTTTATCAGCATTTAGTTGGTCTCCAGACAAGCTGGTGAAACTACAGAGATGGCTTCAAACCAGCTGGATTTCTGTCTGCACAAAGGGCACAGGGCCTTTCCCAGAGCCTGTGATGAATGTGGAGAATTGCTGGGCACTTCCAAAGAGCTCCCTGACATCCTCCTACTTGAACAAGGCAATCAGGAGTGGAAGCCAGAAACTGGAGACTGTTCCAGTGCAGGATGATGCTATTCATTCCCCATTTTTTCCTCAGTATCTGTCCCAGAGGTCTTTCCTATTTGGATCCTAGTCTTAGCCACAGGGGGCTGTTTTTGCAGGACAACAGGCAAACATCAGTCACACCACCACTCTCTTACACCCTCTTGCAACCAGGAGCAGAAACTTGGGTGTAAACTTTAATGCAGGCAGACTATTTGCCTGCACCTCTTCAAAGGTACCTAAAATACAGATTATTTTATGTCTCTCTGAATAGGCAAACATCCTGTTGGGAGGGTGTTACTCTGCTTGACCCCATTTTTTTCAAATAATCAGAGACATTTCTGTTCTCAATATTCAGAAGCCACTTTAATGATGAAAGAGTCATTCTCTCTCTACTCTTCCAGATGCACATGGTTTTGCAGTTGTAAAGACACCCAAACCTGAAGGATGAAGGACACCTTTTCTCTGCAACATAATTAATAATAATTTGCATTCTTTATTGCTACATCAGAAACCAAACAGCACTCAAAAAATAACCTGACAATAGTGACAATGTGCTGCCTTCTAACTCTCCTTTGCACTTAAAATGCTGACAAATAATCCCATACTTCTTATGTTCATGACTTCTTTTTTTAAAGGTTTGAGGCCCTTTTCTCTGCTGTGGTAACTCAACAAAAGCAGTTCCCAACAAGAAAAACTCACAGCTCCTTTATGTGAAGTCCCTGTGGAAAGCAGCCGTTTCGGATTTCCGTGATGTCATTGAAACTCAGGTCCAACGTTTCCAGGGTAACGTAGGGCTGCAGTTGACTGGCTTCAATGCTGCGGATCCTGTTGTGATGCCTGAAACAGTCAGGAGGAGAAAAAGAAACTGTTTAGTTCTCTTAGAAAAACAGAAAGAATATCCGAGGCTGCAGCAGGCCCCCAGGCTGGCCCCGAGTTTGTACACTCACAGTTATGGTGACTTTTCAACAGCTGTGTGAGGAGAAACCCAATCCAGAGAGACATTCCCTAATCCCCTCGCTGCTCCTCTGGCGAGAGACCAGCTCACAGGTATCTGCAGGCTTCCAGACACTTTTTTCCTTCTACAGAACTGTTGACTCCACTCATCAGTTTCTCTTCCATTAATCTGGGCTCGTTCTCCTACAAGCCTGCACTTCCAAACTGGATTTGTTACATGCAAGGACTACAGGACTGTTTTTGAATCCCAAAGGCAAGGAGTGCAGATCAGTGGTTTAACCAACCTCCCAAGGCTTTATCCAGAGAATGCGACTTTCAGAGAAGGAAACAAATAAGTAAATACAAACTCAAAGAAGTTACATAACATTCTTAAATCCTAAGGATTCTTCTGAAAATTCCCAGCTTTGCCCAATGTTACAACGATTTGTAACACACAGAAATAAGAAGGCTTGCAAATGTTCTTGCAGGAGTTTCCTCATCTTTTGCTACTTTTGTCCCACTGTAGGATTAGGACAGCTCTGCAGTGCCAGTGTCTGCCCAAGCACCGACTGCAGGATCAGACCCTGCACTGATCATCTATGTTTGCTGCCTTACCAGGACAGCCTGAGGGATTCAATCTAAGGTTTTCCTTTAGAGAAGGTCCTGCCAACTGCCCTCAAGTTTCCACAGCCACCAAACAGTTAAATACCTTCAAACCTCATCTGTACTCAACAAGGTCTAAGTAAAAATCACCCCTCCACTGAATTCTTTCCTCTGACTCCTTTCTGGCCTGAGTCAGTAGAGAACAGTAATCAATTAAAAAAATACATTGTGCATTAGTCACAGGAGGCAGAGCACATGCCTGATGTGAATTTAGACCAGTCACTGATATTACTGGCAAGGCTGTGAGTGAGGCACTCCAAACAGAGACACTCACCAGACACTTGGGAACTTGCTGAATAACAAGAGATAGTAGAGAGAGTTCAGACAAGTCCTGTGCCTTAATCCATCCAGCTACCTCCTGGGTAAGCAGAGGAGGGGAGAGCAGCCAGTGAAAGCACTTCCAGCTCCCCTGACAGAGCACCAGCTCTTTGAGACAAAAAACTGAGGGATGTCCGACCCCAGGCTTTCAGGCACTGAAGCTTACAGCTGGTTTAGGAGCCCATCTTCTCCAGCTTCAGCCCCACTTCAAGGCTCTCCTGGGGGTTCAGACAAGCCCCTTTCGAAGAAAACCTCCTCCTTTGACAGAAAATGCCAACAGCACATGGCAAGGGACCTGCTCCCCACACCGTAATCTGCTCCTTTACCCTCCCTGTTATTAAAACCAGATTGTTTCACCACAACATTTGCTGGTGTCCGCAACAGGAAGAGTGTAAAATCTGCAACCCCAGAACAATTTGCTTTTGGGAGACTCACCCTTTAAACAGCCAGCACATGGCCCTGGCTTAACGCTGGGGAAACAGGCACAGAAACACCACTTTGACTGAAGAGTTTAAATGATAATTAATTCACTGCAGGCCCAGAAAACATTAAGGACAAATTTTACAGCATTATAGCAGTGTGCTGCTAATACAATGCAACAAGGTCAAGAAAAATCAAAGGGAAGTCATCATTTATGTCTCCAAACTGGTTATTCCATGGGTTACCGGCACACAGCTCTCCACAACCACAAACTGTTTCAAAGGCAATGACATGGCTGCTATCCAAATTACCAATATTCATTTACAGCTGAGAATAAAGTCTGAATTTTCACATCTATGCACCTAGTAGAACAGAGGTACACTGAATTTATAGTATAGTGAGACTAAAATACAGGAAAAATCACTGTACCCAGAATTTTGTGACCTCCATTAACTAAACACATGGGCAAGGGGAATTTCTTTCCCCCCAGGACTAGCTTCTTTTGCAATTAACTCAATTAGTAGAATCACAAAGTTCAGAAATTTTAATCTTTTTTTCCTCCTCAAAAGAAGAGCGTCCATTAAATGTGTGTCCAAGCCTGATTCGGGAAAGGACCTCAACACAGACATAACTGAAAGCAAACCATGAGCACGTTTTCTGGAGCTCTCCTGAAGCAGGGGCTGTGAGTTCAGCTCTGATCTCATCTAAGCTGTGATGGCTGAGATGAATCTGGCTGTAAATTAACAGGAAATGAAGGCTTGTACGAACGAACATGGAGAATCTATAAATCACCTGACAATCCCTGCACAGGGCAGTTAAGTCTGCAAGGGACTGAGAGCACAGAGTGAATTTGGACATGAAATGTTCTTCAGAAGCCAATGTTATTTTTTTGGAGTATTAATATTTCTGTGCTTTGATTGCTCAACATATATCCACTGTGCCCGCCTGCCAGATCTCCCAACCCGCCCCAGAAGACAGACTCAAAGAAGGGAAGAAAAGGACAGGAAAAAACTATTTTGTTTGAGCCATGTTCACAGTTTCCAGGTGACTTCTGTCTGTTTGCCTCTTGCTTTTCATGTGCTGCAGCTGGCAGATGAGATGGATACATTATTTTACACAGGGAAAAAAACTGGCTCCTTTCTCTCCCTCTCCCCATCTCCTTCAAACATGGGCTGACTCCAAATGTAACTCTCAGCTCCAAACACCATCCCGGGCCAGTCCCAGCTGGGGAATGTCAGACAGTTTGCTGCAAAGCACTGCACCCTCTCAAAGCACTGCACTTCAAACAAAGCCTGTGACTTTTCCTTTACACAGCATGTGATATGAAGGCAACATCGCCCAAACCTTTTACTAGCTTGATTACAATTTATTTTTCATTCTTTTGGTAAGAGCCCAAATGTGATTTAACCCTTACTGTTACTACTTGGATCCTCTCAGCTCTCCTGTTCATCACAAGGGTGTTTTACAGAAAAAAAAAGACCAGTGATGTTATGAATTTGCCTCTCCCCTTTATCACTGACTGGAAAAGGGCTGGATTTTTCCCAACCACTTCACACTGGGTTGGCTTCAAATGTGACATATCAGATTTTAGTACCAATTGCCGAAACCAGGCGTTGAAGCACAAGTAATTGGTGCTTGCACAACCAACACCTCCAGGTGTCTTTTCCTCTCTCCACTCCTTAGGTATCACAGCCTGGAAACAGCTTTCCCTGCCTCACTTCAGCCAGTGTTACCTCAAGAGTATACAATGACAGGGCTTCAATGTGAGATTGTGCAATTAGAGCCTGGAGTGGAAGCCAAGTCTCTTGGTTTCTATTCCCAGCTCTGGCACCGACTCATCTGCCTTGGGCAAGTTCCTTAACCCCTCTCTACCTCTGGCTTTCCAATGTGCATGGAAAAGGACTATCCAGCTAGGACGATGCAGCCTTTGCTGAGGACTAAAAATCTGGAGTGAAAGAAGCTCAAGTGAAAAAGAAATCATAGGAGCTAAGGAGCCCATCCAAGTCCATTTAGGTTTGTTTATGAATATGGGAGGATCTGGCTAAAACAACTGAACTTCCAAGTTCATACCCAACGTCATTCCCAGAGACACCTCATCTGCAGCTAATGCAGACCTGGAACTGTAACACCTCCGTGCCAAGCTAAGGTAACTCGGAGTCAGCAATGATCACTTTTACACTCTCTGTATACATGGCACTCCTTCAGGAACTTCTTCACCCTCGGGTCAGCACCAGCTACAGTGGCAGAGGGAGAGAGGAGAGCTGGGCGGAGCCGCCCTCCAGCCCCTCAGTTTAACCCGCCTGAATCCTGGTTCAACACCCTGAGGCAGCACAGCCTCTTAGCCCTTGCACTTTGCACCGCCCTTGGACAGACCCTTTGGGTTTACGGGAGATTTGGATTAACCTCAGCCAGCTCTGTGCTGAACCAAGCCCGTGAGGACCCCGTGAGGAAGCGAACGCACGCTCTCTGCTCCTCTGGGCTGAGAAAAACAAGCAGAATGTTCCAGCGAAGCCAAAGCGTGTTTGGGTTTGCTCGGAGTCAGAGTCGGGAGGGAGCTGAAGGGGGTGGCAGGAAAATAACAGGTGGCGCAAAGTCAAAGGCTTGCAGCATTTCCAGGAATCTCAGCTTGTATTTTAGAGGTAAAGTTACACTTTAATCCTGGTGAGTTTCCTCAGTTGAAGTGTCTTTGTGAATATTTATTTGATAAACAGGCTGTGAAACATTTTCCACCAGAGCTAACAGGGGAAGAATTCACTTTCCTCTTTGCAGCAACCAAGGAGAACACCACTCCGTTTAATTTATACCGTAGTTTCAAACTCTTCGTGTGAAGTGGATGCACAGAGCAGCACAAACACGTTCCTCTGTTGTTTGAGCCACATTCACTCCCCCCAGCTGCTGCCCACTCAAAAGCTGACAGCGGAAAATCAAAGCAAGCAGACCCTCGGACAGGAATGCACGGGGGGCCTGGCTTGGGCTGATTTAAATACAATCAGCCCAAAACCTCCTGGTTTAGATAGAGCTTGAATTAAGGCTGCCGTAGCCGCTACGAGTCTGCAGCGCAAATGTTCGGTGTGAAGCGAGGCTAAAGGCAGGGAGAAGTCACATGCCTGGCCTTCATGTAGTGTCAGCTTACAGATCTGGCCAGGCTCACCAGAGAAAAAAGGAAAGCTGTAATACAGCAAACCTATTAAACCAGCACCTGTTATAGGCATCAAAAATAAAATCGAGCTTCTAAAGAGGGGCTCCACACCTCGGGCAGGGTTCTATTAATATGCAGCACATTTTCAAAATTAGCGTACGAGGGAGATCACAGGACTAGTGTGTGAACTAGAACTAAAAAGTTCAGGGTTTGGTTAGTATTTCCATACTGATAAAGTACAGAAGAAACGAAATGCTGGAGTCAGAAAGAGTTATGGGGTTTGCTACTGAAGGACAGGCAAGGTTTGGTGTCAGAGACTGGCCGTGCAAAGAGAGGGACTTCAAAAGGCAGCGTAACCGGAGCTGGATCACATACACTGTGACTAACACATGCCTGGAACTACCTGCCCTCCTCCTCCTCAGCTCAGAGGAGATGGAGATCCAGTACTGATCCTCCTAGAAACACTGAAGAAGATCAAAGGCATGGGTTCCTAAGCTTTCACCTTACATGATTTGCCATTTAATCTTAGCCCATCACTCACTACACAAACACAAAAAATAATAAATAAAATCATGGTTTCAGAGTAGAGTGCAATGCAATTGCCTAAGCAATTTTCCGAACAGGCAAGAAGGGTAACTGATAATCTGGAAGATGAATTTGTCTTTACAACAGCAGCAACTTAAATGTTTCTGCTTTTCCTGGTCATCTTATTACAGTCAATAACCGAAGATCTCCTGAGCAGTTTTTATTAACGTATGTAAAGAAGGAAGGGGAAGAATGTCATCGGGACCTGCACATCAGCTTTGACTCAAAGTTCAAACAACTCATCAGTGCAGAACTTCTTACATGGTTTTAACATTTTACTCATAAATTTTACTTCCAAAGACTTATTTCAGAAAAATTTTTCTTCTCTACCGTAGCTTATGAAATATCTGCCTTGGAGTAGAGTGAAGCCATCTCTGCAACAGAAGATGAACTAAACATGCAGGTGACATGCTGGAAGTCTGTGCCACACCATCCCCTAGTTCTTCACATGAGACTTTCCCAGAAAAACTGAACTGGCTGATGTGCATGAGCCCTCACACTTCCCAAGTGCTCTGGAAAGCCCCACTAGTTGTCTGACGCTCTGCATTGTCTCGTCAGCCTTTCCAGAATAATCCATGAGGCACAAGATTTTGGACTGTCACAAGAATGTGTATTTTTATCCAACACAAAAACACTGTATTTGCTTATGGGAACTGCCCCCCTGTCCTTTCAGAGTAAGGCTTCATAGGTTATTGTTTGGACAGGAAGCAAGGATGCATGGAAGCAGCCCCCACTTTTCTCAGATGCTCTGAATCACTCCTTCCCTGAGGAATCCTGGCGGATTCCCAGGCTGTCACAGATACAGCTCTGTTTGTTCAGGTGCTGGCTGCACACACAACAAGAGCAGAGCAGTGGCCGGCCAGGCAGTCACTGCATTTTAGGGTCAGCCACGCAAAAAAAAACCAACCCAAAAAACACCACCCCCAAAAAGCCCAAAACCAAACCAAACAAACCCCAAAACCACCAAAAAAAGCCACTTGCATAATTTTTTATGGATATCCAAACCTTTCCTTAAAGGTTTACATGCTCTACTTAAGACCATAAGTCAGGATATTCCCTCTCCCTAGCACTCCCTCAAAAAAAGGTCTAAGATGCAGCAAACAAAATCCATGACCATTTTACACAGTTTTTCACTTAAAATCATATATAGGAATAATGCAAGAACAAGCTGATGGAGCTATTCCAACTATATCTAACTACAGCAGAAAATCTGAAGACATTTCTTCATCTCCTGTACATCAGCTTCAAACCAGATATATTCCAGGGGCCTTTTATTTATCAGGTCATGTTCTCACCCTGTTTTGTGGTTTAGGATGGAGAAGCATGAGGCAAACTACCCCCAGCTACACACAGCTGGGACAAGACAGGGGGTTAAAAAAATAACCTGGGTTTTGGGGTTTTTTTTGAAGGAGGAGGGGATGGAAAAAATGCAACCTTTCACAGTGAAGTGACTGTGTCTCTGTTCCAGGTCATGGATGTTTGGAGGCAGATATCAGTCTGGGAGATGAGATTTGCTAATTCACCCCTTTGGGCCTGGGAGCAGCTGCCACCTGCAGAGGGCTGTGCTATGAACTCTCTTCCCACAAGCAAACTCTTACTCACGCAAATAGTTCCACTGCAGTCAACAGGACTGTTGAGCCCAGTGTGACCCAGGGGCTATGATTTCCCTGTGTGGCCACTCACAGGACCAAGCTCATCTGCCTCTCACACTGATGGACTGAAACCACTGACCCTGTGCACTCCCAGTGGCCTCAGAGCATCCTTGTGCCCGGGGTACCCAACCATGGGCAGTTGTTATCCTGCTGCCAGGCACACTCTCACAGCTCTTTCATAAGGCAGCCACATGGATAAGAGGCGGGAATCAAGCATTCTCTTTAGAATCTGTCATAGCAGCTGGACATAAGCAAAGGTCTGGATCTGATGAAGTCATTAATGGGTTTTGTTGGGTTAAGTATGAACTGCATGAAGGAGAGCCTTTCTTCTGTTGTAACCAAAGCCACCACATACCCAGTGAGATACAGATTGTCTTTGAGTATTTCTGCACTAGCACTGTTTATGTAAACTTTCTGACTTCTTACATGACCTTATGCTGTGTGCTGGATCCACTGAGGTAAGTCATGTCATTTTTCAAAGCTCTCTCCCTCACTTTGATCTGCATTTCCTTTCACTGGACTTTGACTTGCCACCATATGATTTCAGATATTTTTTGCAATATACAACTTCCTAAGCCTTCAGCATTTTATTCCATTAAGAGAACAAAATGTGTGGGACAGGCAGGATTAGAAGTTAGTTATCTTTAAAACAGAGGCCGTCTTATCTCTTCAGAAGATTACACAACCTGCTATGACATCAAAGCAAATTAAGATTCTTGAAGACAAGACAGTCTCTGTTATAGGCACAGTCCCCCCCATCAGCAACTGGGTGGTTCTAAGAGGACCAGCTCTCTTCTGGTTACACTGGATGTTTCATCAAGACTGTGCTCTGCAGCAGCTTTTAGAATGATGTATTCACAAAGGGCACAGATCCATTAAGCAGGCTGTGCAAAGCATCTCTCATTGTCTGGCACAGCTTCTCTGTAACGAGCCTCCCTGAACTTTTATGAACTCAGTACCAGAGCACAACCTCATGGCCCCATGTGCAGCTTGACCCCAAACCACCTCAGTGATTATCTGCAGAGGCCTGAGCGCATCCCTCGATGGAGGATGCACCTGCAAGGGCTGGGGCCAGGTATCTTCAGCTGGGGCTGCCCAGCCTGTGATGCAGTTTGGACAAAAGCACAAGGATCTCTAAGCCACTGAGCACCATCAGTGCTGGTTTTGAAAGGGGCAGTTTGCAAGCACTCATAGCTGTACTAGTCTTTCACCCCCTCCTCCAGCTCTCAGTCCAAACCACTGCTCCTGTCACTTCTCACATTCCCTGACCTCCATCTGGAGCAAGCACTGAGAAAGGCTGCAAAGGAGAGGAGAGGCTCTTCTGAGTGCTGCTGAACTCTGCTAAGGAGGAGAATTGTCCTATGGGAATAGAAGGAAGAGAGTCATATAAGGTAAATGGCAGTTTTCATACAAGAATGCAGGAAACCACAGGGCTCTGCACTAGCTGTCTGAATGGGGTCGTGGGGCTCAGCAGAGCCTCTTTGAAGGAAGGGCTGCATCAGTATTTGAAAGGGGTCATTCAGTTGCTGGCAGATGACAGTCAGGTCAGTGTTTCCGTGTTCTACATCTCATATCTTTAGTCTGCTACTCTCTTGTTCCGCCACTGGCTTTTCCTCTTATGCTTCTCCCTCAAGGGCTTTGTTCTGCCGCTGATACGTGCCAGCCAAACTCAATTTTCTATCACAAATTAAATGCATAAGCAACTCCTTGAAGCCAAGAAAGAGGCCAGCTTCACCCCACCAGTTTGCTGCTCTGACAAATTCCTGCTCTCCACAGCCTCACACTTGCACAGCGCCCACATCAGGGCTGCTGCCTAGGCCCCCCACCTTATCACTGGCCTCAAAGATGAGTCCGGTTTGTGATAAGGAAGAACAGAACCTAAAAATCAGATCCAGCCCAGATGTCAACTGAACTAGCACAGAGCAGGGGCTGGTGCAGAGACAGCAGCCTCCTTTCATTTCATTGCATGCAAGTTTTGTGCTTCTAATCAACAAGGATGGCATTTCTATTTGAAAGCCAAGAAGGCCCAAAAGCACAGGGCATGGAGGCACTTTTACCCTTAAATCCTGATACTGATTTTGGTTTCTCTTTGTGTAATACATGATCAAAGTAAATAAGATCCAGCACAGCCTAGAGAGCGCATGTGTTTTGTGGGTGGTTTTGTTTTGCTTTTGTCTCTCCACGGGAGTGAGGAGGGGAAAATAACACAAGTGGAGAAGCAATTCAAGTGCAAACCAAATGCAATGGCTCTGCCCACGATGCTGCAATTTTAATCCAAACTGTAACTGCAAGCAGATTTCTTGATAGCATGCACTGTCTGTGCCTCTAAGCCCCAATGTGACACAGGGGCTTTTCCCACCTTTGACAGGAATACAATAAAAACAGGTGGATTTAACTACACTGATGATAAGGGAGGTAAATAAAGGACAACACACTTGAATATATCTTCCAGACCACCAAACTCTTGGTCTCATGGAACTTGCAGCAGAAGCTGCTAAAAGACCTGCCTCTTGAAAAAGGCAGCATTTGAAGAAACACATTTTTGACTGACCAGTCAAACTCCTGTTAACACTTGAGAGATGTAGATAGGCTGGCGTTTTGTCTGCTCCAACATGACACACACTTGTGCTCTGTTGAAAGGGCTTATCTGTCTTGTCAGCAAGGTCGCAGGAACAGGGATTGCCTCTGGGCAGACTTCACTGAGCTCTGCTCGGCTTGCACTGCTCAGCCTGCAAGAAGGAATAGCTCCTACGTGGAAAAGCAGTAGCAAAGAAAAGAGCTGCTCTTCACAAGTCTGGGCACCCTGTTACCAATAAAGCTCGTCAAGTAGGAAGGGTGGCTTTGGGAAACCCCAGAACAAGGTGTCAAAACATGCAGGGAAGAGAAAATTTGGGTTTTAGAGTAGAACTGCCTCTGTGCTAAGTCAGGCTGGTGTAAAACAGGTTGTTCAGGCTTCCCTGGTGAAGATCTTGTTAAGTCAAGTGCAAGCATTCACCACTACTTAGCTAGTAAGTTCTTCAAGCTTCTTTAATAAGACCATTTACTTCTTCAGTTCCTCCTATTTTGAAAAAGATGACTGCTCTCTCAAGAAAACAACTTTCAGGGCAAAAATATCTTAGCAAGATCACCAAAAGGTGTCCCTTTTCCAGGGCACCTGAGGGATTACAGAAAGTCCAATCCCTTGGCCTGATTGCTCATGCTAATCACCACCCTGTTCAGCAACTGCTTGCACACAGTGTGTGATCTGCAGTAGATGGACTGCACAGGAGATGATATTTAAGTCTAAAATCCATGAGCCTTTTATAGACTTTTTCTTTCGCCATCAACTCTTAATTCTACCTCTCCCCAACTCACTTTTATCTGCACAGGTCTGACCACTAACACTGCTGTCTTTCCACTCGGACAGCCCTGCACTCCTGTTTCATTTTCCAGCTGCCTTTGCTATCTTCCCTGATGTGCAATTGAACATTAAATGCTTTGACAGACAGAACATGTACTCACCCAGCCACTCATTCCCAATCAATATTCACGTGGAATTCCTGTTAACAAGCAGGAGTTATGCACACACACGTAAGGGAGGGTGGCCTCTCAAGTGATCACTTCATCTGAAGGTGTGACAGATCACTTTCTCATCTACCTTAACCAGCAATCACATTTTCCACACTGCACACCCCCAGCAGGGCTGGTTTTGCAAGATAATCACTTTTGACATGATCTCTATTGTTCACCTCTGCAATTAATTGGGGAATTTGACATGGGTTAAAAATAACAGAAAATCCAGCACATAGCTGGCTTTTATTCAGTTAGAAATGAGCTTTCTATAGACTGTTTTGCTAATCTCTTCCAACCTGCACATGGCAGGATTACATTCAAGTGAACATTTTCTTCACCCTACACTATTCCTAATGGTGCTAGTGTTTTATGCCACCCAACTTAAACCCCACAACTGTACCTCCACCCCTGTTCTTACTCCTCTCTGGGCATCTATTTGATGCTCTGAGCAAGCACCGCTGTCTACAACCAGGGTAACTGACAGTGAGGACTAACTGGTCAATCTTAGTAGGGATGCAGGAACACATACTGAGAACTTCCTAATTTTGTGCAATTTTGTTAAAAAACTGAATTGGCCAAGCTTTCAGAGAGGAAAACGGGTAGAGAATTTTACACCGAAATAATTTAACTTGCTTTTACTGCAGCTTCAACTTCACTTTTACTCACCTCTTAGCCAACTTAATTGCCATTACCAGCAGTTTTTAGGAAGGAAACTCCAATATGCTAAAAAATGTTCAACTCAGCAAGTTATTTATATTTGAAATTTGCTTGGTCTGTGAAGACTAACAAAGGAATTGCTTTTGTAGATGTGTGCTTTATTTGCCATATGCCATTAAATGAGAAAGTCAATCTACCACAGATATTAATAGTAGCAAGTTTGGGCTATTCTGAGGCTCAAATTTGAAGCTATTTTTCATACTGACCTTAACAAAAGATCATGGTTGCAAATGACCCTAACAAATGCTCTAGGTTTGATCTGCACAGGGACAGAACTTGGAAACCACCTTGTGCATTGTACATAAAATATGCACCTGCCCTCGGAGATGCTTTACATCCAGGAGTTCCATCTGCCAGGAGTTCCATACTTTGGGGTGTAATGAATGGGTCACACACAAGAAGATCCTCTTCCAGTATTCCAACTCCCAACCCTGTGCTCTGTCCCACAAGACCACTCATGTCCTCTCCTTCCTCCAGACACGTACTAACCTGGCATGGCCTGCTAAGCAGCACACAGACGCCAGAGCAGATCTGGCCCAGCTCAAAGCAATTCTCTACGCACAAAAGAAGCTGCCATGGCTGCACAAAATGCTTATCCTTGTTATTAAATACAAAATAGAGTAGCCTCCAGGGGTAACTGGTATTTCATGAGCTGCCACCAACTTTCACTATCTTTATCCTCTGGCCAAGTTTTACACTCCACTGTATGCGCCCAGATTACTTTCTGATGCTCTTTTGTTGAGTCTGATAACTGTGTGCTTTACTGCTGTTGCTTTTCTAGAAGAAATGATTACTCATTTCCCTAGAATAGCCTCAGATCCTTTGCCATTTCCATGCGCTCATGTTATATCTAAAAGCTCAAAGAGGACATGCAAATGATTAGAGCAGTTCCAACAGCCCAAAAGAGAAGTCAAAACAGCATCTCTTCTGGTGCTTGGGAGCACATGATTAATGAGTTTCCTCCACTGGGAAAGGATCCTGCAGTCTTTGGCCTCAAAAACTTGCAGACTTTACACACCAGAGCCTTAATATGAACTCTGAGCAAAACAAACTTAAGAGGTGGGTTTCAGAATATCTTGTGCGTGTACACTGCTGCACACTGAACAGCCTGACTGTCAGCATTCTTTTAATTTTCCTTTTCCATATTAATATATTTCACATTCAAACCCAGAAGCTCAGTAGTGCCGCCTAAACTCTGAGAAAGCAGCTCTCTGCATCTCTGAGGGGAATTGCCTAAGCAAACACTGGAGAATTGGCCCCTGCAGACATTACACCTCGTAGGTGATGCAAGCAGGGGTTGGGGGTGAATCTGCTCCCACTTATGTATCTACACATGCCTATACCACTTCACCTTGGTTCCCAGAGAAAGTTTTCTTTGGGCCAATAATTAGGAAGAGTGGAAGGCAGCGTGGTTTTCTGAGCTGCCCAAGGCACGTCCTGCACACAAGCAGAGCCTGCTGACTTCAACCAGACCCCGTGCACGGCTGCATCTGAGTCATCTGGATTTTGTGCTTATGAGCACAAAACCTCTTGCTGCGACCCAGATGGAATTAACAGAGTAGTCTCCTTATTTCTAATTGTTAGATCATCCCTTTTTAACTCCAGCAAAGATGACTTGCAGATTAAACCCCTTGGGGGTCAAGGCAGTTGTTCTGTTTGTACAGCAATTAGCACAGCAGGATCCCAGGCCACAAATGGCCTCCAAGGCTATGTCTGTACTATCGTGTTAGCTCAAACCTCATTCTTCCTGTAAGCCAAACTTCCCAGCTCTCAACACCGCCTACACAGAGGTTTTTGCACTGGCCTAGCCAGGAACACGAAGTGAGCTCACACCTCGTGTAGAGACCAGCTCAGGCTTGAGCTGTGCTCTATGAACAGCACAGATGCAGCAGTTTTGAGCTCTTCCCTCTAACAGGGGTCACCCTGGGAGGCTGCCATGGACAGAACTGCAGCTGCAGCTCTGATGCTCAACCAAGTCTGCACCATCTTAACTTGAAAAGCAAAGATGAAGTGAAGTCACAGATCTCAAACCCACCACCCCAGCTCCCAGGAAATCCTGCAGAAAGATTTCTGCAAGAATTTGTGAGATCCCACTCAGAGCAGCAGAGCACAGACTGCTTGCATTGTTTCATCTCACAAAGCAAGACACCTTTGTCTTGGGTGAAAGCAGAACAGCAGTTTAAAGAATCTAATGGACCACATGGCTTTTCAGAAAGAGTCTCTGCAAACCCCATCTGACAACTCAAGTGAAGCAGTGCAAAGAGCACTAAAGTAACAGCTGCTTTCCCAAGCCTTCATGTGAAAGAATGAGGCAACAGCTCAATAGTGTGATCTTGATTCTGCCATGTTAGGGACCTCCAAGACCAGTCAACTTTAATCTAGTACAAAGGTCTAATGAGTGTCAAAGAAAATCATAGACAAGAAACAAGGGTCACGATCTTAACAATGTGGCTAATTTAACCAGAATTATAATGAAATCCCCAACACTTAAGAGGAAAAGCTCTACAAGAAACCAGGCAAGTCAAATGGAAGAGACTGGCTGAAGTCTTTGACCTGTCTTACCCAACATCCAGCTGCAACAGCATAGAGTACCCTCCTTTCCATGAGGATCATGCTGCCTCAACCAGCATCTGAGCTCATCGGCCCTTTTTCAAGCAGTCCTAGCATGTTCTCTGCCACTCCCAGTTTCCAATTCTCCATGTATTTAGTTTTCAAATTTTACATGATATATTTTGCCTGGGGCACAGTAGATCACTTAGCCTTCTCCTATTAGCTCTCTGTTTAATTACAGTTTAATGTGAATTGATCTTTACATTAATGAGTCTGTAAAGAAGATTGATTTTCTTCAAGAGACTTTTCTGCTCAGTTTGGCAGCAGAGTAGTCCTATTGATTTCGCTTTCCCCAGTAAATACACTGCAGTGTCACTGCATCTTCTTGTGAATCAGCTAATCCTATTTCACACTCTTTTGCTCCAAAAATCCTTATTCTGAGTTCCTTGTTATCTGTGCTTATTCAGAGCAAGACGATGGTGCCAAAGCATCTCAAACAGCTCTGCCTGTTGCTAACACACAGCTGACTGCTGTGGGTCACTGTCCCCTTTGTTCCTAAATGGCTGGGGGCTTAAAAGACTTACAGTGAAAGAAATGAAAGTTATTTTTAAGTGTTTAATCTGTTAACTTCCTTAATTCCCAGCCAGCTAAGGATGTGGCAGAGTGTGCTCTTTTACCACACGTGCTCCGGAGGTCTGGTTAGCACTCTCCACTGAGCCCTACAGCTGCCCAACAGCCTCTGCTGGTGTGCCTGTGTCAGAGGATGCTGACTGAATCAGGCTTGGAGCCAGGGCAGAGGACAGGGATCCACCTCCATCATCCTGTCCAAACTCCCCAAAACCCCTCCAGGATGCATTTACTCACATGCAGGTAAGATGCAGCAGTGAAGACAGGCCCCAGGGTAAGGGCCGAGCTTGTGTCTGCTCAGGGATTTGTAGGAAACCCATAATAACAGACCAGTTCAGGCTTGATTGTAGCTCCTTTAACCTGGCAAGACTAAGAGTCCTTCCATGCAAGTTAATGAGGAATTTGGATATAAACAGACTAAGTCCTGCAAATAAATGGTTTCTTCCATCATCCCTTTCCCCACCAGATCAGGTAACAGGGTCTTCTCGAGAGCCTTCAGAGTTAACACACTGTAGCTGCACTGGGATGAGAAATCCTCAGCCAAGGGCATGTCAGTGAAAACATCCTGCCATCAACTCCCAAATGTCCAAGTCTAGGAACTGTAACTAAATTACAAATGCTGTGGGAATGGCAAGGTTCTCCTCTCAGCTACTCCGATGTAATTTCAGAATGAATCCAGATTCAGTCTCTCCCCCTCCCAGCTGAATTTCCTGGCTTTTGTTTGCACTAACAGATGTTTGCATTTAATGTCTGTCTTTATTTGGTAACCCGTACATAGATTATTTTTCCCTTCTGTTCTATTAAAAGCCTTATCAAGTCCCTTATGTTTGCTCTCGCTGAAATGAACGACTTTGGCAATATTTTCAACATGCAAGCCAAACAAACTGATTCTTCGAGGAATAACTAAACTGAACCAAACTTCATGGCAGTATATTAGGACAAAGCATTTTTGATACGTATGTTATGTCTGCATCCATCTGCAGCCTGGGACATCCAAAGGCTTGCAGAAAGCTTTGAGAATTCTCTCTTCAAGAGATTCTCACATGCTTACATATATACTTAACTGGCCTGTGGTCCTCACACATGTGGGGTCAGGCAAGTTTTGGGTGATGGCGACAGGTATGGAAAATCCAAAAGCAGAGAATGCAAAGCAAAGCTCATTAAAAAAAAAAAACCAAAACACAACAACAACAAAAAAAATCCCAAACAAAACTTCATGCAAAATTTGAGTTTGGAGTATGGCAGATTTCTTTTTCCCTGCCCCACAAGGAGAAAAAGTGTCTTCTGTTTAGGAAGAGTAGGAGATGAAGTAACTCATTCAGAAGGGCTGTTTTGAGTGACAAATATACAACCCTTGCTTTAATAATACATTAACAGTCCTTTGGAAATACTTAACCACATGCTATATACAAAACCTACTTCAGAGGTTTGTGAGGTAAACACACTTCACACATTTCTAAACACTGAAAAAAAAAGGAAATGTATTTATTTTTCTGTAGCAGTAAGAATACACTGTAACACTATACACTTAAACATAAACCAGTTTCTCAGTACACAAGTCTTCATTATGAGTCTTCACCCTGGCTTTGGTTTGGCAGCCTCCCCAATTATTACTTCACAGATTGGAAGGCCAGAAGAAACCAGTATGACCATATAATCTGATTCCTTACATCACACAAGGCTAAATAACTTCACCCACCAGTTTGCCTGTCAAGCCCACTAACCTAGGATTGAACTAAAGGACCATCTTTTAGGAAGCCAACCAATTGATTAAAGACTCCCAAAGACAGAGAAAGCTTCACTTCCTCAGCAAATAATTCTAATGTGAGTCAGCAACATTGAATGAAGCAGGTACTTTAAAACATCTTTCAGGTTATTTTTATCTCTGATAAAAATTAAAAGGAAATGCAAGGGGAAAAAAAGTGGCATTCTCTAATACAAGCTAAACAATGAGGCCCTTCTTGCAGAATTATGACAGCAGCATTACAAATCCCTCTATCAGAGTTATTTATGTGTAGCAGCTGAGGAGAGCTATTCAGATTTCTGGAAAGTGATACTAAGCAGGTCTGGTTGGAATACCATCCTTTTATCATTTGGCTTTGTACCTTCCCCTTCCTTCTGCACCACTCTGAAATTTCAGAGGAGCTGTAAATCTACTGCCTTCCACCAGTCATTATTCCTCCTTTCCAAACTGCTTATTTCATTTCAGGAATAAAAAACACAAAGCTCCAGCAATTTGGTTCTTTGCCAACGGCTAAATTAATAGCAAAAATAACAACAGGGGCTTGTGGAACTCAGAGCATTTATAGACTTCATGAGAAAGAGAAGCCGATCTGGGGGGTCTAAAACTATATCCCTGGATGGCAAATTCTATGCAAGCTTTCCATCCATAAATCAGATTTCTGGAGCTCTTTTTCAAACCCTGGTGCACAGCACAAATGTGGCAGCACGGTAAGTCAACAGATCAAGGCTCCCTCAGAGTAAGTCAGAGCCTTTTGAGCAAGAGAGGCCAATCAGCTGGTGGTGTGGTCACAGGCATTTTCCACCACAAGAAGTACCAAACCCATGGAAAATACAGATACCTGCCTGCAGGTGTACTGCAAGGCCATGCAGGCTGGAAGCCAGCACTTGAACTGCTCTAGCACTTTGCTGGAGTTCCTATTAGTTATAAACACTTCCCAGGAAGCTGGGAGGTATCATGCATACCTCAGCAAAATTCCTTCTCAGTGCATATTACAGGCAGACACATGCAAAAACAATTTTAGAAATCCACACTCTTTAGGTACTAAATAGTTTGATATTTTTATATTTTATTCCCTTCAGCAGCACCATCAACCCAAGATCCTCAGTGGCAGGTACACGAGGGCCCTCAGGTATCTAATGCTTTTGTGATCATCTAAACTACCAAAGTTAGGAACTTCAAGCCTTCTGCAGATCATGCTTTACAATCACTGCTCTCTCAAAAGAAAGCGTTAAAAAGAAGTTGAAAGAGACCATAAAAACAGGTCTGGAATGAGGTCCCTACAAGATTCAGATATGAATAGTCTCTGGCTTTAAGAGGAACGAAGAAATGATCAGAACAGGTCCAGGGAAAAAAAAGAACAATAAAAAAAAAGGTAAAATTTAATAGTGCAAGTATGACCTAATGGTTGAAACTCAAAGGCAGATAAGAAAAAAGAAGTTTTATTCAACCTGTGGGATTTACTGACGTAAGTTACCACTGACCATAAGCACCAAACACAGATCACACTACTCCAGATGATTTTTCTTAATTAAAGTGCCAACAAACCAAAGAAACAAAATCTAGAGTCAGCAGGAATGAGTGTGACACTCATGGAGCTCTCAGAGGCAGCTAAACCCACCCCACAGAAAGCCCAGAGCCGAGGAAGGTGGCAGTGACTTACAGGTGGAGGGAGCGGACGCTGGAAGCAGCGGATCCCAGGGAGGGAATGGCAGTCAGCTCGTTGTTGTCCAGTCGCCTGCAAGAAACAGAAATTAAGGGTTGAAGCCAAGCAGCCTGTACCCCAACATACAGGAGCAGGGGAGGGCTGGCACTGACATTGGGGCAGAGGCCTCCTTCACAAGGGGGCTGCCTAGACCTCTGATGGCCACACCTTACTCTCTAATACACGAGAGCCACCGTCACTGGTTCCACCGTATTGTCTTTACAAGAACAAGGCTTCTTTTCCCCCCTGCCACCCACCCCCTAAAGTGCCAGGGAGGAAAGCATTGTGCCACAGCCCACCCCTAGCCTGTGTTTCCAAGACTCATCACAGAGTCAAGCCTGAGACAGGAGATTTTTGCACCTAAGGCCATGGGTCCCACTGCCTCAGGACAGGAATTTAACCCCTTCCCCAAGCAGCAGCCCCTGCTCACCCCCTCCACACCAGGTCAGGGCCTGGAGGCACGACCAAGTGGCATCCTCTCCACACCAGGACCAGCTCTGGAAATCCCAGAGGGATTTCTCACAAAGCCAGCAGCACACAGTGCTGGGCACAGGGATGTCTCCAGACATGGGGCCCTGCTCCAGGCAGCCGGGGAGCACAGTGAGCCCCCGGGTGAAAGGAACCACAGGCCACCCGCTCCTGCAACCACCAGCACAGAAACGTCCCCTGCAAGGGCCTAATGCTTCAAGTGTTTTTCTGACTGAAAACAGATCCTTGCCATGTGACTGGCTCTTCCTTGGTTTAAAGAGCCCTTGTTTGTAGGGTGAGTTTGTCAATTAATTACTGTAACAGTCGCTCGTCTGGCTGCTTAAAAATTACCTAATTTCTCAGCCTTCTTGCCCACTCCCCCCTCACACCGCTCACTGCAGTGATCACAGCCAAGCCCCGGCCAGGCTCCCCACGACCCCCAAACCACCTCTGATCCCATTGCTCCTGCTTGAGGCAGAGCCTTGCTGGGTCACTGCGGGCCTTCCGAGTGCTTCCCTTCTGCAGGGAATCCTGAGAAGATCACAGTTTGGGTGCAAAGCACAGCATCCCAGAGCTGCACAACTGAGGTGTGCTAAGCCACAGGCACAAGTAGGGGCAATCCTAAATTATGCTGGGGTTTTTTTTCCCCTCTTCTTTCCTTTAACACTATTTTTGGCAGGTGGGAGGGGGCAGTGGCACATTTATCCCAGAACTTCCCTTCTGGCTCCTCTGAGAGGAGGCAAGATATTTGATTTCACGAGGAGTTCCAAGCACTGCTGGGATAAAAGCTTTCCTCTGCCTCTGACATTATACCCATGCCTTAAAACGTAAGGGAAAAAAGCCAGATGCATTGCAATTCAGCAAGGAGTTCCACTCTGCAGCTAAAAGCTCACTGTTGCTCGTATTACAACATGGTCTAGAACTTCCAAAGGTACAGAGCAAGCTGGAAAAAGCATTAAAATGCTTATTTGTGGCATGTTTTTATTAACATCTAACTGAGCATCTTCTGGAGAAGAAGGAGCCTGGGTCAGCTCTGGTTAAGCAGCTCCGACACCAACCGGCGTCTAACAACTGGTCAAACCCTCCTCTGACATAAGTGTGATATTCATATATCAGCCTCCTGTCATGTCAGGAGTCAGTCAGAAGTGGTTCTCCCACCTCATTTTCTCTCTTGGCTCACAGGCACCACTTGCTGACACAGAGGAGACAGCCAAGCTCTGTATTTGCCTGGGATTTCCCATTCATCTTCCCTTTTTCCCCATGTAACGGAATTGAAAAATAAAAAAAGAGAGGGGAATAAACCCCTCAAAACAGAACAGCCGGGCTCAACAACTTTAAACTTTCAGCCTCCTTTCTCTTCCCCAGCCCTCACCTTTGACAACACAAACCTGCTGCCTCTGGATGCTGAGGCAGAGGAAGGGGGAGGGTCACCCATATAAAATATTTACAGTCCAGTTGCCAGGCTGGTGTCAAGCTGAAATGGAGCCTGCTCAAAAATAGCACAGCTCTCCAGAGCTTTCAGTGAAAGGCACTTTAGAAAATAAAAGGTGAGTTGTTTGGAGAGGAATTTTAGCGTGGTTACTACTTTCCTTGCTACCAATGAGCTTGGAAAGCCTGAGAGCCATGAAACCATCAGTTTCGTGGATCCCATGATCCATATGCCCTGAGGAAAGCCCGGAAAGGACCACAGGGCCTACCCCACAGCAGCACCCTCCATCCATCCTTCCAGCCGAGGAATGAGAATGGATGGACCCTAGGGGATTGTCATTAGATGAAGCCACCAAAGAGGATGAGAAAAAGATCGTGTGTCCTGAAGGAAAGTAATGTCCCAGTCCAGCCCCCACCCTGAGCCTCCACCACTTATTTCAGAGCACACGGGATCACAGGGGTTTGCACCACTTTGAGCCACTAAATTTCATCCAACACAGACTTAAAACTTTTTTAAAAAGCTTCTCATAAAGGCCACCAAAACAAACCACACAAACAACTGCCTTAACTCAGGGAAAGGGAAAAGTGTAGGGTAAATTCTGCTATTATTTTATCACAATCTCAGTAAAGCAAAACAGAGCATCAAAGATAAGGTATGAAGTTTAAATCTTTTGGTCTGCAGATATTTTCTTAAAATCAAGGGAAAACAAAATGTTTTCAAAATATACCACACTAATTATTCACATGGAGAGACACACACAGAGTTTTAAGCCTTGTGTAATGCTCAGGAACCACAGGCAGCACGTTTGAAGCATCATGGGAGGTTTCAGGTCTTATCAATGCATCTATTATTTGGGGCAATCTCTTTCCCTGAGGGTGCCTTGGTTTGCCCAGCACAGCATGCACAGAGAAACACTGACTCGCTCTCAAGACATGCCACAGCATGATGCTTGTTTCATGAATATTTGTAAAGCGCTTAAAAAAATCCTAAGAAAGAAGATGCTCTGGCAATAGAGATGTGGTTCTCCTTGTGAAATGAAGTTTATTTCAGTGGTCTGTGGTTTAGCTCTTATTCAAAAGCTACCAAGATCAGTAGACAGGGCTTTTAACAGAGCTTCTCCCTCACACTTCCCAGAGCCTGCCTTCCAGGCTCTGCTCCAGACCTCTGCCTCCCTTCCAGTCTCCCATTTCTGACTGCTCCCTTTCCCTCCTACTCACTCTTCTGCTCTCTCCCTATTCCCTAACCCTGTCTTTCTGACACAGCAAGCAGCTCTTATCTGCCCATTTGTGGGCTGCATTACTTATCTCCCCCGAAACCCTGACACCTTTTTATAGTGTTTAACTGTTCAGTGCAGGGCTTGTCCTGCTCTAGGAACATGCAGCACTTTCCTCAAGGGAATTCCCTGCCTGGGGAATCAGAAGCCACACACATTTCCCACCCCATGCTCCCTGAAGTCACATGCCTTCAGGCACTTCCATGAATAAAAGCTATTGCTAAGCTACAGTAAGGATAATTCTAAAGTCTCATGGGATCAGGGCTACAATTCTTTTCTTTAAGCACAGAGCAATTTAAGGCTTTCCACAGCTTAAAGAGAAGTTGAGGAAACAGATCCTACAGGCAGTGTTCCACTGACCCACATCACTTTCTCTCTGAAGATCGTGAAGAGCTGATTTCAGAGCACTGCAGTCACTTCTGATTTATATTCCTCAATTAATCATGATCCCCAGCAAGTCGCTACTATTCACATAAGCAGAAGAGCCAGGGGCAATCAGGCCAGGAGAGAGATGCTACATTAATCTCCATAGTCCAATCCAGCAGGCATCAGTCAGGTAGAATTCCACTTTTTGCCTATTAAAGAATCACAGGATCTGGCCCCTCCATGAGTCCCCGAGCCAACACTTAATAAAAACAAACAGAGGACAAGAGAAAATGCTTGATAGAGCACAGTATTGTTTTGGAAAGGAAATGTTTTTTCAGTTTCCCATGAGGCATCAGTAGCTCTTCACACAGAGCCCAAACCTCAAGTATGCCAGCGATTCACCAGGCAAACACGAGCTCCTTACCTCAGCCCACCGCCTGCAATTTCAGTCACTTTCGTTTTTCAAACCTCAAAATTGGAGCTCCAGGAATCCCTGTGAAGGGCTGACAATGCAGCCCCTCTCTGAGTGAAACTGCTGAGCCTTCACAGAGATCAGGAGCTTGGAAAACCTGCAATTCCCTGAAATAGGTTTCTTTTATCAGCAAGGAGGGCCTGGCACAGCCGCTCAGACCTTCACCAGCTCCTCTTTTCCCCAGCAGAGCAGAAGAAGCTCTGCTGGTTTAGCCTTTCCTAGCAAGACTTCCAACAGAATTTGTTCTGGTTCCAAAAGGAGCACAAATGTCTGAGGAGGAGACATAGTTAAGTGCTTTGTTATCCACTACACTACACCTTTGTTTTCTGGGAGATTTGGGCTAGGTTGGCATCAGGTATCACAATCCAGGCTGTTCTGCCTTGCTTCAGGGTTATGCTTTCAGCAAGGAGCTTTGTGTGTATGTTCAGGTGTGCTGAACTGCTCCCTCCGAGCATTGCACAACACCGAGGGAGGCAAACTCCAATGATTTCCTATAACAGCTCTGCTGTTTTAATTGGGATGTTGTGTTCTGCTAATTGATTAGTTTAAAAAAAGCAGCACAGGTACAATATGGAGGGAAAAAACGTCCACACTAAGTTGGACCTGCTCGTTTAACTTAGCTAAAGGAAGGTACTGTCTTAGGAAACGAGATACAATTTCCTCCTGGCCCAGAAGCAGCCCTGGCAAAATACAATTAAAACCTTTGAAGGAATACTTACACTTCCTGCAGCTTTGACAGCTCTGCAAAGGCAGAAGGATCAATCTCTGTCAACTTGTTGTAGCTCAGGTTTCTGTTAAAATAAAAGAGAGTGGGATCAGCAAACTGCAGTCACCCTGCTCAACAAAACAGAGTCATCTTAATTATTCTGAATTGCACTGGGAGGGTTTGGGGGTTTTTTTTAAAGAGAACTTAAACGGGAAAGCAGCACTTTTCTCCTGAATACATGAGTGAGTTTAGTTCCATGACAAAAATGTTATCTAGCTCTCCCCAAGCTTCTTCCTCTTTTGCATTAGATTAGTGTGGTTTTAATTTGTCTTCATATTACACAATTACATTTATTATTCTACTATTGGTTATTCACAACCACAAAACTAATCACGGATGAATAGGATATTTCCTGACAAATTAAAGTCTGAACTGAAACAATCAACAAACCTTCCACTAAATATTTTATAGCTATATTCACATGGAGTATTTTTTTATACCACTGTGTGTGTTACACACGAAATACACATATATTGGTATGTACGCTTACTATGTGTAAATGTAAAATATATTCTACATTTTCTAACAACATGATATAATTAGTGTATCACTAAATGGTTTTTTTAATCAGTGAATACAGCTTGCAAGCCACACAGTAGTACACACTTTGGTCCTCAACAACCCCAGCCAACACTTTCCAACTACCCAAGAGCCCAAATCTAAATCTAAATCAAATTCTAGCACTGATGGATAACAAATGGGTTGTGCTGTATTATCTGAAAGCAGCCTGGTGGGAGAGCAGACCTGCCTCACAGGACATCCCTGACTGGAAACAGAGCTCAACATGCTTCAGGAAGGAACACACTGCAAGGATTGCTAGGGACAGCAAACAGGCAAAATAATGCAAATTAAGTGCCAGCTCCAGAAACCACAAGCAAGAGCTTTGCCATGCTCTGCTGAAGCATCATACAGTGCAACAGCAGAGTCTTCCCTCCAAGATATGCACTCTCAGCACACCACACAGGACAGGTCAAACCTGCAGCTAGGGACTAACCAGGAGAACACAGATGAATTAAGACTAAGTGACTAATGGTGCAGAAAGTAACAAATGCTTTAATTACCATTCTGTATGCAGTGCTGGCATGTTTCTGTGAGTGTGTAATCTAAAGAGGGAGGAGGCAAATTGATGGGTGGTAGCAGAAAAGCAACCACAGTAAATTGTAAGGAAATTGTGAGGGGGACTTCTTTAATTTTACATTGCTCCACACCCTGCTCTAGGATATTACCCTGGGTAAAATTCAACCCTCCTGCCTCCTCTGCAGGGAGGTTACACCCTCTTACTGCACCTCTGAACACAACCCAAAAGATTCATGGCCTGATTTTAGATAAGCCCTCAAACATTGAGCTGCTTATTCAAACCACCAAGCCAGTCTGACTAGAAAACTGGCCAATCTTCCCTGGTTTGGGTTTTTCTTTGCTTTAAAACTGTGCCCACAGAAAGCAAGCAGGTCTGGAACCCAAACAGGTAAACAGGACCTAAGTCACCGAGGCACCTACTGTTTTACCAATGCTCCATGACCTAAGAGCTGAGGCACACACAAAGAAAAGGCAGCTGCCCAAAGAGCATTGATGGAAAATACCTCTTGAAGTGCTCACACTAACACACTGCACTCTGTGGCAAGGCAAAGAGAAATCCGGGCTCACGGCAACCTTACAAATACCAAGACTTGAAAGACTACAAAGCTTACCAACTCTGCATGATTAGCAGGAAGTGATAAACACCTCTTTCAAGCTAAAAAGCAGATATTGATCACCTGCCCTCTTGTAGTGCATTTATGGGAAGTCCTCAAAGCGTTCCCCTGCAGAAGGGAATCATCTGATGGCTCTCACATCACACCATTCCCCATCATTTCAGAGCAGCCAGCTCTGACGGCAGCTCCTTGCATCTTGCCCAAAATGTTCAATTTTTTGCCAATACCTGCTGTGGAAGAATGCTCTATAAGTCAACACCACAGGCTGGCTCTTAAGAGAGCCTAGGACTGAAACTATACAGGAGTGTAAAACCTAACCAAGCATCTCAGTTTAAAATATGCTGTCCTGTAAGCCCCTACTGTCTTTTAAAACACTCAAGAGACCTTTAAATCAATACCAGCCTACAGCAGATATCCATTTCACTATGAACTCAAAGGCATTTATCTAAATAAAAGTCAAACTGCAGTTTAAACTAGGAGTGTGTTTGAAAGCCAAGTCCATATTCATAGCACAATTACGAATTAAAGTGCAATTTGCCCACAGATTACATTACTACTTTTTTTTTTTTTAAACCACAGTTAGATCAGGTTGGAGCTTGTCCCTGCCTGATCTACAGACAAAAAGAGAAAATACAACAGGTAATGTCTTACAGGCTCAGCACAATAAAGCCGACACAGAAATACGAGTGACAAACTCTAAGGGGGAAATACAGTCAGACATGACCATGCATGAATCCATCTGTTTTCATGTATTTCTATGCCTTCTACTCAGCCAATCTTTACATTTTTTAAGGTAATGTATTTCTACTCAACACATTCCTCTGCATTAGGCTAAGAGGCTATTTTATGAAGCAAGAAACAAGAACACGTGCACCAAAACTGGTCATACCTACACTTGCCAGAGGGACCAGATCCCTGGCTTAGCCTGTGCTCAAGCACTGAGTGACGCTGACATGAACCTCCGAAGTTCACAAGGGAAAAAACAAAGATCTTCATAAATTAAAGGATTTCATGGTCACAGTTTAACGTCACCCAAAGTGACTTTCTGATTATTGTTGCTGCCATTCAGGACATTTGAACATCAAAGTCACTGCACAAGTAGCTGGCTTTTCAGATAGCACAGACAGATTTTGCTGCTCCAGCAACAGAAAGACTTTCCAATAGTTGCTGCAGAAATGCAGGTGAACTCCATCTTCTTGCATGCCAAAGTCTTCAGTTCTCCCGACACTACTCACTCCAACCACCAAGTATCCTCACTAAATGTACAATACACTGCTCAAAAATCAGTGGAGAAATGAAAGCTGGAAATAGAGTCAGAACAAAATAAACAGGAGACTTGAAATTACATAGATATGCCAAAATAAAGTTTACTGAGTTTCCGACACTAGCTGTATTTTAACTTATATTAAAATACCCAAGAATTTCTAGCCTGAAGCATTAGCAATCAAAGGATGTATTTCCCAGAACTCTGATCCCCTCACTAGGCAGTATCCAGCATGCCAGTCACAGCATTTAAGTGAGAGAAAGAATTAACGTGCTCCAATAGATACATCACTGGGACTGGGAGTCAGGAAACCTCTGTCTGTTCCTGGCTCTCTTAATCTCCTGCTGTGTGACCCGGTCATGTCACATCACCTCTCGAGAGCTTTTGTTTCCACAGGCACCCTTTGTCTGTCTTGTCTATTTAGACTGTAAATAAAATTGAGGTAGGTATTGTCTTGGTTTGCCCAATGCTGATGAAATGAGGCCTCAATCTTGGTTGGGCTCTAGTAATGCAAATAAAGAAGGGAACTCAAAACTTGAGGTCATGGGTGCACACGATGCTCTCCCACCCCTAAGCGTGGGTCCCAAATGTCCAGCAGTGAACGAAGCACTGCAGGGGCTTTAATGTCCCCACCCGTTTGGCCTCTCTGAGCTGAGCAGACCAGCAGTGCAGGCTGACTGGAGCTGCCAAGCCTGGGGGCACAGCTGTCCTATCAGTGAAAGCTGTCACATTTACTGTTCCTCTGTAGCACAGAATGCATTCCTTCCCGAGGAGCCCCTTGGGAGGATGCCACGCAGTCGCCCAATGATCACTGAACAAATGTTTCTGCCGTCAGGTTTCCAAAATGTATTCCTCAGAGAAAGAGAGCCATCAACTCCCAACATCAAAACCCTGCCCTTTCCCAAATCAGCACTTGCCCCACCATCTGAGCTCTCTCATATCCTGGGCATCTCTTCAAAGCTACAGTTTATAAAGCATCACCTTCAGTGTTTCATGCCAATTCCAAGAGCCCACGTCTTTGGTGCACGTTCTGCCCGTTTCCTGGCACCTACACGTGAGGTTAGCTGAGCCCAAACGTGGGACTGCCCACAGACTGCCCACTGCCCTGGGCCTGCTTCTCTGCACGGGTACATGTTTCTGTTCAATTACTCATGGAAGGATATTTTGATATCCCTCCACGGCAACTGTGGAAAGAAAACAGAATTCAATTAATATAAATTCAGGACAAGAGCCTGGGCTGCGAGTTCAGGGAAGCATCCTACAAAGGTTAGAATTTACAGCTGGCAGAGGAGAAAGAGCAGAACCACCAACCTGAGTGACCCCTAACATTCAGATTGTTTTTTCATATCAGCTTCTATTGAACAGGGAAAGCTGGTGGATGTTTTTAAACTTTATTCTGACTTATTGGCATGAGAAGTGCTCTGCATATTATTTATCCATTACCCACTTCAAGTCTTCCTTGTATTGGCTAATCCAACAATGTAGGGTTTTCCCCTCCTGTCACTAAGATGCCCATGATCAGGAACTGAGAGCCTGTTAAATCAATATGGGAAGGGCCCTGTTCTGCCTTTTCAGCCATTCCAGTTTCTAAATAAGAAAGCAGTGTTTGCCTTCAGTTGGCATTGTGAAAGTGGCACTGTGGATCACTGAACACTGCAGAGACTGAAATGAAAGCCTTGTTAAATAACCAGGTATGTTCAAACTACCTCCCAAAAGAAATAATGCTGTCACAGAAAGAGTCCTCCTGGCCAGTGAGGAGGGATCAGTCAGTTCTTTGACCTGTGAGAAGCCAACCCTGCCCCCTTGGGCAAGGTGCAGGGTAGACCAGGAGTTCATGTACCAGTTTTGGCTCTGCTTTGGGACTTTGACCAGTGCAGAGAAAAGCCACCTCTGTTGAAAACAAAGGTGCCTGTCTGGCTCACCAGACAAAGGAACAGAGATCTGCATGGCTCCTGGTCTCTGCTCACCACGATGATGGCTGAATTCTGTTCAGCAAGGTGAAGGTTTCCGACCCTTACGTCAAAACCATTTATCTGTCAGCACAGAAGATTATGTCAAAAGTGTTTCTGCACGTTTTGATGACAGGCATTGGAGAAAAGGAGGATGGCTTGAAATTCTGTCACTGCCAACTGTGGCTTTCATTAAACACTTTGTCAACCGTTGTCATAACACAACTTTTCATTGCTCCTGCACAAAAGGGAGCTGAGGGCCCAGAACAATTGAGCCCTGCAGTAGAAATTCCTCTGGCTCATCTGTCGAAAGATAGCTGCCTAGTCTGCAGCTTACTGAATAGGGACCATCCTCTTCCCACATGTTTGTAGATGGCTTTACAGAACTGGAATGGAGGCCCCATGCACACTTGAGTGGGTATGAAAAGCATGGCTGCAGTTGAATTAACCTGGGGATGGGGGCCAGGGGACCAAGAGAGGGAGCCCATGCTACAAGTGTACAGCTGTGCAGGAAGAAAGCACACTCAAATGTCTCTTTTAAACAAGCTTGTGAGATGCCAGAAAGATGGCAGAGTCCTCGTAAGCAGTGGCAGGTCAGCATTAATGCTGAAGCACAAAGCCATTAAAGAGACTGCATGGATTCAGGTGGTTGTATGGACTGTCAGGACAGAAGGAAGTAGCTTTAGTCCATTTTTGATTCCTGTGCACAGGACAGGTCCAAATTCTACTCCCATGAGGCAAGAGCAGCCAAACTGCTACTGCAGCCTCTTCTCATCAGGGAGACTGTGCTCCAGTCCCTTCCCCATCTCCACTGCCCTTCTCTGGACATGCTCCAGCACCTCAATGTGTGTCCTATAGTGAGGGGCCCAGAACTGAACCTTGGATTCAATGTGTGGCCTGGCCAATGCTGAGAGCAGGAAGATGAGCACTGGCCCGGTCCTGCTGGCCACACTATTGCTGGTACAAGCCAGGGTGCCACTGGCCTTCTTGGTCACCTGGGCACTTGCTAGCTCATGTTCAGACAGCTGTCAGCCAGCACCTCCTGGTCCTTTTCCACCAGGCAGCTTTTCAGCCACTGTGTCCCAAGCTGAGCCCCTTATGATTTCTGTTATAGGGTACCCCAAGTACCGTGTGCTGACTGCAAGTGCAAAGCATCCAGCTAACAAGAGACTCCGAAATGGAGCACAGAAATGGCCCACACCAAGCATGGGAAAGAGTTACCTCCTAGAAGGAGGTAAGAGCACCAAAACACAGGGCACCAGAGAGGTGAATGTCCCAGGTTGCTGCTTTAAGTGCTTTGGAGAGAAGGGGACTCTGCAGGACACGGGGAGGCCACACAGCACCCACATGGGTGAAGCTGTGCCCTGCCACTGAGAGGTTCTGTTAGTGGCTCAGCTGATGTGCTCACTCAGGCTTTACTTATGTCCTTGTTCAAAATAGCAGCAGCAGCATATTGGCTTGGGTTAATAGCCTGCTCATATAAGGGGCTTTATGTGCAGGAGGGAGTCAACTTAAGGGCAACCCTCAAGCCATAATATGAGCTAATTTGACAGTGAAGACAAACTTTGAGAGGTCATCCAGACACCAAGAAAACTGCACCATGAATCACTCTCAGTGATGACCAACGATACCATCTAAAGGAAATTCCTGTAGCATGATCCCCAAAGAATTGATACCACGCCGATTCCAGCAGATGCTTGCAGCCATTAATGCAAAGAATACTAATTAAAACCACATCACTGAGAAGCATTGTGCCAGACTGCAATTTAATTTAGCATGTGGTTGGTATGGTTCAAGAAATTTGGGAATTACCTTACCTTCAAGTAACTTTCAGGGACACACTTTCAGCCTTGGCCCTTCCTCCTGCTCCGCCACTCTGCACTTACAACTTTGGGTGCACACAGAGCACACATCTGGCAGAGAGGTGCCTGGTGAGCACCCACCACAGCTGGTCATCTCACACAGGGCTGTAAACGTAAATATCTCTATCACTGTGGACTGACAGACTCCAACAGGCAGCACAGGATGAGCAGCCACACTCTCAGGGCTGAGGAAGGGCAGGAGTCCTTTGCAGGAGCGCTGGGTAACGCTGCACTGCTGCTGGGGCTTCCGCATCTCCCACACCAAGAATTTTTACAGGCCTATTTGTCTCTTTCAACAGGGCAGTGTCAGGTTATTTTAGGCCCTGTTTGGCTTACACAAATATGTTTTGACAAAACCTAGGATCCCATTTCCTCCTCTTTTAATAACCTTAGCAAAACTCAAGTTGAGTTCTTGTCTGCTTTTTTCTTTTATTTTTCTTGGAAGATCATCTCCTCCAAACACCCCTATTTTATTTCTTAAGCCAGAAGGCTTAGATGCAACTTAATCTACATAATGCAAATATTTCACAACACATGTACAAAGCACCTGGGTAACTGAAGTACTCATGGACCTCATGCTATGACTCTGCACCATCAGAAGAGACTTGAGGATACTCATTTCACCAGAGCTTGATCCTGGTCCACTCAACAAGAGTTTTCTCAGTATTTCAATTGCTCCGTGTTCCAAAAAAAGTGAAGTGAGATTTCAAGAAGTGAAGTAATTTGAAAGTCATCCAGTGGTCTCAGTGGCAGGGGTAGGACTGTGAGCCCCTGTTCCTGTAGTGAGGCCCCCCCCCTAGTCCCAGCAGCACTCGTGGCTGGGGCATGAACAGCCCCTCTGTTTCCTGGGGACATGTACAGCCCTCAGCAGCAGCTACTCAGGGACTCAAACCAACAGAGGATGGCAGGGCAAAGGAAGCATGAATGACAAGGTATTCAACAATGCTTTCTCTGCTTCTGAGAAGAGCATTAGCCACAGGCACACAGCCCACAGCCACCGAGGCTGCAAACCCTCCTGTTAGGGTCACACGTTCCTCTGCTCCCAACAAGACAGCCCAGCCAAAGGCAGCATTGTGTGCGGGGAACAGGGGATGCTGCAAGGGTTAGGGCAGGCAGGATTCCATTGCAGCAATCTTTCTCTATATTTGCCTCTTTTATTAAGCTGCACTGCCTGAAGGAGACTGATCCTCTCCAAAACACACTGAGGCATCACCTCCAAGGATTGCATCAAAGCAAAAACACATTTCAAAGGGGGCATGAGCATCTAAATAAGAAAACTGTACTTAATTTCACGTAAAGCAATCCTGCTTTGCCACCTGTGACAGGTAAGCAGTTGGAAGGAAAAGCAGGATGTGGAAGGTTTTTTAACAAACAAATAAAACTCCACCCATCATCTGCCCTGACACTTATAGGGTTTGTTCTGGGTTTATTGCTTTAATTAAAGTGCTAACTACTGCCATGAGAAAGACATATCCTAAAACCAAAACCCTGCAAGTTGGTTGCTTGACTGTGTATGACCAAACTCACCTTTTTCTAGTTTGGTAGCAAATTTCTTTCTTGGTGATTTTGCATCCACAAAGCAGAGCACACTGTGTCTTAAACCACTGAAGCAAGGACTGGATAGCCCAGCTCATAAACAAAATATTCACCAAACAAATTGCTCCTGCTTCCATCACTGCTGTGTTTCTTTGGTAAATCAATAAAGGCCATGACTTCTTTACTAACATTTTCAATTAAGGTTCCCCACTGTGTATTCAACATATTAAACCAATTTATTGAGGATTCGCAATTATATAATTTACTATACATATCTACCTTAGAACTGCTCAGCCTCCATTAACAATAACAAGCTACATTGATAAATCAGCATTAAGTGCTATTTACAGTTGCAAAAATGGCTCCTTTTGCAAAGCAAATATTTTCATCTGAAAGTTGTGCAATTCTTCACAAGTACTCACAGCAGATAAACCATGTTAAACCTTTGGCTTTTTCAGATGTTTGGGAAGACCCACAGCAGCATGTTTGACTGCTGGCAATCGAACCCTCCCACCACATGACTTTGCAAAAACCAGCTGTGAGTTACAAGTTGAGTGCAGAGAGAAGAGAGGGAAATAATTCAGAAATTCCTCAAACACTGTTCAAAAGTTTCCATGATTTTAGAAAACTTCCAAGGTCAATCATTCAGTAATACTGAATAATCCATATTTCAAGATAAGTTTTCTCCGAACACAGAATTGTAATGTGCTCTGCTCTCTTTAGGGATTCGAGTTGTTTCAATCCTATCTGCAAGAGTTTCTGGTAAGCTCAGAGACCTTAACCAGCCAAAATGATATTTTTCCACTGCTCCAACAACCGCTGTTCATCAGAAATATTAATTTAGTTAATGCACAACCTGGCACAAAGCTCTTGGTGCCACTATCCAGCAGCACCACATCTGCATTACTGCACACCAGGATGGGGGATCACCAAGCCCTGAGGAAGAAATTTCAGCACACAGCTGGAATCATCCCTTTGCAGAGCCCACCATGAGTGAGACTTGGCCATGCCTGGCCCAGTGACAGCACTGGGCAGAGCCCTGCCCTGCCCAGTCAATCATTAATGGTGGGGAGAGGGCACACAACCCTCTCCCCCTGTGTTTGCTCAGCGCTGCACTCGCTCGTGGCTCTTATTAATAGTTAATCAGGCAGGCCTGATCTCCTCCCCAAAAACATGCTTGCTTAGAAGTGGCACAAAAGAATATTTGTGCACAGGTTAAAACTAGTCAAGCAAAGAGTTGGGGGAAAAGTCTTAAAAGAACAGTGTGCAGATTTTTCCTGCAGCTCGGGCAAGGGGGCTCACTCCAGGCTTGCTCCAGTTTCTCCTGCACTTGACGCTGCGTGTCACCCACACAAAGGGGCTGCACCACCTCCTGCTGTCATACAGTGATGGTACCTAAGTGTGTCTAGAAGCCTTTCCCAGAAAGAACCCCTGCTGTCCTGTTCTCCACCTGGCTGGCCACAATACACGTCTGTTTCACTGGTGGCTGCTCCTCCCCCGCCACCCAGTGCGGCTGCTGTGCTGTTTTCCAGGAAAACTCACAGCAGATGCCCTGACTTGAAGCTCTGCCTCGTTAGCTGTGCTGCAAAGGTTAACGGGCCAAGGGACCAGCGCCAGTGCAGCGCACCCAGCTGGACCTGCCAGGACAGAGGCACTGGTCATCCCTCCTGCCTTTGCTCCTCTCTTCCCACGTGCCAGCAGCAACTCCAGTCTCACAGAACACCCAGGCAATGCTGCAGCTTTGCACAGTGGAAATAAACCCCTCTCTGATCCCAGCAGCAGAGATCAGAGTGGAAGTACAGCACTGGATTCCTTGCTATGCCCACCATAAACTTACTCAGTTTGAAATCTACCAGAACAAGGACATTCCCAGCACTTTCCAATGCCAGGGGCTGAAACCGAGAGGTTGGCCAAATCCAAACATCTTGTGTGTGGAAAGGAATGCTGCATATAACCTCAAACCATCTCAAGGACTAGTTACCCATGGGCTGTCTATGGCTGGCAGCGCTGCATGCTGCAGGGCCAGCTCTAATCCCCCAGAGGTGTGAGGAACACATGGCAGACAGCTCTCCATTTCCAGTTTAAAAATAGTTCTTCTCTATAAAAAAGAACAGCATTTTAAGGGCAAAACCTAAAGATTTTAAGCTAAAAAAATCCTAAACTGGCCATCCTGGCTGGAGGTGTGTGGTTTACACAAGCATCCACCCCCCCCCTTCCTTTCGAGTAATCAATGGCCAGTCATAATGCACTTCTACTCCAAGCACTTCTGTACTGCCAACAAAGCCCCAAGCAATTTAATGGATTTCTAACCCCAAATTGGAAGCTGTACTACATCCAACTGATTCAATTTGTTCAGCCTTAGAGGAAGCCCCGGGAACAAAATGCTAGAAAATAAAACCACATACACTGATAACATTACAGAAATAGATACACCAAGAAGCAAATGTTCTGTCCCTTTTATTTTATCTGACTTCCAACTTAGTTTAATTGACCTTCAAGATGGAAAGGCTGCATTTAAAATGAGCCATTTCCACCTAGATCAAGAGTAATAAAAGTGTGAGTGTGCATGAGTAACTGTGTGTGCATATGAGTGTGCGCGAGTGTGAGTGTGCTCTATAGAAAGTACTTTCCTACCTTGATGTTAACATCAGGGTCAGCTGTCAGAACAAGCATTCAGACTTTTTTGGCATAACTCCTGTATTGGTTTTCACCACTGGGACAGCAACAATGTTAAAGCAGATGGAGCTGAAGCTCAAGTCTCTTCCCAAAGAAAGCCACGAAGTCATTGAGAGAACAATTAAACCTATTGCTGCTTTACATGGCAGCCTTCATGTTCCTTGTATACAGCAGAATCTCACACGGGTACATTCATGCTTTAATAACTTGCACACGTACATGACTTTCACCATGTGCATTTACAGACACAAAGGCAGTTCTAAACACAGACACGTACCATGCATGTATGCATGAGGCAATACAATTACAGTGATGTACACAGCTAGAAAAGCTTTACTGGGGAATTTGGGACAGCTATACAACTTAGGACTAAGTTGTAAAGAGTGCTAGTAAAAAAAAAAAATCTTTATTGCACTCTGCCCCAGCATATAATGTCACATCTTTTACAGAAGCACTATTTAAAAAATCTTTGAGAGCTTTACAGTTTTTATTGGTGCTGTTTTTCAGCTCCTTCCACTTACAAAGCCAGATTTCTGTATTAGTGCAACTCAAACTGCAGAAAGCCTCAGAAGGACAAAAAGTTATAGGCAATTAAATTTTAGAAAGTTCTTCAAATGAGCCTGCTCTTCCTCAAGTCTGGTATCTCAGAACTTTGCAGGATTAGAAGTCAGTCCTTATTTCCAGTGGCTGCAGTTTTTTGCTCTTCAGGTCTCTTAACCTTTCAGGAGTCCTGGGCAAACAGGGCTCCAGGCAGAGCCAAGGGGAAGCAGCTGCTCATGAGCCCATATTTGCTTCTGCTCCCCACCTCAGTGTTGGGGGGCACTAGAGAGGAGCTCAAACCCTGCATTAGAATCAATCAGGCACCAAAGCTGAGCACACAATTCTCCTTCAGATCAGAAAGGTATTTTTTCATCTACTTCAAAGGGCTATGATATACTTTGCTGGATGGATGCCTTGATTTATTATTCAATGAATTCCCTCGGATTTGCACAGTTTCTCAGCTAAAAGCATCACAGTTAATTCAAAGGGAATGTAGATGTTTAAGGTTCAATCAAAGAACAAACTTTCCCTTCTATAGATTTTTATCCTTTCCATGTTGCAGAGGGATGGGGAGGGGAACATATCCCTACTCTTTTGCTATGGGAAACAATTAAGAATCCACTCTCCTGCAAAATTTCTGGATTCAGAAGGTACTTGATAAACTAATTTCTTCTTCTTTTAACTATTATTACTGGACTCATACTGATCCACTTGGCATTTCAGATAAGATTTTTTGTTATAACCATCTTAAGTTTCTGCTCACCAGAGGATGTGTATGTGTCAGGAGCTCCAGTCCCAGCTCCAAGGACAGGGAACCCCTTCATCTGAATGGATGCTGCAGTCAAGCAACAAATTCTGCAGGAAGATGTTAAAAGGCAGACAGGTCCTTCCCCTCTTGCTTTGAGCCCACCTCACCTGGGCATAATCCAAAGTAGATGCCATCTTAAACTTACCTAATGGCCTCTAAAAATATTTTTTAAAAGTCCCATAATGAAACTCCATGTGGGTGGCCACCTGGCTGCCCTGAAAATAGAAAAGCTAACGCTGCAATTTGGCCAGGAACAGAAATACCCTTGCCCTCTTCCGAGTGGTCCTTGTGAGCCCAGGCACCGTGCCAGGGGCTCACCATTCACTACACGACCTGCAGTTCTCACAGGGGTAAGGGCTCCTTGGCTTCCCACCAACTCCTGCTCCAAAATATGATTATTCGGGAAACGTGAATGTAGAAGGTTTGTTATTGCACAGTGAGGGACACAGGTGCACTCACTGCTTGGAAAATTCAAACTATGTCCTTTTGAGAGTAGACAGATTAATCTCTATGAAGAGAATAATAAGAAATGTCACCATTTCAAGGAAATCAGAGAAAGAATAGTTACGGCTTGTGGAAAGCACTGGTGCTCTAAGCACAGACAGCAATGGGAAAAAGAAGTGCAGCAATTCACATGAAAAGATGACGAAATCCTAGGATGAACCATGATGGAGAAGCCAAAGCACTCCACAAGAGGGGACATGGGAGAGATGAAAGCAGACAAGCCCAAGGAAACCAGAGGGTGACAGCATCTCACGTGGCCAAAAAGCCATAGGAAAGGAACCCCTGTGCAATTCATCACCACATCTCTGCAGCCATTAAGAGCAGATAGCTGCAGCAAACTGCCAAGCTGTGACCTGCCTGAAAGAGAAAAACTTCCTCAGTGTTTCCCAAAACTGGGCACTGCCAGGAGCAGGACCCTGGGTCAGATGGGCACTGTGGGAGCACACGCTGTGCACACTCCCTGTTCCCAGCCAGGCCAGACTTCACCAATGCCACATTAAAAAACACATTTTCCTCAATTTGTCACAGCAAGTGAGGTATGAAATAAAAAAAAAAAACTTTCCAGATCTTCCAAACCCTCCAAGTCTTTGCAAACCAATCAAAATTGCGTAAAAATAAATTGCAGTGCATTTTATAAGGGAAAATAACTCAACTGCAACTGGAAACACATAATCTTGCTTTTCTCTAACAAAACCTACAGGAAATGGCTCTGCAAAAGTTAACTAAGTGATACTGAACTTTCTCCAGGGTGTTGTATAGGAAATAACTGCAAAAATGACTGCCCAAGTTGACCTTTTGTCCAGACTGCACGACAGAGCCACACCACAGAGGCATCGGGCTGATGTTAACAATCCTCTGGTGTATTCTCTAGAACTGCAGCAGAGAAGGCAGGTTATCTCACACATGCTCACCCTTGCCACGGCACAAAGCCCAGGCAGCCAACTGCTGATGGAAAACAGCGTTTTACAATTTTCCCTTTCTGTGGCCGACAACTGGTTTTTATTTTGTTTTTTAAAGATGTGGTGCAAAAAGCAGAGCAGATGCCTGCATGCCCTGCATTCAGACCTGTGCCAGGCTGGCAGTGCTGACACACCAAAGGTGACCCATCCCCCTCCACATCTGCCAGACCATCCATCCAGTTGTTAGAGATCTCATAATGTGATATTGGAGTATTTCTGGGTGAAACCTCCTTTAGCATCCATCACTAACACTCACTGAGCTTCTCTCCCTTTACTCACCACCTCCACCACCCCAGGAGGGGCTGCAGCAAACACCAGGGAAGGATCTTTTGCTCCCAAGGCATCTCAGGAACAGCACATCTGCCAAGAAACCTGGAGTCAGTAGTTGCCTGGAGCTCTGCAATCACGCAGTTCCACAAACTGAGCCAAGCTGCCCTCCATCCTTTCTCCCCCACCATCCACATGCTCCAGAGTGGAGAAGGTGCTGCTGCAAATACAGGAAACAAGTCTGGTTTTCAGCCTTCATTTCTTTTAGTTGAAAAGGAAGAACTACAGCTTTATACATATATATATATATCTATATGTATATACACAGCCATAAACACACACATCCTTAACATCTCATTCAGTCTTCACTTTCCATTAAATACACTGTATTGGGGAAGAAAAAAAATATCTCAGAAGAAACCAAGGCTTTTCCAAATCCCCACAAAGCTTGGGTCCTGTGTAATTGCTTTAACCAGGACAGAGCTTCAAGAGCTACAGAATACTGCTTGATCACATTAGCCAGCAGGAAACCATTTCATGCTCTTTTTTCAGCAAATTTGACAGCACCACCAAAGTTGCTCCAAGACACATAAAAAAAAACCACACCAAAAAACCACACCCATAGGGGAGAGAGCCAAAAAATCAGCCTAGAGCAAGGGAGGCTCACAATAAAATGCCCCCCATGGAATGACACTGAATTCAATATACTGAAACAGCCACTGGGAGGGAGGCCAATACACAGAAAGATTGCAATCAGCCTTGGGAATTAGCTCTAGTAGGTTGTTTCTTTTCCTACAGCCCCACGCTTACGTCAAGTCATGTGAATACAATTACATAAACTGTACCTCTTCCATGAACACCTTCACTGGGATAAAGGTTCTCATTTTGCTCCACATAAAAACACTCTCCACAGGTTTATATGCTTTAATTGCTATGAGAACCCATAAAAAGTGCCCAAATAGGTCTATTTAATGGTTACATGTTAACCATCGTACACCTCCAGGCTTGTGTTATCCACCTGTTTGCTAAAGCAATAAACTGCTCATAGGCAAACTTTTGAAAAATGTTGCTGCTGCTGAAAATGTTCCATTTCTGTTTACTAATAACTTTATAAATTGAAAACTCATACCTGTATCTGAAGTTTTCTGCTTAGTTCTTGTAGGGAAAAAGCAAGCTGGTTTTCAGCACAAAGAATCAACCTCAAATATCTCTCTTGTGCTTGAATCTGGATGCTGGCTCATAAGGCAATGCAAGTGCAGTACAAATCCAGGCTGGGAAGGACTTAGGTGAAGAGAAATACATGAATGCGTATGTGTTTGTGTGTCTGCAGAGCTCCTCTGCACTCGAGAAGAACAAGTCTCTAGGAAATGCCATAAGGCTGGACAGCCAGCAGCAAGGAAGCTGTTCACATGAGCAGGACCAACAGGAAGCATTAGCAAGGGGTTCTAGGAGAGCAAACACCCAAAATGCTTACTGGCAATTAAGGTCATTGCACTCAGTGAATTCACCCCTCTACCTTCATCTGCCACTGGGTGCAGACACACTGGTGGGTGTCTGCAGCTCCTGTGGGCAGCAGCAGTGCGTGGGACAGCACCAAATAAATACAGCCTTACCACAACAGCCCCTGAACGAGCCACTGCAGCATATCTCTGCAAGGCTACCTGAAAAAGCTCTCTTGCAATGCTCCACACACCATGGTGGAAGAGGGCAGACACCATTTCAATTCACTGCCCTGTACCTAAGGGGACATCAGTCACCTGGTACAGCCCAACTGCTCTCGTTATGGCACTAAACGTTACCTTGGTCCTCGTGTGCCATCACCCACCTCACAGACACGTGCAGTTGACAGCAGGGGCACGAGGCCAACCCCAGCACCCCCTGCCTCCTCTGGGATTGGGAGAGGGCAAGCGAAACTGAGCCAAGCAGCCTGACTGTGATTAAGTGTTGATCAAATCCAACTATTTCATAAAGTTTCTGGTATGCCCAGCCAGCTCCAACAGTCTCTACACTTTGCTGTGAAATCCCTGGGATATTTATGAAAAGCTGGCAAATGGCTCCTTAGATGCCTTTTTCCCCCCTCCTTAATAAGTAAAATGCAGTCTGAAATCCAGAGATGCACTCTGAAATCCCACTGTGGCTTCCTTCTCCAAGCACTCCCTGAGCACTCTCAGCATGGGCACCAGAGCGCCACACTCTGACTTGGATCCCTGTGAGAAGGGATGATTCTATGGATGGGACCCTGAGCAACCTGGTCTAGTGAGTGGCTTCCCTGCACAGGGCAAAGGGATTGGAACTAGATGGGTTTTAAGGCCCCTTCCAACCCAAGCCTTTCTGTGATTTCAATGATTCCATGACTCTGGAGATGGGTAACACCACTTTTTCCCTAGGCAGGTCCCCCTGCCCCCACATCTCTTCTCCCACACCAGCTTCCCAGCCCATCTGCAGACCCACTTCCAGGGGGGCAGACAGACAGGGGCACTTCACACCTCCCCACCATAAACCTGCCCAGAGCAATTACGCAGCCCCGTTCCAGCTGGGAACACATTGCTGCCTCATTTATAGAGCCAGAGCTGCAAGGGCAGCAGGCAGCTGGCCCCAGCTATGCACGGAGAGAAGCCGAAACTCTCCAACAGCAGAGGAAATGCAAACACAGGGGGCTCACACTACTTGCCCCCCCTCCCTGTACCCATCTTAAAAATTAATCCCAATCGTAAAAGCTGGAGGGCAGCCTGTATTTCATGCTGGATAATAAGGGGAGGCCTTTATAAATAAGGAAACATTTACTATTCAGAGGGAGGGGAAATTATAAAGGTTATTTAAATTAAAAACAAACCACACAAACAAATAAACCTCACTGTCTCTCCCCCCCAGCCCCACGCTGGCTGCCTGCTCCACACATGCTATCTGCAAACCGCAGGGAAAACCGTTCCCTGCTCCGTCCGCACTGTTTCACAATCTGCTCGCTCTGAACCTTACACCACGTCAGGAATTAAACAGACATTTCCTCCTTCTTCGGGATTTCCCCCTGCCCATTCCAGAGCTCAGCTCCAAAGTCCAGCTGAGCAGCAGGCATGGGATTGAGGTGGAACTGTCAGCTCGGAGAGGTCAGCACACTCCCCACCACCTCCAACAGCCCCCCAAAAGCATCCATTGGGTGGCTGATGGTGGTGATGGAGCACACAGATGTCCTTGCATTGGCCAAAGCAGGAGGAAAAAGCTGGGGTGGGTAGGTATCCATTGGAGCCTTCCCCAAAAAACCGCCCAGAAAACAGGAGAAGGGCTCTGTGAAACCCTGAGCATCCATCCCACTGCTCCACTAAGGGAGAAAAAAAATGCACCAAAGCCACCAAATCCCCATTCCTCATTTTTCCATGATCAGTGGGGGGAACTTGTTTGTAGCCATGCTCACAGAGGAAACAAGGCCCTGGACGTCTGTCCTCTTCCCAAATAAGTCTAAAACTGGGATAAGACCAGAGGGCTGGGAAGGGTAAGTGAGCTTCTGCCAGGCTGCAGAACCAGGGGCAGGCAAGGGAGGGAGAGCAGCCAAGGGGCAGCAGAAAGCCTTTGCCCTTGGATGGCCTGGGCCCATCACTGAGGAAAACAGGAGCCCCCCACACTCCCAAAATACCCCACAGACAGCCAAGGTGGGAAGGGAGGGCAATAATAAAATACAATCCAGAGATAACAGGAACATTCTGCAGAAGTCAATCAAAACCTTAGTCGGCCCTGGAGACACAAATCCTCAGGAAACCAGACTTCTTGTGCCCATTTCCATGCACATTACTGAGATCACAAGTAACTGCAGCAGAAAAATGCCATGAGAAGTCTCCTCAATCTATTCATGTTACCGAACAGGTTTATGTTACAAATTTGGAGTTTATCTTCCTTGGAAAACTCTGGTCATAGCAGGGAACCAGCAAACCAAGAGCATGATTTAAACCGAGGAGCTGAACACCAGGGAACGAAGTCAGGTTGGTTGAATTTTTGTGTGGTTGCTGCTATTTAATGGCAATGCCTCATTAAAATGTGGGATAAAGGAAGCTTTTGTTAATGACCTGCTTTTTCCCTCCCTCGTGTACCTTCCCCTCAGGGTTTTGAGATCACATATAAAACACATCCCCAAGCTCCTCAAGTGATTTCTTTTTTTTTTTTCCCCAGCAAAGCTAAGGCTGACAAACTTGACATTCTTGAAATGTTTAAATGGGGGAAGAGAGAGAAACAACATTTTTTCAAACCCACTTTATGCATCACAGACAAGCAAAAATTGGCCCAGGGCCAGAAAAACCCCAAAAAAATCAAAAATATTTGCGAGATCATCTTAAATACTCCCGAAGTTCCTGATGGAAAAGTCCCCAGCTGCACAGTGGACCCAAGCCCCCACGCTGAATACTGCACATTCCTGGAGGGAGCAGTGGAGCAGGGAGTCAGAATCGACAAAGCACCACACAGAGCTGCCAGTCTGTCCCCGAGCACTCCATGGGGACAATGCCACCACCGGCATCGCCCACGGCAGCGCTCAGGCTCTGCAGGGAAGCCTCTGTGGGAGCTTCCCCCTCCAAGCAGGTGGGGAGCCCTAAAGAAAACCCAAACCCCACATCCCAGGGACTTGGTAATGAGCTTGGGATTAGGAAACCAGGCTAATGAAGAAGCAAGAGCCAAGATATCCAATTTCTGCCAAATACCAGGAAAAGCACACTGCTATCAGTAGCCATTATATTAATTAATTCACACACCAACCTATTTTGTAGCTTTTTCCATGCTGGGATTTCACTTTCCTGATGCTCTGGGACAGAACTGGGCAAGGGAAAGGGTGCAGATGGAGCACTACAGCTTGCAATAAAACCACTGAAGGTGATACAAACCAGATGTGGATGGTAACCCCGTGTGTTCCAAGAGGTGTTACAGCTCCATACGTCAGACACAGCGCGTCAAACACTCCAGAGCAAGCACCCACAGCGCCAAAACACACTCAGGAATGGGGAGCATTCCAAGGGGTGCAGAACGGGTTAACAGGAACCCACCAAGCTCCACTGCCTAATTATCCTTCCTTGGTTTACTAGCACAGAAATTTGGGCATCAAAGAGGACCACAGTGTTCCACTTGTGCAGTAAACTTCTTTCACCAACATCACATCACACTTTCTAGAGTGCAAAGTTCGTGCTGATATTGTTGGCTTTCTTGCTCCCTGCTTTTTGGCACCATCCCTCCTTCTTGGCTGTCCATTAATATGCAATCAGTACATTAAAGGCTTCATTCCACAGGCCCAGCCAGGCTGCAACAGCCTTTTCCAGCAAGTGCTGTCTTGTGCAGGACAGACATGCAAATACGTTTCGGTGCTCCCAAACAGTCAAAATTAAAACCCCAAGCCCTATATTCCCACCAACTGGGTTTTACAGAACAAGGAATTATCACCATCAGTGCCAAGAGTGTCCAGAGAAAACCTGGAAATGATACTGAATTGCACTCATTATGCTTTACTCCTCTATGCACTGAGGTTTTGCACCATTTACAGACTGACTGATCGTAGCTTCACGGCAAAGGCTGCCTGAACACACTGGCAGAGAGAAAGTTTCCACCATTTGCATTTGAATGATGAATTGGTGGGATGCTGTGAACAGTCTTCCAAAAAATACCACCTGTTTTTTCAGCTATCCTCCCTAATCTTCCAGATCTGAGCAGAAAGCAGGACAGCCCTGCCTCATTGACCATCACTGCGGTTGCATGGAAAACCATGTCACCATAGATCAAAATAATTCCTGCTCTTTTGGGAGCACTTTCTGAACAGCTCTGCTCCCCACATGCCTCGCTCCTACCAGCTCCTTCACCGAGCAACACTCATTTCAACCAGGAAACCAACACAGCTCAAGTTCCCCCGTGGTTCTCTACAAAAACAACCCATCAGCTGCTGGCTAACAAGCTCCCCAATTAAACACCTTGTATTTCCTTCACAAACTCCTCTTCTCCTGCCCCTGGGCTTGACTGTTTCAGCCTCTGGTCCAGCCCATCCCCTCCTGGCCCACCCAGCATCACCTCCTGCCCTGCTGTCCAAACAGGCATAGAAAACTTACCCCAGCCTCCCATTATATATTATTAAATCCTGTCTTATTTTTCTTCCCGAGGAGACTAAACATAGGCTCTTAGCTCAATATAAAACTAAGTACATGCTCAAGACAGATCAAACACAGTTTAATTGCAAGGAGTACCAGAAAAAGCACTCTGGTCATTTTAAGCCACACTAATAAGTTTTTGTCCCAGTTTCTCAAGAGTTGCTTATTATGGAGATGAGCCCAACTGGAAAATCAAAATCAAGAATCCCTGAACTCTGAAGGAAGGTTTATCTGAGTTTGGGGCCATATCTGCACTGAACGCAGCACAGCCAAATAACATTTTTCCATTACTTTTTATCACTATTGCTTTGTGTTCTCCCCCATGAGCACAAGGTCCCATCAAAATTTCTGCAGACAGCCCCCAGTCCCATAAATTGTTAGAAATCTGGACTTACATCAGTGGGATTACAGGAGAACTGACAAATGTGCACATGCTGGAAGGAAAGGGGACAACACAGCACTTTCAAACTGGAGAGTATTTTTCATTTATAAATAGTTTACATTTTTTGGATCATGGGGCAGACAACCCGCTCAGTCTGTACTAAAACCAAAGAAATATCATGTGTGAGCACTAACCACAGTGTAGCAAAGATAATAAACAACAGACAGGCAGCCATATGCAATGAGACTGGTGGTTTTGGTAGGGGAGGCAAATTAAAAGAAAAAGAAACACCAAATCCAGCAACCTAATCACAGCTAAAGGACCTATTAAATTCCAGAGGGACCCTTCTGTCCAAATTTGGCTGCAGGAATAACCTCCAGCAGGGACCCAGCTCCCTGCACCCCACTGTACTAATGCTTTCAGGTCTCAGACCTGACACAAAGGAAGGCCAAACCAGGTACCTGCAGCAAGGAGGGACGAAGTGATGTCCAGGTGGCCACACCAGGCAGGTGCATAACACAACATGGAGTGGCACATGAGTCCTGGGGCAATGCTCTGGGTTAATGTGCACAGGCACAGTTCAAATTCTGGTCCAAGACAGATCTGGTGCACTCTTCTAAATTTATATAGGAAATAACTACAAAAAACAGTAACCTAAACCCCACTGTGCACCTTGCAAACAGGTACCATGTTTGCAAATGTAATCTTAAGGGGCATGAAAACAACAGCTTGTACTCAGCACCAGGCAAGCGAGGGCTGCTACGGGCAAAGGTTTGCTGGGCTCCTTTGGAAGCCTCCAGCCTCCTGGACTTCACCATGAGAACTGACTGAGCTGGACTGCAAACCTCCTACACCAGCCTCTGCTTTCTCAGCAGATAAAGCTGAAATGAGTGCCGACATCTGTGCTATCCATGCTTTTACAAATGTTTTCGATATTACATTAAACAATATCCTTACATCCCACAGAAGAGATGAGTCTTAAAAGGAAGTGGGACAACTCTGCTTGCCAAGCTGAGAAACCTGGACTAGGAGCATCTCTGTTGAAATCAGCCTGCCAAGACCAATTTGATGTGTTTTATTACTGCAAGGAATTCCACAAATATGCTGGCAATTTTTGAGCGTCAGTGTGGGTTCCTAGGTAGGAAAAAGCCTCCTTAAAAATACGCATTTTCTGGATTTTGCAAACATTTACCAGATGTAAATTCATGGGCGATTCATCTGCCGTGACAAGTGTGTAGACATCGAATCTAGCAGAAGAGGCTGAGCACCCACCTCTATCTTGAGTGAAAGTCAACAGCCAGCTATGCCTGGCTGAACAAAGGTTTGTTTTCAATTAGATTTCAAATTCTTCTAACAATAACTGTGTGGCGTCTGGCACCAACACATCTGAGCCTTTCAAGTGGTTCTTGACTTCAGCCGGAAAAAGGGGGAGGAAAAAAAGGGAATCAATCAGCAATTTCAGTCTGACTCAAACCTCTTCTCTGAAGAGAAAATGTTAATACCACAATCCCCCACCACCATGAATGTGCTCACAACAACAACAACAAGAAAAAAACTAAAACAAAACCTATACTTGGGTATGCTCTGGGTTTCACCTTTAGAAACGAGGTTGTGAGATACACAAGTCAGTGGTCCCAAACTCAGGAGTCTTCCTGCCTCCCAGCACCTCCCTGCAGCTGCCTCGGGTGCTGTGACACTCCACATCCCCTTCCTGGTCACTCATGGTTACGCCTCTAATAAAGACCTCATGGCAAGAGACATCCAATGCATAAACCAAATGTTTGGAACATCCATGACAGACCAGGATAGCAACATGGGTGCTGCAGAGCACCAACTATGGGGTGCTGGTGGCCACACAGCCGAATCACCTCTAGACATGCAGAGAAGAACACTCCCAGGAGCCTTAAGCAGGTTTGCAGTGCCTGCAGGTACAGGAGCTGCCACACACCCTTATTTCCCTTTCATTTAAGTATCTAAACTCCTTTTCAGATTCAAATGACATGAAGATCACTGGGGAAGTCAGTGCAAGAACAGGGAAAAGCTCAGTTTTAAAATCTGTATCTTTTTTATCTGGTTTATTCAAATAAGCACAGCTGTGGTTTAAGAACAACAAGGCGGCAGAGCGCAGCAGCCCTCAAGACTGGGAATGGTGGTTTTGGTCAGAATTATGTTAATTTAAAGAGGGATAAAAATGCCTTATTCGTTTTTCCTAAGCCATGCCCGAGTCCTACCAACTCTTTCTTAGGTCAGGCAGTTTCTGGAAACTTTTTCTGGCTCAAAACATTTGCAGAATTTCAAGAATTTGCTCCACAAATCTTGAGGCTGCTTTGTTCAGGAATGCTGACATGTGGGCAAAGGGAACCCAAAACTTTCCTTGAATGCTGCAGAAAACTTTAAACCCTGCCCAAGATGAAAAATGCAACAGTCAAAACTCTGAAGGAAGTGTGGGTTTTCTGTTGCATTTCAAATATTACCCTGAACCCGTTTCTTCCAGGAGGGGAACGTGGCTGTGCCAGGACAGCCTGCGTGCCTAGCAGGGCTTATGGCCTCCATGTGCTCCCCTCAAAGCAGGGCTGGAATTAGGAATGAATAAATAAAACGGTCTTCCAGATCAAGTTTTCTTGGCCTTTACAGAGATGATCATGCTGTGAAAAAGCTCTGGGCAGAGAGTCTCTTCTCCCAAACAGGATCCACCCACATCTCGATGCTCCCCCATCCACAAGCACCAAAGGACAAGTCAGACTTGGTCTTTTGCTTGCATGGCTCCTGGGACAATTGTCCTCTGGAAATACCCATTTCATTCCATGAAACTGAGAAAACTAAACCTCTAGCTTATCCATAAAGTCTAATGTTTATAGGGTTATATTAGGTGAGACAGATCTTCACTGCTTTAATTAAAGGGCCATTTTCAGGCTGAGGAGTCTCGCCAAAGCAAGACCCAGCTCCTGCCTGCATCAACTTGGCATTTATTCCTGCCCTGCTTCCCAACAAGTCCCCAAAGACACAATGAGATGAGGGCTGGAGGGATGCTTTCAACTGAGGGAGACCAGTGTTGTGGCACTGGGCTAAATGCAGAGCAAGGGTGGAAAACAACCAGTGTGGCAAGCTAGGCATGGGTCAAAGAGCCACATACTGCCCCAAAACACCATCAAATATTACATACAGAGTTGGTTCACCTTGGCTTGAAAGCCCTCAGTGGAAGTGGCCACAGTGAACAGTGAAGGAGCCAGGAACTGAAGGCCTGGCAGTGAGCGGGGCTGGAGGGCTCCCTCCTGCCTTGTCCCCTGCCTTTGCCCCCACAGACCCAGACCTAAACAGGCATCTGGCAACCCCCTCCAAACACCACGGGAATGCCAAGAGAAGGACCAGCTCTGCTGTTCCACATTTGGCACAGTCAGGTGGCTCCAAAGCCACCCAAACAGGTCAAGAGGAATCCTGCATTTCAAACCTAAAAAGCAGGAAAACCATCAAAAGGCTTTTCAGTTATGACAGACCATAACCCCCCCAAATTATTTCAATGCACAGTTTCAATTCACTCCCAATCCCACCCCAGTCTCATGAGGGCTGTTGCTGTTCTTGCCTATCACACAGCCATGTTCAAGAAACTGACTTCCCAGAGGACTGGAAATTTTCCTGCCACCAGCTGCCATCAGCCCAGGGAGCCCGCAGGGACGGGATGGAGCAGCCTAGGTAGGTGGTGGTCCAAAGGGAGGTCTGGGGAATGAGGCACCCTGCAATGGCAAGAGAGACTGTTTCATAACCAGCAGTCAGTATTACTCAGGAAACCACAGAGGAAGCAATTGGAACTTGTTAGACAGGGAAACTTCCCCATTTTGTTTCCAAATGCACAGACCTGTAAGTCTGTGCTGAATTCCTCCTCTTTTAACCATGCATCTCACAAACAAAGCAACGTTAATTAATACACAGCCCCAAAAGTGTTCAGCTGCCACCTTCTCCTCCCCCAAAATGGTGGATTTGTGTTGTTTTGACTTGAAAAAAAAACCATCTATGACAAGCCTAAAGGGCTTAACGGTGCACAGCCTGTTCCCCAGCAAGCCCCACGCTGGCATTACGACTTGCACACGGGGTGCTTCAAGCCCTGCCTTTGAGCTGGCTCGAGTATTCCCAGCTGGAGAGAGAAGCAAACAAAGCAAACAGCAGGACACGAAGCCTGGCCAGCCTGAGCACACCGTGCTCATCACACACCGCGGCTGCAAGAGGGACCATCCCCGAGCACGGGCTGGGCACAGGGACACACAGGGAATGTGTTGGGAAAAACCTTGTGCAGTCCAAATAAAGGAGAGCCTGGGAGCTGCAGTAAGCTTGGGAGACACACGGAGGGATGCAGCACAGTCCCAGTGTCCCTGCCAGCTGAAAGGACAGCCTGGGCTCTTGTGAAGCAGACCACAAAGTGGTAACACTTCAGACAAGTGCTAGGAACCCTGAGAGAAAAACTGTAGTAAGCAGCCTAGGCTGCGATTTGGCATCTCCCAAGGATGCTGCCTGGCTGCATGGCTCTGCCTTCTCCCCACAGGGGGTGTAAATCCCAGACCCCTTGAGCAGCCAGCAAGGGAAGGAGCCCCAGACAGCGGTCCCTGCCCTGCCCCAGTGCTGCCAGGGGGATGCAGACACCCAGGGCCACTCCTTCTCACCCACAGCTGACAGCCCCATGCCCAGCAGGCCATGAAGGCACCTCCTCTTCCTGGAAATTCTGCTTCAAGAGGAGCAGCAAGTCACCAAAATCAATCCCTAGCGGTGGCCGTGGCAGTCACAAGAGCTTGCTGCTTTGGCTGAGATGCTCCACTGCACTGGTGACATCACAGACACAGAAAACCATGCTGGTCCCCAAAGAGGCCAGGATTTGGGTGCTTTCTCCATGGTATCCCCTGTTCAGAGGAGCAATGCAAGGAGTAACCCAGCACCAAACTCTCTGCCCCTGGCTATGGATATCAGATAACGCCAGCACCATTCCAGCAGGACTCTGAACACCTCCTTCACCAACCTCCTAACAGAGGTAAGCACAGCCCTGTCTCACAGCTGGGTCTCTGTCATCCACTTCTCCTGCAGGGATGGTTAAATGGCACTGCTCTCTCCCACACAAATTCTTTGATTTCTCATACAGGATGATTTCACTCTGCTTCCCTTCCCTCAGTGGGGATACAGCCACCCTCCTCAGCCTGCTGCCTGTGGGAGAGGTAACCATTCCAAAGCTGAGTTCACCCCTTAAAGTGAAGCTGGCCAACAGCATCAAAAGCTCTGGGGGAAGAGAATAGACACATGGACCATTGCACAACCTCCTTTCTCAGGAAACCTGGGCAAAAAGCAGTACCTGCCTCAGAGAGATTATTGCACCAGGGAGGAGAAAATCCAACTGTTGTTATAAGTAGACCGTGTAAGCCAAACACATCCTGTTAGATCTGTACAAGTTTCTGTCTGAGGAGATTAACTCAAAGACCAGTTCATGTCTCTGCTGGTAAGGTCAGCAAGGATGAAACTGGAGCTCCTGGAAGAGCTTCAGCTCACCAAGGAGTCAGAAGCCAAGCAACTTCACTGGGGAGCTGGACTCAGCCTCACGGAGATAAATAGATGCTTTTACTGAAACTGCAGGAGCTGAAGGAGTCCCACTGCATGTCTGTGGGCTGGAGGGACAGGCTGCCAGCTCCCTGTCCAGCAGGCAAAACAAGTGACACGATTCTGGATAAAAGTGCTCAGAGATCAGGGGTGATGCCTCAGCTCGGCAGACCTCCTCCCAAACCAGAAAACTTCTCCTCGCCCACTCACATAGCAAAGGTGGAGTCTACCTAGGTACCCATTTTAATATTATTTTCTAACCTACTGTAACAGGAAACGTATATTTATCCACTCTTATGAACAGAGTAATTCAACCCCTTAATTTAATTAACCTCAACAGCTTTTGGGTGGTCACCACCTCAATAACAAAGGCTGGAAAGTGGGAGGGGAGATATACAAGAAGTTTACAACCATGTGAAACAAAGATGGTACAACTCTCACAAATATTTCCAAATCTGAGAAGACTAAAAATACACACTATCCTTTATTTACTGATTTATAAGCAAAATGCATGCACTACTCCAAAAGAATCCAAAGGTGTTCAAAAGCGAGAAACACAGACTTAGATGACTTGTTTAAGGAGGAAAAAGAATGAACAGAGAAACTTATAGACCAACAGACAGGAACAGCACAAAAATACACTTAGAGAAAAAGCACAAACTATTATGACACCTTTCAAAACAAAACATCACATGGTTTGTTTAAAATCTCCTAAAACAGGAGAAGTCTCCCCATTCATTTTGCCAAAACAAATGAAATGCGAGTGTGGATGTGACTCTGCCCCAGTTCAGAAGGGGACAAAGGTTTACAGCGAGTTACATGGACAAACAGAGCACGGGATGCTCTCCTGGCTCCCAGCAAGGCCAGACCACAGGCAGCAAAACCTCCAGCACCAGCCAGCTGTCCTGTGTCAGCAGCACCTGGCATTTCTGCCCATGCCTTTGCCATCACCAGACAGGTGGGTGAGCGAAGAAGTAACTGGGCATGAGAGAAGGGGAACAGGATGAGGAACATCCAGGATCAAGATACACCTCCTCACCCTTTGCAAATGACAGAGAGGTCATTGCTGACATAGGCCATGAACACACCCCCGTCATACCCCTCCATCCTCACATTCCCCTGGGGCTGCAAAGTCTCTTGAGAGAGGACAAAATCCCATGACTCCATGCACCTTCGAGCTCCAACTCAAAGCAACCACACTGTGCTGGGAAACAGCCAAATTCGGGCTGCCTGCTCATGGACTGGGCTGCTGCAGAAGAGCTCATCCTGTCCAGACTGCTAGAGGACATTTTTTAAACCTATGCTAAAGGACTGTTTCTGGTGCTTTTCCACAGCTCTGGAACTCGGGTGGATGGCAGAGCCACAGCAAAAAGCAAGCAAAGGGTGCCCGGGGCTGCTCCCCAGGCAGCAGCGGCGGCAGCAGAGCGAGCTCCAGGCTCCCCCCGCGCGCACAGCGCGGCAAGGAGAGGCACCAGTGTTTGGACAACTGGAACACATTTAGGGGGCAATTTTTCACAGGGCCTCCAGCCAGGCCGTTTCCTACGATCACTGTTTTATTACCCAGGACACAACCCATAGACCAGCAGCTCCCCCACCCACAAAGTCTCCCACCACCCCAATCCTACACGGACGTCACCCACAGCGAGCCCAGGGGAGCACCTATGCACACAGGACACCTCCAGCACTGCATCCGTAAACACAGCTACAAATCAATGTCCAGCAAACCTGTCACCTCCAACTGAGTATCTTCCACCAGTTCAACCCCAGCACCTATCTGCACTGGGGATCAGCCAAACACCCTGCACGCACTGCCCCACTGGACAGCCATCACTTCTTAGGAGTATTTCGTAGATGACAGATAACATAGAAAACTTGTGTTTATGTTGGCATGCAGCAGGCTAAATACACACTATAAGTGAAGTTATAAAGCAGCCTGAACACCGGCTAGGCAAAGTGTATTTGGAACTTGCACGTCTGTATTTTGGAGACAGGCTCGTGAGTAGCTGGTGTTGATGGTAAACTCTCCAGAGCAGAGGCGTATTCACAGCATTGAAAGACAACAGGGTTCCATCCTGGCAAGTGCCCATCCCAAAATCACAGGCTTCGGGCAACCAGAGAAACATGTAAGTGGTGAGGATGAATCCCTGTCCCTGTGTGTGGGCAAGTGGGAAACAGCACTGCCCAGACTTGGCATTCCGAATTTCTCATTTCCTCCTTGCACCTGAGGGTTTGTCTGCCTTCCTGTAGGGAGCAAAAAAAACCTAAAAGTTGGAGGAGGTGGTCTAGGAAAAAGCATTTCAGTTCAAGATTTCACAGCCAAATTTCCACTGCACTCAAGAGAGTGTGTTCTCTAATCTGAAAGGATTCATCTAAAAACAGGCACCTTCGAAGGGGAAATGTTTGCAATATGCAACCAAGTATAGTTGAGTAAGATTTGCAAGAATTACATTTAAGACTGCACCTCTGCCAATTTCAAAAAATAATGAGACTGCACCAGCACGTCCAGAAAAGACACCAAAAGAAAATTCACAAAAGTTACTGCCCCATTATGAGCAGAACTATCAACACTATCCANAAAAAAAAAAAAAAAGACACTCTCTTCCACATAAAACCTTTATCTCCAGAACAAAGCTTTAGGCAGCTAATGCATTTTTAAATGCAACTGGTGTATAATATTTTAAGAATCTGTAGCTGTACATCAAATTGTTCAGTTGTTAAGTCTCCTATTCTTTTCCTCCTCCTGAAATCTACACAAAGCCACTGTGGGAAGCTACAAAACTGCCATGGCAGGTGCACATAACCAACCATCCTGTCTGCACATCCAACATGGTTAATAAAAGCTACACAGATGGCTGCAGTTTGAGACCTGTCCTTCAATTCTTACTCAAACTGCAAATGGAACCACGTGGAAGTGAACCATGCTCCTGGAATTGGACGTGACACATCATCAGGTCTTGAGAGGTGGCCCCAAAATAGCAGGGCCTGCTTCTAGACATCTCCAAAATTATATGGTTGTGGCCTGAGACACAACGTGCTGAAAACATAATGAAGGAGTGTAACATATTACATATGTTGTGGTCCTGCTCTGAAGCCAGAGGAGGCTGGGGTTGTAGGACTTGGGCTGCAGCGCAGGACTTGGTTAACTATTAATGGATGACTCAGCTACAATAACAATAGGTATTTCACGTGCTGCATTAGCACAACGGCACCCCGATCCTTGACTTAGGCCTCTATGCATGCTAGGGAAAAAAAAAATATATCGTAGTACATCATTTAATAGCTGGATGTACCAGGAAACAGGTATTTTTCCAGGGAGTGCAGGAAGAAACCCTTTGTTTCTTCCTGCACACCCCAGAGCCTCACACTCTGCTTCTTTCTTCACATACCACTAAAAACTAGCAAGGGACCTCTGAAGAGAGCTGTCAGGGGGTGCGCAGGTTTGCATGAAACCACAACCCAGACCAAGCTGCTTTGTTTATTTACTGTTATTCACCAAAGCTAACTTCTGTGGTAAATCACTCCCCTCACCCTGCAAGAGGGGCTAATTCCTGCCCAGCCCAGGTCCTGCAGAGCTGATCAACCCAAAGCCTGGATTTTCCACAGATGGCTCTTCGAAGCAACATTAGTCTAAATTATCTCTGCTGCATTCATCCACATGACCCCATCCAGCTCCACACTGCAAGACAAGGGAGTCACACTGGGTGATTAGGTTAGCAGCACAAAATGATTGTGTTAAAAGCTGATGAGCTGAGCTAACTCAATCCAAGGTGTCTGGCAAGGCAGCCAACGAGATCAATTAAAAGCCCTGCAGCCCTAATTGAGAGTTTCTGGGTGCGGCTGACATACCAGTCAGGGCCAATACACAAATCAGGGACAATACACAAGATCTGAGCAGAGCTGGCTACTGAGCAATGAGAGCCATCATCCCAATTTGCAGCCACTCAAACTTCAAGACAAAACCTGAACCCCTCTTCGAGGGATCAAAGCACTCAGAACCCAAAGGCAGGCACTGCTTGGGCATGCCCAGGGTGGCACTCAGCAATTCCCAGCTGCCCTGCTGAGAGACTGGTGGGAGAAGCACATATATTCATGAGCCCAGGTGCAAGCACAGAGTCAGGAGGGCATTTCAGGGACAATTCTTGGGGGATTTGCCTCAACATGAAACCACCTTGAGCCCTTCCAGCAGGCTCTTCTGAAGCTGCAGTCTGAGAACATCCTTCCAGTGCTCTCGGACTTCCCTGCACCAGGTGAGGCTCACACACCAAATAAAGCCCCACTTCGAAGCACTTCTGCATCTGTCTAAATCTCCATCAGAGACAGGACTCCAGCAGCAGCTTAAGCAGGGAAGTGAAATCTCACCCATGCTCGAGGAAGCATTTAAGTACCTGAAGTGCTTTGTTGAAGTGTCTGGGGTCCCAAACGTATTAGTTTACCACCTTTAGCTTCTTGATGCCAAGAAGCGAAGGGATAAGACAATCAACCTCACATTTGCTCCTTAAATTCCAAGCAGGAAATCCTGCAAAGCTCAGCCACCCCCAAACCTTACCTCAAGAAAACTGTAGAGCACTTTGCACAAGCAAAGAAAAAAAAATATTAAGCTGTGCCTAACACATAATAGTTGATTTTTCTAGAGAACACTTGATGGTGTGTTAGTTTTTTTTCGACTGCCTACTGAGACGCTGGTTCCCCTGCCCTGGGAATTTTCCCTCTGCAGCTCCTCCTCCCCCAGCTCCCAGACCATCCATTCTCCCCTTTTCAAACTGCACCCATTGTAAATGGCACTGAATATTAACACAGCCCATTGAGCACTTGCTTCTTTTGTATGGGACCCCTGCGTTTCAAATTGCAGTCACTGTAGAGAGGAAAAGTCTCAAAGTGATTAAATGCCATGAAGTTTCTCAAAAGGAAAGAGGAATATGCAGAGGAGGCTGAGGGAGTCCCTAGAGCCTTTCACTAGAAGTCAGGGGCTTCTGTGAGAGCCAGAAGGGCTTCTTAAGTGAGGGTATTTTATCTTTTGTTATCAATCTCATATTTACTTTTAATCCTAGTCCGATGAGCCAATTTCTGCCCCGGCTGTGGCTCAGTGAGGGATGGAGGTGAGAAGCTCAGACAGCAGATGCAGAGGGCTCGCTGTTAACTGCTGCCCTCCTGTAGGAACTGATAAATAAATACTGCGGCATGCTGAGGGTGGTCAGCGAATCCACCGACATATGTTCACACAGGAAGGGTGGATTTACTTGCAAGCACATGTATTTATTTGTGCTTAAGCAGCAGGCCCGGAGAGGCACTGCTTTGCAAGGAGGCGCTCTGCTGTTACCCAGCACAGGAACTGCAATCCCGCAGGGTGCAGAGCCATCCTGCAGCCCCGGGGCTGGGCACTATCCGGAGCAGGGCCCCTGGCAAGGACAATGCTCCAGGAAGCACCAGATCTATGTGTCACTGCAAGCCATGCAGGAGTTCTTTCACAAGCACCAACAGCTCCCAGCACTGTCCCACCTGAGCAGGAAAACCTCCTTGGAGCACCCAGCAGGGAGCCACTGGCTTCGAATGATGTCTTTGGGTTTCCACTGCTGCCCCAGGAGGAGGGAGAGGGAGCAGCCACCTGCACCGATCCACATCCCTCTCCCAAGCTATCCTTCCAAGCGCTGCAGCCCCCCCGGGCAGCTGGCACACGCTGAGAGCTCCGCAGCTGCTCGGGGCCAGGAGCCCAGGGTGACCATTACTTAATCTTTGTTCCATTATTTCAGCAGGCCTGGAAGCAGGACATGCAGGAGAGGTACTGCCAGCAGCACTAACCCCCTCTCAGCACTGTCAGCAGGAGAGTCCCCCACACCACCTCCTCTTCCAGCATCTGCAGGAGCAGACATACTCCAGAGCCCAAGAGCAAGTAATGCCCTTCTCCCAAAGAATCCCATGCAACCAGCATCAGCACAGCCCCCTACCAAGCAAGCAAAGAAGCTACCCTACCATGTGAAAGCAAGCAACAAGACATAACACACAAAAACCCCAGTTTAGCAAGAAATTTAAGTATATAGGCAATTTTGAGCACATTCAGCCTCTTTGCCTTGAACAAAATTTCTTTGTATGTATACACTTGAGCATAGCAAGAGACTGCTCCTGACTCCTAGTTCAAATGCACTTCCAGGCCCGGAAACCACTGACAAGCACCCACAGGACTTTAAAAAGCATTCAGACACTTTGCCCTGATCTCTCCAGAGAGCAGCAGCACCATGCAAAGAGCCAACACGCACGCAGCTGGTGCCTCGGGGCAACTTACCCATACAGCCAAACCCCCTGGAGCCGTCCTGAGAAACGGAGCAGCTCTTAGCCCAGCTCTCCTGGGTACCTGAGGACGCTGTCTTTTCCCAGATGTGCCAGGCACGTACACACTGACCCAGAGGCAGAAGGCTCCATGCACGGACAGTCAGTATCCCCCAAACATCCCCTAGTCATTTGGGTCAAAAATGCACAATATATCTATTTAAAATAAAAACTTTCTTTCCTGCAGACCATGCTAGCAATGAATTAGCTATCCAACCACAGCCTCACTGCTCCTAAATCTTCTCACCAAAAATCTGTACCTAAAATACTATTGCTTTATCACTAAATAGGAAAGGGAAAAACCCTCAATCATACATGATGCCTAAAGGACATCTCTCTTCTGTCACTCCTCAAAAATCAAGATACACAGAGAGACAAAAGCAGAGGATGCGCCACATCATGAACACTGCTGGAGCCCTGTCTTTTTCAGGGCACGAAGCGTTCTGTACTTCAGCTTAGCCCTAAACTTTATGCCACTCGTAACACTCTGCTGTAAAAACAAACTTCAGACGTAAACACCACAAGACACGAAGCACCTCCAGCAGCTTCAAAGGGAGGCACTGCAAAGGAGCTCTGTGCACATCAGCTGCCCAGCAAAGTTTGACTCTCCCGGCTTTCCCCATGGATCAGCAACCCTTCCCAGCTGCAGCTGGGTGCTGGTGCGAGGACGGGACGGGCCATGGCAGTGTTGCAATGTGCCCTGTGCAGCAAGTCAAGGACAATTATATAACTGCTACACAGTGCTGAGCTGCCTGTTGCTTTTAAGAAAAACAAAACAAAACCAAAAAAAACCCCAAAAAACATCCATGATCCATGCCACACCACATTAAATGTGAGCGACTGCAGCCCCTCTGCATATCAGCTATTCCTTCTGGAAGCTTGGGAGAAAAATTACAACTCCGAGCTCTGCTGCCAGCAGAGAAATAACAATAGTTTCAAAAAGCCCCAGTGCTTTTCCTCGGTACTGATAGTCCTGTTGACAAAATACGCGGCGTGATTAAGTCTGTTCCAGAACCCTCCCCGGCTGCCGAGCCGCATTTCCAACCCGACAAACAAAAGCTTTATCTCCAACACGCTGAAAACCGACTCCAAGCACTGCCTCAGCATTGTGGCACTCGTTAGGAATAAAGATAAACTGCTAAGGAGGGATTGTTCAATAGCGCCTTAATGAAGTTAAAGCACTGCCACCAGAGTCACTGGAAGCTGGATTTATCTCGTCTCCTATTAGCGATGGAACATGCCCAAGCTTATCACCCCGGGGAGCAGACACCTCCGGCGGGACGCAGCCTGCCCAGAAGGGACGGAGATGAGGGATGCACAGCTCCAGCACTGCCTGTCTCTCCCCAGTTTATGGCTGGAGAACCCGCACCCCCTGGGCAGCACTCCCGCATCTACCAGGGACCACTGCACACCTTCACGTTTGCCTTCTTTTTCTTTAAA
>VWZW01006981.1:945179-1019991 GCA_013397115.1 Edolisoma coerulescens | reverse complement strand
CCCCGCCGCGGCGCCGCGGCGTCCCATTGGTGCCTGAGGCCCGTCAATCTCGGGCGCCGAGGCCCGCCCCCCTTTCCCACTCCAGGTGTGAACGCGGGCGGCCGCCGCCCCCCCGCGCTGCCCCTCTTAAAGGGGCCGTACCCGGCGCTCGCTCCCCGCGCTCCAAAACCCTCCCTCCCGTAAATCTGGACAATCTGCTGGAACACCAGGGCCCGGGGGCATCCCTGCACCCCGGGGTGTCCCTCTCCGGACGCCACGAAACGGCCGTGGGGCTGCGCTCCACAGGGACACGCGTGTCCCGCCACGACCCGGTGGCAGGAGTGGATCAGTGTTCCCGCGTGTTCCGGAGCACAGCTGAGCAGAGGCCGCACTTCCCAAGGGTACCCTTGGGTGAGGAAGCCCAGCACACGGCAGATGGAGAGCAGCAGGCAGCCCAAAGCGTGACTCACCAGGGAGCTGCACCAAGAGCATTACGGGCACAACTCATTTTAGAGCAGCGATGCGCTCCCAGGACTGGATTTAGAGGCTGCTCCCGAGCTCAGTGGAGAGCATCCAACTGGCTTTGGCCAAGTTTGGATGTGGCCCAACACAGCATTTAGGGGAGGAAGCTCTTGGAGTGTTCACCCACGGCGGGTGAGAGTGTGATTTAACCCCTTACAGCAGGAGTTACGTGGGGAGAAGGGGGATATTTTAGGGAGAGAAACACATATCGCAGGCCAATCCTGCTTCCACTACCTTTGATTGAATTTGCAGCCTTCTACTGCAGATTCCTCCTCAGTGCAGGGACAGAGCCGTATTTCCTACCCGTTACAGAACGGGGCATTGCACTGCAGGATGCTTCAACCGTGCTGCTCATCGTATCTCTTCCCATAAAACAGCCTGCACAAGGGCAGTGGCATCTCAGGCTGTTCAGAGTGGGACCCAAGCTCTACAAATTCCTGAAAGTCATCAAAGCTGGGCTGGTGTCACCTAGAGAATAAGCTGGTTCAGCTGAACAAAAAAAGTGGGTGTCATGTTGAATTTGCTGGTAAGCCCAATCAAAGAAACTCCATTTGGCCCACAGGTTGTGAGGGTCCCATGTCAAAGCCTCAGTGTCTCTTCCCCATGCAGGACGTGGAGTTTTGGCAGCCTCACGAGTCTCATGAGGAGGATGAAGGCACATCTGTTCTCCATACCCATGTGTAAGAACCAGCAGCAAGAAAAAGCAGCACACTGGGGCATTATCAGCAACTGACAGAAGAGGAATGCAGGTGACAAGCCAACCTTTAGAGTGTTGAGCAATTTGGCTTTTAAAGCCTGGGCTTCAGTATTCCTGCCTGTAGTTCCAGAACTGGGCAAAAATCTTGCAAGGTCTTTCTTGACCATCAGCACCAGTGATCACGGTGATGAAATGCTACCTTGATGATGTGAGGGAAGATGTGAGAGGCGACACATTTTTGGGAAGCTGTCGCTCTAGATGAGGACATTCTCACCCCCTGCCTATTCTCTTTTTGTTCTAGATTTCTTACTAATTGGTCAATGGAACCCTGAATTTCATCTGAGACAATGCACAGGGATTTTCTAGGTAACACAGCCAGCTGCCTGACACAGACAGCAGTCAAGTCTTCTGCTGGACCCAAAAGCACTTTTATGGAGAGGATTTCTCCTGCTCAGTAGGGAAGGTATCATAGAAATAAAAAGACCTTTTGCTTCGTCTACAGTGTTTTCAGATTTGACAACCAGGCTTTTCAATTAACTTTTAACAATTCATGTTAACATTTTTTTAAGAGCAAGAGGGTAGGTATGGGGTTTCCCACGGAGAGAGAGAGATCCAGAAGTTTTAGATAACCTTTATGAAACAGAAAGCTAGAAGCAACTCTGCTGGAATCTGGGTCCAATCACCTCAGATGTGCACAAGATACCCTTGCACAGAAAATAAGAGCAGCTGGTAGGAACTGAGACTCTTCTCAGTTGTGCTCTCCCTCGTCCCTGAGTCAATGCCTGTGCTGGAGTCTGTGTGCAGCATGGAGGATGTTTCTTCCTCAAACCTCATTAAATCTAATTAAATAGCTTACAAAAGTATTTATGAAAACAAATTTTAAAATGGCAAAGGCATGCCAACACGGAAGATACTTCTAATTCTGCCGGTGTCTTTTTGTGGATTTGGAGTTGGTTCAGAAGTGCACACTTGGAAGGTAATTGCTGACAGCATGCAGAATCCATCAAGCTATAATTAACACTCTACTATTATTCTAATTGTCTCACTCAAGCTTCTGTGTTTTTTAATTGTAGAGCAATTTGCCAATAGAGAATTTAATTGCAATACATATTTTATACATTTTGGGACAAAGTACCATTATTTCCACTTCAGCAAAAATGTTCCTTGGTTTTTAATAGCTTTCTTTATTCCTTTCTGGGATTTTAAATTCTTTTTTTCCCCTATACAGGAATTTGATTGCAACCTCTTGTGAAATTAGCAATGATATAATATCCAGGAGTGCCTGGAGGCTTCAGTTTGGATCATGACTCTATTAAGCTAGGAACTGTACATACATGTATCAGACACAGCCCTGAGGAGCTTGAAATCTAAAGAGAGAAGACAAACTGAGGTGAGAACAGAAGAATTATCCTGCTTTACAGCTGGGGAAGCAGCCCCAGATGACTCACCTTAGGTGACCCCACGCTTCTGGGGCACAGCCAGGAACTCACACGAGCCCTGGGCTCAGGGCACCCTTCATCTTCAACATGAACTGAGTTTCTGTCTCCTGGTTCCTGCAAAACTATTTCTCTGTGATTTGATTTGCAAGCTAGACCTTCCAAATAACTTCCAACCACCCAGGATCTACAGTCACTTTTCACAGATGCCTTGGCTTTCAGAGCAAGACGCAGCATTAAGGAGGAGCTCTGGTGATCTGCAGAGCACCCCAGAGGTGTCACGCTGGGTGGAAGACAATGGCAATGCTGTCAGGCTTTGGGAAGGATGCATTTGACTTCTCCTGGGGCAGGCTGAAGGTTGGAGGCAGTGAAGCAGAAAAGGATGGACCTTTGCTCTTGTTTACCATCCTTGCATGTGACATTTTTCATTCACTCCTCCATTCTCTTCTATCTGCAGGGCTGCAAATCCCTCTGTAACAACATTTGTCTTCTTCTAATAACTTTCATGATGGCTTTACACCCAACACCAATGGTGTTGAGGTTTGCAAAATGACTGATGCCATGGCTACAATCCCTTGTATTGTCAACCTGGTGCACTGAGGTGTCAATCAATATTATCATGGTGCCAAATACTTAAGAAGCTTTCAGCAGGTGTGTTGTGGAGACAGTGTACAAAGTCACAGTGATTATTCAGCATAGCAACAGTCACATTAATACATCTTTAGCAATGGCCTTTGGTGTTAGCTGCTCATGATTTGGCTCCTGCCATCCAGGTTGCAAGAGACGGTTTCTCTGGTATGACCAGATCAGCCACAGCATCAGCATTCCAGAGGTTTATTATATGGTCTGGTTACACCAGATCTGCAAGGACAATTTTATGGCTTGTTGCCACCCAAAGCTGGTCTCTTGTCTCTCTTGAATCCCAGCCCTGCTCCTCAGAGCTTGTTTTGTTGGTACAACCTGCAAGATGCATGACGTGATCCACAAGTGCCTAGAAGCAATGACTTGTGATAACATCGCTTCTCACTGCTTAAATGGGTGAAGCCAATTCAGCTTAGCAGGAGGCAGCAAATGACAGTGAGAATTAAAGAAAGAGATGATCAAATCAAGCTTCAGTGTAGGGTCACTAGCAGTGCTGACATGAATGTTTACCTTGGGCTCAAACTCTGAAGTTTACCTTGCAATGACACATAAACCTTTTCTTCTCTTGAAATTAGAGGCTGGTGCTTGAACTCTGGTCCTCCAAGAACATAAAGTCTTTGATCAAGACCAGATCATGCTTCGTTAATGTGAAAGTTCACTCGAGTAGCTGCTGTCATTTCATTTTTCACAGGCAATGAGTTAAATTGCTTTCTCAGCCCAGGACTGGCACAGGCAGTTAGCAAAAAAATGGTGCAAATAACTAGATCCAATTAACTAAATCCAAGTTCTGTCACAACTTTGCCACCTCTGATTCTTTCTTTTTTTCCATCGTGAAGGACTTCTTTTAAAACTGTTGTATAAATGTGTATTTATCTCATCTTTCTAAAAGCAGACTATCAAAATAGCATGACAGCAGTTTCTTATCAAGACAGAAGGGAGAGAGAAAGAGACTGTTAGCACTAGAATGTTGCCTGCCAATTGGATGGGCAAAATACATGATAAGAGTGAGGGTTTGAATGTAAACCTGCAGTACTCAAACCTGGGGATTACACTCAATTGCTTAAAAGCATCTTTTTTCTTTTGGTAGACAAGGCAATGGGCTGACTCCAAGAGCAGGAAGAAAGCTGGTAGACCTGAAGTCTGAACACTGTCTGCTTGGATCACACATTTCAGCATAACATTGCACTAATCGCTCTTGAACTCCAAAATCCAGAAGCTTCCCCAAGCCCAGGGAGAGATTTGCCCCCACGTGTGAGCTGGCAGGTTTTGGGCTTTGCTCTTCAGATCTGGACTTGGACTCAGATCTGTGTCAAGCCTCCAACAGCAGGAGCAGAGCTGGAGACACAGCCATTCCCAGCAGTGACTAGTGCTAACAGTGTTTATGCTATGAAGAGCTCGATTAACTGGCATAATAACCATAATTACATGGTGTAACTTCTGCTCATTGCTCTCACCTCTAGGCTGAGATGGAAGCATGAAGTTCTCGCAGCCCTGGAGGAATGTGTTAGATTAAATGATGCAAGCAGAGCAAGGAAGCTGGAATCCAGCTGCAGATCAAATTGGAGTCACCTGCCCCTGCTCAGAGAATAATAGAAAAAAAAAATAGAAATATTGGAGGAGGAGTTTAACTTCTCTTTCAGATAGGGATGCTTTAAATCAATACTATTTCTTCACTCTGGACAAGTCTCTAGAAAGGGCTAGAGACTCCATGTGCAGCTGAAAAACAGTAGATGCTTTATTTTACTGTAAGCTCTTGCCTCAGTGTAAGTGAGAAAATGAGCCACCAGCTTGCTTAATAAAAGTAATGGGCTCCAGAGTGTTTCCAGAGCAAAGTTTGTATTTCTTTGCTGATGGCTGTTGACTTCCAGTGACTTTCATGGCAAACAAAGGTAACTCACCCTGCCCCAAAACAACACCACCTCTCTGTGGGCTCAGATAAGGAAAAGCCCACATGGAGTGAATGCAGGGTGCCCTCTGAAAAAACCTGCCGAGAATTTATTTAATAGCTCACTGTCCAGTCTTTATTAGGCAGATGAAGGGCACCATCAGCAGGGGTGGTCTCTGCCTGGCAGGGTTTTCAAGGCAAGTTTAGCTGAGGGTTGCACAAGTTAGGGCTGTTCTCAGAGGTCCAGATCCCATATAACAATTAAAGGAAGATGATTGCAGAATGACCACAACAGCCAGACTTCGGAAGCATCTGGCAAGCAAGCACTGCCTTACAGGTCAGAGCCAGTTTTTCCCAACTGTTGTCCTTGATCTTTATCCATGCTGGAAGTGGGGCAAGATACCTTGTGACAACTTTTATTGGGACTCAATTACTGCTTCTGTGATTACTATGGGCTGTTTCTACCAAACTGTCTCTTGTTGCTTCATCTGGCTGGAAGATATTAAGATTTGTCCACTGCTTCATCATACTTTGATCCCTTGTTTAGGAAAGAAATCTGTTTCCTTGCTTGAGTGCCTCATTCTTGGCTAGGGATTGAGCTGCAGGCTGATATTTCTGTTTGGCCCTTGAAGCCAACTATTAACCACACTTCTCATCCTGCTGGTACCACCCAGAAGTGCATCAATACTGCAATACAAATGGCACAGCATCATTATACGAAGAACAAAATATGTGGCAGGGCCCTGCTGTGGCTTAGAGGCTCTGAGAAGAATCTCTCAAAATATCTTAGACATCTGCCATGTGTAAAATCTCATGATTGTTCTTCAAATTCTTCTGTGGATACATCAGCCTCTCCTCCACTCCTCTATTGGTCTCCCTGTGCCAACACATGTGTTCTTACCAGCAGCGTGTGACACAAGGCTTGTTTTCCTCCACAATTGTTCTGTTTCTTCAGTACCTGAGGTATTATTCTCTGATTCGAGACACCCTAAATCACTCCTATAAGGCACAGTTGGGATGACATGAAGGATTGTGACTTCATGTGGGAATAAGGAAGAGCAGATGAAGGCTTAATAGTCACAGATCCCAGTTTATGCCAATGCCATAACTAATTAGAAACAGGGGAAGCAAGTAGATGGAAAATGTCTCAAACTTCTCTCAGAGCCTGCCATGGCACATGAATGAGTCTCTGGCATCACCACACCATTATTGCAGTAGCTGGACAACTTTGTCCACAGATCCAGTGATGGATGTTTGGAATTTGTACATAAGCTCCGTGTCTTCAGCGACAGCCATTTCTCAGCACAGGCCTTCATCTCCCACAAGATGTGAATGACCACGGGAAGTTCCAGGGATGCAGAACAACTGTTTGCATTGTATCCCAGGAGGATTGCATTCCTTTTGCCTTAAAGATGCTGTTTCCCTCAGCTCTGCAGAAGGGCACACTGTAACGTAGAGCTCACACAGAAATAATGAGATTGAATCCCTTACCAGCTTGTGATCTGAGGTAGCACTGTTTGAAGAGGCACAAGTTGCCTTATGCCCCCTGCCACCCAAATTTAAAAAAGAAAAAAACCACCCAAAACCAAAACACTCCAGCATGATGTAATTTGTCTCTTGGACTAGAAGAGACTCCAAAGAGATTTTAGCCTCACACCTGTGCTGCTCCAGAGAGGAGCTAAATTCAGCTAGGATTTCTTTCTGTTCTTTAGCTGTCACATTTTCCTCCAAGAGGTCTACATTACTCCCTTCCATCCCACTTGGCCAGAGCCTCTCCATTCTGGTTGCCCTGGACAATATTTTCTTTTGGAGGATCCATAATCAGACACCTTGAAGGTAAGGGCAGACCAACCAACCCCCTCTGCTCCTCACATAACTATGGCAGCATCATCTACTCCTAGGGCACCGAGAGGGAGCTCTTCCTGAGGACAACTTAGGGAACAAGCAACATCCAACAGAACCCCCAAACAAGAAGGTGGAAGAAGAAAACAACTTACCTTCCACTGCCACTCTTACCTTCCACTTACCCACCTTGTGATGAGGTTTTTGCAGTCACTGACTCCAGCTGGAAGCAATGCAGTAAATGGCCACATGCCCTGTGCACAGGCTTGCTGAGAGGAGGAAGGGGAGCTGAACTCCTTCCCTTCTGCTCCATCACCACCACCTGATGCTGCACAAGCCCTTAGCTACACAAACCTTCCCTCTGAACCACGGCTGCCTGCAGCAGAGGCAAACTGCCCTCTCTTCAACATTTATGGGGTGCAGGGTGTCTGTGCTTGGGTCCCTGGCTGGGCTACACCTGTGGGCTGTCAACAGGCAGTCTCACCTCCCAGGCACCACCTGCACTGCCCCAAGCCTTTATCCTTCAGGGGAGTCTTGAGAGTGAAGTGGCAGGTGGTGGTTGCTTTTCAGTTTTGTTTTTTTGTTGTTGTTGTTGGTTTGGTTTTTTTTGTGGGTTTCTTGTTTTGTTTTTTGTTTTTTGCATGATGAACTTGCTGGCTATTTTGCCAGAAACGCCAAAGCTATGCTTCAGGTGACTCCTTGTTTCTGGCCCTAGGAATTGTCCTTTTTTGGGGAGAAGGGAATGTGCCTGGGGTGTGCTGGATATTTTTGAGTGCATGGTGGAACCTTATGATACTTGGAATATCTGTCATGGTCCCAAGCTACAATGTGAAGGATAAGTGAATGAGATTTGCTTCTCTTGTTAAATGCTATTTTATCAAGTGCTATCTGGTTTTGGGCTGTTTACCTCCAGTTTGACTAATAACTGCTGAGTGGCTCTGAGCTCCTGCATTGTTCAAACTGGTGCCTCTGGGTGAGGGGTTTCCTTGGGACTTCAGATGCCTTCTCTGCTTCTGTACAGAGCCCAGACTTGGATGTGGTCAGGAGGGGTTGCTGGTTCCAGTGCCAGGAGCATTTTCAGATAGGTTCCATCAGGACTGATGGTTTCCCTTGGCTCTTTGCCTGAGGGTATTGAGGCTTGGGCAGTAGTTCTCCTAAATGTCTTCCTCTGGCAGAGTGCAACAGAGACAGGAGGTGTGTGTGCACCACAGTGCTTGTAGGCAATGCCGAGCTTAGCCTGGCTCGTCTCTGAGATACCCAGGTTGTGTAGGCTGGGACAGCTTCCTCACACGTGGCGGCCTCCAGGTGACTGGAATCCTCCCATAGATCATCCATAATTTGATAAAAGTTGGCTCTCTGTATTAATGTAAGGCAAAACGTTGGAAAAAGCAATTAATCACAGCGAGTGTCGGTGGCTGCTGAGCGCGCACCTGCGAGGCTGCAGCCTTGGGAAACAGCATTTGAGCAATCTGCACGGCTCTGACACAACGCCTGTGAGTTTTTCCCATTACATCACTACTGGGGCCAGCACAAAGGCTATCTGGGTTGCTCAAGGAAGTGTATTGTGGAAAACAATTCTACTTTGATGACTGATCCAGGCATTTATTTAGGCAAAGCAGAAGCAGTTGCATTGGCTCATTTGATCTGTGCTGTTCGTGGGAGACAGCTCAGTGCATGCTTTTGTTGTACTTGCTCTTGCTTGCAGAAGTTCTTGAGATTTTTTTTTTTTATGAACAAAACTGTCTATCTGTTCACATGGCAGTCGTGCCGGTGTCACAACCTTGATTATCACTCAAATTTTCCAGACGGGATTTTTTCCAAAATCTGGCTCAGAAGAATTTGCCCACGTTTAAGGAAGTCACTGAACATGATACTGAAAAACTAAAAAAGCATCTGTATGTTACGAGAAAATAAAAGACAGGATGCAGTGTGTTCAGGCATGGGTGAAAATAAATCAGCTACTTGATTTCTAATTGCAAGCTTTGCTTTTACACCAGGAATGTGTCAGTAGCCCCCTGTGTCCTTTTGCAGCAAAGACGCAAAAGTTCCCTGAGAGAGAAGGAAATCTGTTACACAAATCACACTGATCTCTGGGGCTGTGGCTGGAGCACCTTGCAAAACATTTACTTTTTTTTAAACATTCATTCTCTGTTAACATCTCTCATATGTTATTGGCTGTTATTAAAGGTTTGATAAATGGTTTAAATGAAAGACTTGCAGAAATGGCCAATTGACCCCTTTGAAATTTTGTTTACTCTCTCTCTAGATATTAATTAAGTAAGATAAACTGACCTTCTGAAAAAAAAACCCCAAAAAACAAGTGGGGCTTTCAACAATGTAATATATGAAAATAAAAGGTGAAACTTGGTGGGAGAGGCTGACAAATGGATGTTATGCTTTTCTCAGGTTTATATCATACGCTAAAACAAGGTGTCACTGCAGGATTTTTCTGTGTCATGGCAGTTTTATCCTGTTTTAAATCTCTTCTAAGGGTTAATATTTCTCACCCTCAAAGCTGAGGGAGAGGAAGGGGTTTTCAGCTCCTTATTTTAGAGAAATTCTCAAAATTCTCCTCATTTTAGAGAAAGGCCACAGTAAATAGCAAGGCATTACTGATTGAAATTGCAAGAACCCACAACAAGAAATCTCCTCCACCCTTCATTAAGGTAAAGTCACTGGCAATAAATCTTTCCTCCTAACTTGGTCTTTGAAAGACTCAGGAAGACTTGTCCATAACTGTTTCTTGCATAAAAGGTAGTTCTGGTTGTCCAACTCTACACTCACAGGTCCACCAGCACCCCCAGCTCCTATGGGAACTGGCTCTGTTCCTTCTCTTCCTGCAGCAGGTCACACAAGCAGGGGGCACTGAAGACTTTCAGAGTTTCCAAAAGCCAGGAGGGCAGCCCAGGGCATACATAGCTCCAGCCAGGACTCTATTGAATGCCTCTGCTAAAACCCTGCACACCCTAATGGGGAGGATCATAAAAGCGGAGTCCAGAGAGCTGGAAGTCACATCTTTGGGATAATGGAGTGTGCAGGTTTGCATCATGGTGTATTTGATCCAGACTGAATGTCAGCTCGTAAGGGTGCTGACAGAGCCCATGGTGAGAGTTCCCCTCCACAATGTCCCTCATCAGAGCAGTCTTTCCCATCCTCTGCCTTTGCTGCTAGATCATTTGTCTGCTTTATGGGCTCCAGGAATGGCACATCACCATCTCTTCCTAGTTCTTGCAACTAATTTTCCACAAATGTTATAGGGTGTGTCAATTAATTAATTAATTTAGTTAGTTAGTTTTGCAAAAGAGGTTTTTGCCTAGCTTTAACGTGACCTCAAAGGCCTGCTGCAGTGTGAAGCTGGAGGAAGGCAAAACTGTGTGCGTGCCTGGTATCGCCTGCGTGCACCAGACCCTGCAGCTACTCATTCCTTCTTGTGCAGGCAGCTGAGAGCGTGACAATAGCACTTGGATATCATCCCATTTCCTCCCCCTTAAACCTGAGCGTTGTCTTCCAGGTGTTACAGACGTTTTTGAAGTCAAAACACTTGCCAGCTCCAATTAAACTTGTGGTTTGCAGACAAATTGGGAGCCGGCCGGAGAGGAAGCTGGTGGGAGAAGAGCTTTGTACATGTACGGGGTTCCAGGACAGCTGAGTTTCCAAAAATTTTGTAGAAATAGTCATCAGGGCAGAGATGAGACCATAGTGATGTGCCTCTGGTAAGAAGGGTATAAATGCACAGATGCATGGTGTCTGCAGTGAAGAGCTCCTCAAGAGCAGGGACCTGCTGTGGTTGGGTAGGGGGGACTCCTGTTAGAGGTTAAAAATTGGAGAATTCGGATTTCATTTGTCCAGCTTGTGGCCCCAAAGCCCAGTCTCAGTGCCACCTCTCTGGCTGTCCTGCGTGCAGGGGCACCAGGGGTGGCAGGGGGTGGAATTGGGCTATGCATGGGCATGGTCTGCTCATGGTTTTTTTACAATGAGAGTGGTATAACACTGGCACAGGTTGCACAGAGAGGTGGTGGACGCGCCATCCTTGGAAACATCCAAGGTCAGGTTGGACAGGGCTCTGAGCAACCTGATCTGGTTGAAGATGTCCTTGCTTGTTGCAGGGGGTTTGGACTAGATGGACTTTAAAGGTCCCTTCTAACCCAAAATATTTTGTGATTTTTTTTTTTGGGGGGGGGGGGCAGGGGAGGAAGGAGCAACCTCTACATTTTCCCTCCTTCCCTCTCTGTTTTGGCTGCTACAACCTCCAATCCTTCCTTCTGCCTGATTCAGTCTTATGTTCCCCACTTATATGCAGGACCTGGTCAGAAAAGGGCTGATCTGTTCTCACCTCTTTGCAAAAGATGTCTGGACATTTGAGGTGTCTGTTTATGAGAAGTGTTAATCAAGTTAAGAGGTAGCTTGGGTCCATTTGTAATGCATTTCTTTAAAATGGAGTGGGAAAGAATTTTCCCAAACTGGGAATATTTCAGACACCTTTTGAACAATGTTTTTCAGATTGCATAGTGACCATGTTCAAACACTTGGGTTTTGTTTGGGGACAAGGGAGAAGTTATTTTGATCCTTTTCCTACTTGCAGTGTAGGGAACAGACACATTTTGAACAGCAACATAAAAAAAGACCTTCAATTTTGGCACTCACTTGAAATGGGACACTTCACCTGGATTTAAAAAATGGATCAAGAGGGCCTCAAAATTAAACATTTCCTGCAAAAATGTTCATTGTGAAAATATTTTTTTTTTTCCATGGGAAAATATTGTATAGTGAGGAAACTACTCCTTAGTTCTAGCATTTGATACTATTGGAGAAGTCTTTTACAGACTTCTTTTTTTTTCATTCACTCTGCCAGCCAAAGTGGAATGTGAGACTAAAGTCAGACACAAAACCAGGAGGAAGCAGTTTATTAGACTGGGGGTGAGTTTTGCAGTGCATCTCAGAGTCCTGCTTTAGTGATCTTTCCAACCTGGCTGGCAGCATTGCAAAAGCACCCACAGAAAACGTGTCCCTGGTGTTGCAATGATGTTTCTCCCCAGGATCCTGGTTCAGCTCTGGGGGATTTCCAGCCCTCTTGCTGCAGTTACTTGATGTTCTCTGCCTGCAGGCACCACAACCAGCTCCCCAAATGTCTGTGTGCCCTCGCCTTGTGCCGTACCCCGTGGGATTTTGCCTGCTGCACCCTGTCTGCCAGGCACCACTTTCATTTACTGCCCCTGCCAGACCTGTAAAAGCTCCATGCTGATGCCTCTGAAAGCCTTAGAGTGAGCTGTGCTGTGGCAGAAGAGAAGTGCTTGATTGCTGTGGTGAACGTGAGGATAAAGAAGACTGGGGAACAGTGCCAAATGACTCTTTAAAAAATGCTTTCTACTGCAAATGTAGGATTTTGTATGTTCCTTGTAGGAAGTGTTTCTGGTCCAGGCACCACTGGGGCATTTTAGAGGTCAGAGCTGGGGAGCTGGAGACCTCCACAGAGGTCTGTGGCTCTGATGGCTGGAAACAAGCCCACATCCACCGTTCTTCCCACCAGCAAGACTTTTCCTTAGCCATTCCCAGTGTTGGTGGCCACGTGGTGTCCCAGGTGGCCAGGCAGCATTTGAGTTTCGAAAATCAGTTGCTTTGAGTGTCCCCCAGTGCCTTATCCTGCGAGCAAGAGCTGTGCCCTGCTGTTTCCCCACCACCCCAGGAAGGCCATGCAGGTCTTGGTGGATGATACTTGCTCCTCCTGGAAACATCTCTCCTCCTGCAGCCTTCCTCCTGACCGTGTTTCTGTTTTTCCTCTCGACTGTTTCTCCATCCTCCACCTCCCCCTGCCTCCATCTGGTTTCTATCTGGACTAAACAGATGTTTTTCCACTTCTTAAATGTCCCGTACACTCACCTCACTGATGTCTAACAGGGATTGTTCATTCTTCTTTCCCCAGGTGTAAAACTTGAAAAACTGGAGGGGCTGGGGGAGAAGCAGCTTCTCTTAATACCTTGGTGTACATTTAGTGCTGGTGGAGGGATGAGGAAAACCTTTCCAATTACTCACCTGGCAGCCTAGAACCCTCTTACTCCTTCCAGGTCCCGTTTCCATTCCTAGTTTATACAGAGGATCAGACCTGTGATTCGTGCCAGGGCAATGTGTATAATATTCTCACTTTCATGTTATAAATGTTTAGCAAATCCACAACGTATCAAAAGAACTTGTGGAGGAGATTTGCTAAGAAGGGCTTGTGGATAAACCTTTCAGACTTGGCTGCAAAGCAGACATATACAGTTTATTGCTTCCCCCTGCTGCAGAGTGACAGTAGGTTAAATGTAGACTTTTCCTTAAAATAAAAGTTCCCTGCTTCGCAATTCAATCAAGTGGTATCTGTCATGCAGAGGTCTCATGAAGGATTTATTCCCATTTTAAGTAATGTTTTGGAGGTGCATGCTCCATATGGAATACATTAGGCAGCAGGAAGGTTTGCTGGCATGCTCGTGGGGCTGCGAAGGTACGTGTGCTGTGGGCACAGGGGCTCATCCATGGGGGTCTGCTTTCCCCTCACCCTCTTTCTCTCTTTTTCCCCTTACATGGCTCTGAAGGTCTTTGAGGGAGGGTTTTCCCAGCCTTCCCATGGAGGGAGCTGAAGCATCAGAGCCCATTGCCAGGGGGCAGGCAGGAGAAGGCCCCCAGGTCCCTGCCCAGTGAAGCAGGAACCCAGCAGCTCTCCCAGGGACTGTGCGGCAGAAATCCCAACGCTCATCCCAGCTCAGGTCCTTGAGACAGTGTTGGCACAGCAGTCCCCAGTCCCTGCAGGCCTTGCTGGGGTTGCATAGATGGTCTCTGAGCTGCTTTGAGTCCCAGAGGTGGTGGCAGCCACTGCTGGTGTCTCTGCTCAGCTCCCACAGGGGGGACTGAGGGTGGGACCGAACAACTATCTTTTTCTTTGGACAAAATCAGCTGCTTTCTATGATGGGAACTGAATGACCAAGTAAAATAATGTAATTTGGAAGCTGCTCTCTTCTTGGCTTTTGTATTTATTTTTTTTGTTGGCTGGACTCTTTCTCTGGTAAAAACAGCAACCAGAGAGGGTAAGTGATCAAATCCTTGCAGGGCAAGTGCCTGCCAGGTGTCACAGCTCTCTGCCACCTTGGGAGGTGGGTGCTGGCCCCTGGCCCCCCCGGTCTCTGGGTCAGGCTCTCCTGCTTTGCAGTTATGGAAACTGTCCTCCTTGGAGACCATATCTGTGAGCACTGGCATTTTCCATGCTGCCTGCCAAGGGGGCTGTGCAGTGTGGATTAGTGACTGAATGTGAGCCCAGCCTGCTCTCCTGGGGAATTTGGCTTTTGTCAGGCACCAGCTGCTGGGATAAGAGCACCCACATTATTCTCTGCAGGTGCCTGGCTGCAGAGGACTCTTTGCTGTGCCACAAATGAGCTGGGAGAGGTCTCCATGGTGTGCTTGGGCACTGGTGAGGAGCAGCAGGGAGTGGGAATTGCTTCAACTGTGAGTTTGCCCTCATAGGTGCCCTCTGTAAGATCCACGGTCAGAGGGATGCACCCATTCCAAGCAGGTGTGAGCACAGTGCTGCACCGTTAGAGGGGCTCAGAGACATAAAACAATGGATTGCATGGAGTAAAAAACCAAGCAACTTAAAAGCAACAACCTGAACAACTTGAGGCCATTTTAATCCAGATTTACCTGTTATACAGCTGTAGGTTTGCAGCATTGTGCACCTTGGCCCTGCCTTATCATACTATGTCTGGTCACAAGTCGGCAGGTTCCCTGCTCCCTGGGTCTGTGGGCATTTAGACACATTCCCTGCAATTGCTGCCCATCCCAGAAAGAGCAAACATAGCCCCATGTGCCCCAGGAGAAGCCCATAGTGTGGGGGCAAAGGGAAGAGAGGGTTTCAGTGGCTTTTATGAAAGTACATTGTAATGACAGAGAAAACCCAGCCCCTTTGGCCAGGGGGAGCTAGGTCCCTGCTCAGCACTGCACCCACTGAGGTCCCTTCGGAGAGGGAACCCTTCTCTGGGTGAAGCTGGTGACCCTCTGCAGCAATGCCAGTGCTGTGTGACACCAGCACCACTGATGGCAGAAAACACGTTCAGTTCTTCCCAAAACATGTTTCCCTAAACTTCTTTCTGACCTTGAAGGTTTCTGCCAGAGTTTTGGTATTTCACGTTCCCCAACCCAGTGAAAACTGAGACTCGGCGTGGAGCGGAGGGGGTGCAGCAGGCGCGTTACTAATGGGATGTGGAAGTGCCATATGGTCCTGAAAAATCACTGTCAGTGAGACAACGTTGAGGAGCCCCCCTCAGAGGGGCAGGGAGGGAGAGGCAATTAATCATCCTCACCTCCTAACAAGCATGTGAGCTCCAATACCAACCAGTGCTCTCGTTGGATGAGCAAAACTTCAAAGCCTGTGGTGCCCTGCAGCCCTGCAGATGCGCAGGGCATTGCTGAGCTGAGGCTGCATCCCACCGGGATACAGTGTGTGCATCTGAGAGCACTGAGAATCAGTGACAAATGTGATGGGGGTGGGTATAAATGCTGCCTTTGGACAGGGATGTTGTGTTTTACTTCACCTGAGGTGTGCAGCTCACATCATCCCCTGCTTGTCCCAGCACTGGTCTCTGTGTCTGGGGGAAAGTGCTCCTGGGGGTGTCCAGCTGGAGAACTTCCACTTCTCTTAAAATGTGACGGGTCTGCAAAGCATGGAAGATTCAGCTCCCATTGGCTGTGCTGGCCTCCCAGGGTCCGAGTCCTCATCAGATCAGTTGTGTCAATGCAGTGCTCAATAAACACATCCCTGAAGCCCCCAGCTGAGTTTCCCCCTCTGGAAAATCAGCAGCTCCTTTTTCTTTTATTTTTAAGCTCTTGCTGGATGAAGCTGAAGGTGGTATTGGGGAAAAAACCCCTGTTTATTCAGGCTTTTCTAACTTTAATTGACTTCCCTTTGTGTCAAACACCTCTATTTCACACATTTCCCTCCTGCAGTACCGTCCTCTGGCCACAGAAAGGCTCGTTCAGCCCTTTCCACTGTTTTAATTGTAAACTTGGTGTTAGGCTGGAAGAGTCTTGAGCTAATCGTGTTTCAGCTCGTCCCTACTTCCATTGTTCGTGGATAAAATGACACTTCCAAACCTCACAGCACTTCATAAATATAATTGCATGTGTGGAGAGCAGTAGGTGCTTTCCAGAGCCCTGTTTGCCAGGCCACGGAGATTTTGAATATTTATGGGGAAGCTGGGCTGGATCTGTCCCTGCCCACAGTGCTGGCCGTGGCTGTTTGCTGTGGAGCAGGAGGCAGGGCAGTGGCTTGCCTGGGGCAAGCCTGAGACTTCCAGAGGAGTCTATGCACCCAAGCCCATTATGTCTGGAGCAGAGGGATTTGTCCCTCACTGGGCTGGCAAGGAGGCAGGCAGTGAGGTGCATGGTGGTGCTGGTGCTGTGAGAGGATGAGCAATTCCTGTGTGGATGCAATTGAGTGAGCAATGATGGCACTGGGAAGAGGGTGCTGGAGGAAGAAACCCTTCATGTGCCTCAGGGAGTTTTTTCCTGCTTTCTACTGAGACTGCATCTCCAAGAAGGAGCTTGGGGGCATCTTCAAGTTTGTCCTCCTGTCTGTGCCAACCCTGGATCTCCCTGAAGGGCTCAGCCCAGCAGGCACAGACCAGCACTGGCACAGCTACTGCAGGAGCCACAGCACTTCATGTGGGGTATCCAGAATAAAGGAGCTCAAACCAAGCTGTCCTTGGCTTGTGCTTAGCTCTGGTTAAGCAAACAGGCTTTGCAAATTCTGTGGTCTGAACAAGCTTCCACTTGTATTTCCACATGCGGCATCGTCCCGAGCTGTAACATAAAGCAGATCCCACAGAGGCTTGTGTGTGGGAAGACCTCTGCCCAGGCAGGGATCAGCCACCCGTGTCCTCCTTCTGGCAGTGTTGTCTGGGCACAGAGTGCCTTTGCAGCATGGAGTGGAGAGACCTGGGGGCAAACGTGTGTGGCAACCGTAAAAACCAATACCCAGCCTGGGGGAGGGCTTTTGCTGGGACTTTTTTTCAGATGTCTGAGCCTGAAAATTAGTGTGTGCACACATGTTCTTCTCCCTCTAGTCCACTGTCAGCCCAAAAAGACAATTTCCTTTCCCCACAAACTCTGCCTCTCTCTTGTGCCCAGGAAGGCATCGCTTTTCCAAGCAGCACTGCAAAATGAGTGGCTTTGGTTTCCTACACCCACCCTGGTGTACCTGTGGAGAGAAGAATACCCATCTGATGAGCACATCGTCAACAGAGGGCCCAAGAGCAGCCAAGCTGGAAGCAGCTGATGCTCTGAATGGGTTTTGGAGACCTCCCACTCGCTGTGGGAAGGGACACGCGGGACTTGGCTGAGTGCACAGGGTTCCAGTTGGGATCGAACAGCAGCAGTTACATATCAAGTTATTTCTGGCAATTCACCATATCCTAAAAATATAGTTTCATTAAAGCTTCTTGCTGAAGCGGCTCTTGTGCCCCAATAAAGGGAGGTAGGCTACCGAACCAGCTGTGGGGTTTTTTGCGAGCTTGCTTACTGTAGTTTTGAACTCTGTTGCTCAGTTTGCCAACTGCTGTTCTTTCTGATGCTACCCAGTTGTTTTGCATAGCCTTGAAGTGGTTTCCCAGCTATTTGAACTCCCTAAATGACAATGCTTCATTATTGTCTGATGGAGAAGTGGATTCTTCTGTTTATATGTAAAGGTTCCCCTCCTTCCCCCCTACCTCCCTCAACATATGCAAAGGCACTGCAGGAACTGGAACCAGATAAAAAGAAGAAAACAGGCTTTTAAAGCAAGTTCTGAAGTGTAAAGATGTGGAGGCCACTTAGAAATCATTGCCTTGCGCTTTCTCCCACACTGTGATTCATTTGGTCCAATCCATCATTGATTCAACATGCTCATGGGCCAGAGTCTTCAAAGACGACTGTGCATCTGCTTTAGCCATTCATCAAGGAGGAGCACAAAGGAGAAGGGCAAAGGAAAATGTATTGCCAGCTCCCTTTGGTGCTGTTTAATGGGTGTGAAAGAAGGACAGTGGAGAAGCTGGGTTAATGAAAGCCAGGATGATGGAGGAAGTGCCCCCAGGACATATATTTTTCAGCCTAGGTATGGACCTTGCTAAATTTGATTCTTCAGAGGAACTTCAAACACTGAGCAAGAGAGCCAAGATGAGGTCAACATACAGAAGAGTAATCTGGTGCAGTTGGATGCTCTCCCCCAGATGCGGCCACCAGTCTCATGTGGACACCAAGGGGAGAGGGGCTGTGGACCATTCAGCTCCGTTGTCTTTCATTTCTCTGAGAAACAGCAAAGTATTTTCAGGGAGATAATGTTCTGCTGCTCCAGAGAGCTCCCATAGCCTGATCCCTGAAGATCTGAGGCTCCTCATTCAGCTGCAGTTCTGCCTGCAAGTGGCTTATCTTGCATGTTTGCTGCAAGGTGGGTCCCTGCAGCGCAGCCCTGGTCACTGGACCAGATGCTGAGCTGTATGCACGTAGTCCTGGTGCAGGACCTGAGGGCACCTGAGGAGCTCACTGACTCCCTGCTAACACAGGCATCTGCTCTGTGCTCCATTCTGTGGGGGACAGGTACCACTGAACCACCTCCCAAGCAGCAGCACCTCCTCTGACCAACCCAACCTGGTGGCAAACCCAAATTATGATGGGCTCCAGGGAAAAGTATCTTGTCTTAACACAACCTGGACAATATTTCCTTGAGGTTGCTGGGCTTGTTGCTTATGTCATCTGTGACCCTGCTGAGCTGTCTAGTGATTAAATCAGGGCTGGTTTACCTCATGTGTTTCTACTTATTATCTTGCCTTCTCACATTGTTTCTCCTGGCCCTCCTTCACCGCCCCATTGTCCTCCCACATTCTCTGTCCCTCCTTCTCATGCAACCTTCCCCATGTGGAGTGGAAGAGAAAGAAAGAGATGGCTGCTTTTTAGGAACAGGTTTGACATTTGTCTGACCAGAACATGTTGGAGGTAAAAAACTGTTCTTGTAATTCTCTAAGTCTGTAGGAAAAAACAAAAAGAAAAACAAGACCATAATCTGTGAGAGTATCATGCCATCTGCCTGCACAGCCCCATGTCTCTCCACACACGTGTTCAAATGATGCCAGAGGACAACAGCAAGCTGTGCAATAGAGAAGAGACTTGGTCTCCACCTTTCATCCTGTCCAAGGAGAGTCATAACTGTGCAGGTGGGAGGTGCGTTAGAGGCCCCTGGTGTTTCTGATGCTGAATCCAGAGTGCCACCAGCTGCACAAGGAGGGTGAATTCACAGATGACCTGAGTTGTTCTTGTGCAACATCTTTCCCAAAGGGTGTTAGGTACTTGAGATGTGACTGTGCTCTCCTTAGCAAGGACAGGAGTTAATATTAACAGGGTATCGGATTTTTTTTCTGGGCATCCTTGAACCTCACCCCAAATTCCTGGGCCAGCCAACCCTTGGTTAACAGAGAGGGATTATTTGCCCTTGTTTACTGTGAGTTGGTCTTGGTGGAGGAAGGTTGTTAAGAGTTGCACAGAGGAAAAAGGACATTCTGTAAAATACCACTGGGAAGGCTCTTGGTGAGTGATTGGCTGGTATGGATCAGCAAGTGATAGAACATGTCTGATGTTACTTATCTCACATTTGGGGAAGGCTAAGGCCTCCTGTGTTCTCACCTGGTATTATTTATCACTGATATTAAGTTATTTTCAATCAAAGATACTTTGCCTGAAGTTTTCTGAAGACTCTTCCAAGTAGTTGAGCAACAATTTGTTCTCGGAATAAACCAATTTGCAGCCAGGGCCTGAAATGCTTTGAAGAAGATGAGTTTATACTTGCAGGCATTCTGCTTTGTGCTTATCTTGATTTGGCCTTGCAGATCTTAGTCCAGATTTATAGCTGAGTGCAGTCTTCAGCAGCATTGTGCTTCCCAACAACATGGGAATGGGTGAGCTCTTGTCCAAAATCCTTCTCCTGTGAATTAAATAGAGCTCCTCAACTTGGGTAATGCATGGTCCAGTGTGTGCTCCTTTCCCTCCTTTCCATACTGCAGGATATAGATGGAAGCTGCTATGAATTATTAATCTCTGTGCTTCAGTTCTGTAAACTGAGAGAGTTTGAGTTTGCAACCTCCCTTGTAAAAGTCTGGAAACTCTGGACAAGAAACCTGTAGAAGTTCTGTGAGGTTTTTTTTTCATTTTAGTGCATCTATCACAGAAACTCTGCTATATCTATATTTATGTGGTTCATTTTTCAGCACAACTGCAGAGACTTTCTTTTTTTTTAGTCTGTATGCAGCAGGTTGGGATTTGCTTTTCCTGGCTGTCTCCCCTTCAGCCTCCCTTATTAATACCCTTGCTTTAGCTTTTTTCTCTTGAATTCTCTTGAGTTCAGTCCATTTTTGAGCTTTAAAACTAAGAACCAGGAGATCTCTGCTCATTTGCTTGCAGCTCAAATCAAACACAGCCACTCTTCTCCACAAGTTCATCATTGTAACAGAAATATTGTAAATCATTCTTGTGAGTTTTGAGTTTGCTAATGAAGAAAGCAAGACAATGTCTGCTGCTAAATGAGTGTACTCATGTTAAAAGGCTCTTGATGGGAATCTGGGGCAGTGAAGTCACATAGCCCTAGTCTGGGTGCGGTCAAAATTGTGAGCAGACATCGGGTTTAGATAAAACAGAGTTCTAGCGCTAGCGAGCTTTTATTGAAAGTTAGTAGCAGGGATGTTGACCTTATGTTTGGCAAAAGTAGACTACCCAAAACATGTATGCAAGGCAGATGGGGAATGCGATTTAATTAAAAAAGAAAATATTATGATATTCTGAGAACAAAGTGGTAAAATCTTCTGGCTGCGCAGGAATTTCTTTTGAGAAATGGAAGGCACTGAAAGGCCAGGCTGGGAGAGGATGGGATCTGAAACGTCCTTCCACAGTGGGCAGGAGGAAGGATGATCCCGGGGTATCTGCTGACAGCAGGGTTATCAGTTACTCCTGGAGCAGGGATGGCTGGAGAGCTTCCAGGCACATTTTTCCATGGGAGGGTGCCAGCTTGCTGCAGCCCAGGCATTTTGCAGAAGAGGGTTTGATTGCAGTGTGATAGTGGCAATGGCTCCCTGCCCTGCTGGCACCCCCCAGCCCCACCTGAGCTGCCCACCTGTGCCTGGCCCTGGGGCTCTCCCCGAGCCCCTGGGTGCTGTGCCAGGAGTTTTGCACCGACTAAACCTCAAGGCACCAGGTGATTCAATGGGGAGGAGGGAGCTGAACTCAGTAAACACGAAAGGCCTTCACCCATCTGTGTTCCCATGCATCTGGATTTCCCTCCATCCCTCAGGGACTTTTAATGAAGAATCAGAGCCTGGGATTGCTGGCTCCCAGATCCTCTGTTCTTTGTGAGGAGTGAAGCCCTTTGAAGTGCTGCTGCAGTGAGGCAGGTTTTTGGGACCAGGGAAGCCCCAAAGGAGGACAGCTGTGCAGTCCTCTCCCAGTGGGAACGATGTGACCCTGGATTCCTGTGGGGTGGGATAGGGCAACAGAAACTTCCACTTGTTCCCCTGAGGCCTTGCAACCACGCTCTGCTCACTGCTGTCTGTGCGCTCCTGCCGGCCTTCACCCCTTCCAGGGATGAGGCTGCAGCTGCTCCCTGGCCCCACACGAGCAGGGGGGCAGAAAATGGGTCTGTGTGGGGCAGCTGCAGCCCACGCCAGGCAAACAAACAAACTGGGGCTTTCCTGAGGGAGGGAATGCAGCCGCGGGGTCTCGCTCTGCTGTGGATCCTTGCTACCCACGATTGATGCCTCTCTGGGGACCGGAGAAGATTGCTGAGTGGGCAGGGGCTCAGGAAATCAGGCAATTTAAGAGGCTTTTGTACGGATTGAAGAGCCCCCAGACAGACACCTGCTTCTGAAAATACATGCCAAGGGCACCAGTTGGGTGCAGGACGTGGGAAAGTATCTGTGAGGTTGAGTCAGTCTGAGGCTGGTATGTCAGAGTAGGGTCCCTGAGCCAGAGGGAGCTGACAACGGCACAGTTCTGGATGCAGGTACAGAGATGTTCTCTGGATGATGGAGAGATGCCTCAGCTCAAGGAGGACCTCCCTATCCATGGGGCTGTTCAGCCCTGCTCAGAGCATCAACCTCCAAGCAGCAGGGTGGCTTCTGTCACAGGCTCAGTCCTTCAGTGAAAGATCCCCCAACATCTGGAGACCTCCACCTCTTGAATGACCTCTGAGAGCTGCAGACAGGGCAGTACAGCCCACAACCCTGATCCTCCAATCCATCATCCAGTCCTATGCCTATGCAAACCCTGCAAGCTTCCTGCGCTGACTAGGGGTCTGTGGGGACCAGGGGAAGCTGGTCTGGCTGCAGCTTCCAGGCCTTCATTTGTAAATAAGCACCTAGCTGCTATGGTAATGCTTATTTAATTTTGGCTAAGCATTTCTACAGCTGTCCTGGGGGAAGCATGCTGCTTTATGCTAAATGTTAATTCTTGGCTGCTCACAGCTGCAGAAGTGTATCGGCCAGGCACAGTCCTAAGGACGGGTTCTGCTGCGTGGTATGGCACAGCCGTGTGGGCTGTCCCTGCTTTGGACTTCATGGAAAGTGCCAGTAGCTCCCCAAGACCATTGCACACAGCTTACACCAGACAGCACCAGTACTGGTCTGTGCTAGCAAAGCAGGTTGTAAATTGTCAGTTACCTATGGCATTTTAAAAGAAAAAGGATGCTGGTCCATTCCTCAGATATAGCTCTTTTACTTTTCCTGCCCTCTGCCCAGTCACCCCGTGCCACAATGCATGCTGGGTTTCCTGCCTCCATTATATAGGATTGAATCTCCCCTTGCTCCTCATCCAGGTTTTGAATGACCAGGGTGGGTCAAGGTGCAGAAGTCAAGGGGACAGACACTGAACACGCAGCACAGGCATCTGTGACCCCAGGGGTTACAAGCTGTTGGTGGAGGCAGGAGGGTGTCAGGGAACTGCTGGGGGTGGTCCTTGCTTTGAAGCAACCATCAGAGCAGAGCTTTATCAAAGCTGGTCATCGGAGCCCTGTGCCATCCACTGCTGCCATTTCTTTTCCTTAGAGGTGTGGGGACACACCAGCCATCCTCAAAGACCCCACAGAACCCCCTGCTCCACTCTGCAGCACACCAGAGTCACGTTGGTTCCTCCGCAGCTGAAACCTCTCCCAGCCATGGGATCGATAGACTCCAAGGCTGAAAGGCTGCCAAACCATCCTGCTGCAGCAGGTGGGCCCCGCTGGCGAGGAGGAGCTGCAACGAGTGCTCACAGCTCCCAGTGCTGGCTCCTCTGATGCTGCGAGCAGCTGGGAAGATGCTGCTGTTGGCCAAGTGTGATAAAAGTCTCCCTCCAGCCTCCCCTGGGCTGGGGTGGGTTGGAAGACCTGGCTTAGTTTGCACTAGGGATGAAGGCATTCTGCAAAAAGCAGATTTTAGGGCATGATGGGCTGAAGTCAACTCTCTGTTGAGGATTTTGGGGCAGGCTTCAGGGAGCAGCAAGGTGCTCTGCAGCTGGCAGCCTACTCACGGGCTCAAGGTTGCCATGGGCCCAGTGTCATCTCAGAGGGCACAAACCCTTGTGCCAGGTGAGATGACACTGGGCACAGCTGTGCTACAGACCCCAGATGGTGGTGGGTCCAAGCATGCTGTGGTTTCCATCACCTGAGATGACCCTGGGTCCAAGCATGCCATGAACCTGAGCTGATGGTGGTTCCAGGCTCCAAGCTGGCCAGGGCCCCAACCACTCATGATGATGACCTGACATCATCTCAGGTGGTGCAAAGCTTTGCAGAGTTGCTGGGTCCATGCTTAGACACACCATCATCTCAGTCCATGGCTTGTTTGGACCCGGTGTCATCTCAGGGGGTGCAGAGCTTGCAGAACAAACTTTGCATCCCCTGAGATGATGCTGGGTCCACGGCACGCTCACTTTGACAGGAGCCCGTGCGTGAGTTGTCTTGCAATCTGTTTATAGCTCGGGTTTGTCTCAGAATTTAAACACTGCAGAGAGGAGTAAACGCAGTGAGCCCCACATGGGCTTTGTTATGACATTTTGTTGCAGGCAGGAGGCAAGCTCCAGCTCCAATAACAAACACCCAGTGTTATGACACTTTTACCTTTCCAACTATTTATGCAAGCACAAATATTTTATTTTAAGGTTTGAGACACACCGTTAACATAAAGCAGTCTCATTCCTTTCAGTACGGCCTGGTTCTCACTTGGGGAGCTGTTGTTTAATGAAAAGGTTAATTGTGTTTTATAGGGCTGTATTGCCTGCCTACCAGTTTCTGGCTTGGAAGGAGGTGAGGTGCGGCTGCTGGCGCTTGTGCCAAGTTATGAGCTGTGAATATAGGCAGTTTCTAGGAAGAAAACAAAATGCACGACAAGAAGTGGCTCAGAAACCAAGGGGTTTTGTGGTGCAAATCCGTTTAGGTGCTACAAAATTAATTTCATGTGAAATGATTTCCAGCGAGGCTACCCCACGACAACACCCAGTGCAGTGGAGGATGAGAAGGGAGTTTCAAAGAACAAGGACTGTTTTCTGCTCAGTGGTAAACACGTTAAACACACTCAGCCTTTCCCTTCCATAGCTGCCCCATGTTAAATCCTACAAGCATTTTCCTCTCCTGAGGTTGAATTAATTAACTTGAAATTTCTTAACAGCCCGTAATGAGTGTGGAGAGCAGAAGGAACTGAAAGTTTAATCTTGACTTGTCAGCAAATTCCTCCTCCAGCAGCTGAAGGAGCAGCAGCCATGCACTTGCATAATGCCCGGGTATGGCCACCGGACTGTTTTGATTAAATGGATTCTGGGGGTTTAGGAAAACTACAAATTTTATAGCTCTGGTGTTCTCTGCAAAAGTGATGTAAAACATCGTAAAGCTGCCAAACCACCACCGCGGTGCAGGGATCCATGCTGGCCTCCTCTGCAGCAGGGACTGTCAGCCTCAGAGAATGCTGTTAAGAAAATAATTGAGATGGAATTGGCGGAATGGCGTGGGGGGAGGTTTGTGCATTGCAAACTTTTGTTCCCTCTTTCTGAGCAATTAATGTCTTTCGATCTGTGCTACTTAGAAGCCACATCTGAATTTGGCCTGGTATTTGAATTGGTCACTGGAGAACCAAGTGTTTCTCTGCAGCAGCATCACTCATAGCATCAGTAATGGCATCATACCTGAACTTCTCTTCTTCCATTTGAAGCGGTTTAACACCTGTCTGTATCACAGTACTGACACTTTCTGCCTTCAGAGTGCATTGAAGATGGATCCAGGGGAAATTTACTCTCTAAATGGTTTCAGAGTAACTGTTTGAAAGAAGGTGCTATTGGCCCAAAACCTCATGTAGGGAGTCATCTCCTGCCCCGTATCCACCCCATGTTGCCACCTGACAACTGCCCCAAGCAGTTGTACCCAGCTCCAGCTGCCCCTGAAGGGTGGACTTTTGCCTGGATGTGTCCATCAAGGTGGCAGAAGCGTGCTGTAGTCCCCAGGTCAGTCTGTGCCCCCTCAAACCTAATTCAGCTGGCAGAGCTTGCTTTGTTTGTTTGCTCATGAGTGGGGTGATGACCTGGTGCCTTCCAGTAGAAACAGGCTGGAATATATAGTCTGGCTGTAGGGCTTTGTCAGCTCCCTGTGTTGCAAAACCTCCCAGGGTTTAGGCTGGATGGAAGCACTGGGAATGGTGCACCCTCCACTGGGAGGGATGGTCTGTCTCTGAGATTTTGGGGAAAGCTCCCTCTTTTGGAAAATTTTGATATATTTTCCTATGGGTTAGAGAGAGAAAATGCAGCTCAGGGTTTCTTAGGGATAAAAACTGAATTCCTGAAATCAAATCAATTGCATTAAAATTATAGTTACTATTACAGCCACTCTTTCTTGAGAACAGTGCCAGAGGGGTGTGCTGAGTATGACTGATGATTTTAATGGCCAAGACCTGAGAATTTCAACATCCCAGGCCCTGAAGAAGAGTCAAACTCAGAGCAGACGGGGAGAAAATTGAGCCCCGTTCACCGCCAAGAGGCAACAGGGAGGACGGGCGTACACAGTAGTGATGCTCTGGTCAGCACTGCCACCAAACCGTTCACTTGACTCTTTCCTTCTTTTGTTCTTCTTTTATTTTATTCCTTCTCCTTGTCAGCAGAGCAAACCATGCTGCTAACACTGTTAGGACAAAGTATTCAGTGGTGGTAGGTCACTGGCACGGACCAGGGGGATGTTCTTTGCAGCTCAGCCATGGTCCCAGGCATGCTCTTGGACCCAGCATCACCCCAGGTCCGTGGCACCCTTGGATCCAGCCCTGAGACAATGCTGGTCCAAGCACGTTGTAGATGCAGCATCACCTGAGATAGGGACAGGACTTGTGTGAGGCAAAAATTGTGCTCTGAATGAAACTAGTGGAAAAAATGTAGAATCAAAATACTGTTAAATGCCTCTAGTGTATAAATCTAAGTTCTTTAAACCTGAAGGTTTAATCGACATTTTTTCTTCAAATAATGGACTAATGTCAAGTAATTTAAGCCATTTTACAGCAAAGGCAATTGAATAATTGCTAATGGCTTTCATCTGAATGTATTTAAAGTCAGGTCACAAATTTGAGCTGATATAAAGGACAAGGGGCGTTCCTTTCTCTTGAAAAAGAATTAGGTAACAATGGCAATTAGAAGGTGGGATTCAAAGGAAAGTTGGAATTTGAGTATGAGCCTTGGCAGAGCAAGAGGAAAAGAACTGACCTGATGAAAAATTGTGACCAACTATCCTGTGGAGTGATTGAGGAGAGAAAAAAAAAACCCCGAGACTTTGCCATTAAAAATTTGAATTATCTTAATGTCAGGAATGAAGACAACTCTTGTTTTAATTTAAAAAAAAATTGTTTATTACAAGAAAAATAATTTGGAAAAATAACAGCATCCGAATTCTTAATTTAAAATAATATTAAAACCCCGGGATCACAGGATCAGAGACCCTTGGTGCCAAACTGGCTATGTGCCCAGGGCAGAAATCTTCAGCGCTGGTTTTACCTCAGCTAATCTGGGGCAAAATTCTCTTAAAATAAAAAAAAGGAAAGGTCTCTGAACAGAGATAGGCCTCTGACCCCACCTCTTACCCAGCGCTGGGGGAGCAATATTCCAGCAGAGCTCAGAAACTCCACCACATGGAAACAGAAAGAGGAGGTAAAAGCTCTGTTTCTCTTCTTTTATACCCCCTTGGCCCTCCCAGAATTCCCCACTGTCCCGCCCTCATGGCACAGGATGAGTGGTGGATTTTGAGGTACATCACAAGTTCTTTTCACCAATGGAACATTTGCGGGGGCAGGACATTGGTTTACACAGAGCTATGAAAACTTAATATTAAAAGGTATTTAACAATTTAACTATCTTAACAACTTTAAGAACTATTAACTTGGTCATAAGATGATTTTTATATGCAAAAGCCAACTACCTAATTTCATATATGACATTAATCTGCATTAAGGAGTGAAATAAGAAAGTTTTTTTCTGTGGAGATCAGCCTGGTGCAAGATACCCTGGGCTGTGGCTGCACCTTTCATCCATTCCCAGGCTGGAAAATGATCTGGATGTGGGATGATGGGCACTTTGGATAGAAGACCCCATGGGGACATCATAGCATGCAGAGCAGTGCAGACTAGCAGGGGAGCACTGCCACAGACTGTGTGTCTAGGGGTGGTCACAGGGTGAAGATTTAAAATAAGCCCCAAGCTCAGGAGAAATACCCCCGAATATTTGCACGGGTGTTCTCAGAGCAAATAAACCTCGCGCTTTTACAAGGAACGATTTATTGATACTGCAGACAAGCTGGGACTGCAGCCCCAAGTTGCTGTTGGGGCAAGTCGTTGTTGTGTTTGTTCTCCTGCTGCTGGCTCAGGAATTTGTTGGCTTTGGGAGCTGGTGGGTGCCTGTCCTCACGTTGCTGCACGTGTGTCACCTGGCACTGAGCACTGCCACGTCTGCTGCCTGCCCTTGCCTCTGCCACTGGGGCTCATCCTGCTGCTAGGGAGGACATTCAAACTTTGCAGCAGGCAGATTGATGCACAGCATCTCTAAAACTGCTCTACAGAATAATTCCAAAATGTAACATGTGCCCAGCCTGGGGTCTGGGGGATAATTCAGTATATTCATACCCATCTCAGTTGCAGTTGTCTCCTGAAGCTAATGGGGACTTCAGTTTCAGTGACATCTTACAGTAGTGGCCTCCATGTCCCTGTGATGAGACTGAACAAATCTGTGCCTGTTGCTGTTTTCTGGACTGGTCTTGCTCTGGTAGTTCTGGAGTCACAGGAGGAGGAAGACAGGAATTCCTCATCAGCTTTCTTCAAATAATAGAAAGTGGATTCCTTTGTCTCCTCCTTTTTTGTTTCCTTTTAAGGTAATGGGTTCTGGCTCTCCATAGGGGAACTTAATTCTTACCTCAGTGTTTGTTCAGCTTCTCTGAATCCTTCTTTGCCCTCTATCCTCCAGGGATGGAGTGTCCTGTGGCAGAGTGGCACATCCTTTCTTGTCTCTGAATTGCTCTCCTGGATGGAGTGTCACTGAAGGGTGTTCACCATTCAGCTGAGCTCTTCCCTGTCCCTTCTGCTGCTGTGGGTCTCTCTGTGTCCTGTTGCAGTGCTGTGGGCACCTTCCAGCGTGAGCAGCACTGCCTCTCTCAGCACTGAACTTCGACTGCTGTTGCTCTGTTTGCATAAGAAGATAGTACTGCCTCTGGAGCGTGGTTATTTGAAAGGTTCTCAACATCCTGGCCTGCCTTCTGCTTTAATCTCGCTCTTTTCTTCTGCCAGCCACCACATGTGGCATGTGGAGGTGTGATCTATTAGCACAAACCTGCACTGAACTTTGTCAGCATCACCCAGGATGTGCTGTGGGCAGTTTTTCTGTGACTTGCAGGCCTAGGACTTCTTTCTGGCAATTCAGCAGTGCTCATGAAGCATTCTTGCAGCCCTTCATTGCAGTTCTCATGGGCTTTCCTTCTGCTCTATGGCTCCTGGCAGATGATCCTTCCTCACTGGATCCCATCTGTTCAGCATCCCAGCTGAGGCAACCTTCGTTAAGGTCTTCTTCCCTGCAGATTCCCTTCTGCATGCTCCTGTTCTCTACCAGACTTTGGCAGCCTTCATCCTGATGTCATTGGGGTGGCTCCTCATCTGAAGTCATGGCTACTCTTCATTTTCTTTCCCTTGTCCTTTTACTTGCTGCCCAGGGCTCTCAAGGCATGAGATAAGGAGAAGCCAAAGAGCAAACAAAGCTACGAGTGCACTTTTATCATCCCTTTGCCTTGGAAAAAGCGCTGGGTCTTGCTCTTTGCTGTTTTCTTTGCTGTCACCCGACTTTGCACCACAGTCTAACGTGGGAACAGTTAAGCAGTGTAAATAGCAAACAGGTTCACGTGCCTAAGCACTTCCAGATGCCTGAGCAGGTAATGCTTTGAAATGTGTTTTAAATGAGTGCTGGGTTTTGACCTGCAGGATAAATGCTGGCTGGCATGACACAAATAATACCAATCTTGAAAATTATCTCAAATTATCCCCACTGGTGGTAATGGTGGTAACAGCTCAGGGACTGCCCCTCAGAGGGTGATTTCCTGCCAGGATCCTGTAGAGCCCTGCCTTGACTGTCACTGACTTGGACCTTGAATTACCATGTCTCTGCTAATTGTCCCTGTTTCCTCAGGAGGTCTAAACACAAAACTAATTTTTAATTTATTATCTGTTCATATATCCATGCTCAGCCATGCCCAGTCTCTGTCCTCTTGCACTGGTCCTAAGGACCTGAGTGCTGCATGTTCAACATTGCTCGTGTAGAGCTTTTTCCTTTGCTTGACTTTCCTCATGCAGGGATTTTGCACCTGGTCCCTGCAGGATGGAGGTGTTCTTTTCCCTCCTCTCCCTCTCATTACAAACCTCTTTTTTTGAGGAGGATGGTGCTTGTCTTACTGCAAGAACAACATTACAAAGCAGTAACAGATTGAGATGCTTACATATCTCCCTTACAACTGTAGGCTCCAAACAGCTGAGATAGCCCCAGTACATTGAGGGACATAATTAGGACAGGTTGTGTTTCATGTCCTTTCAGGAAGAAGATTCTTTGCAACCTTTCACACTTGAATATAGCCTGTAAATCAGAGCAGATCAAACACCATATCAAACTGGTACCAATGTGAGAATATTCTTTTTGCCTACAAAATGGCAGGGAGGGGGTGGAGGCGAAAACCTGGATTCCACTCCTGGATCCTTCAGGAGGACTTCTTGTCCTTTAGAAATCTTGGCATCAAACCCTGGCTCAAATCCAATGAGCTCATGAGAGACACTTTCTATAGAATTTTTCATTATCTACATGCTCTCTGTGTTTATTTTTCTTTTTTTTTTTTTTTTTTTTTTTTTTTTTTTTTTCTGCTGAGAATGAGTATTTCATGATGCACAGGAGAGAAATTTATAGGCAAAAACCCTCAGGTCTGTGTGTGGTGTAAACCAGTAAGCTGGACCATACACTGTAGAATTGCAGAGCAAAATCAAATTGTATTTCTAGTAACTGTTTACAGATGCTTGCTTCTTGGAAACTGTCTTCTGTATGTGAACAAGGAATTAACCTACCAGTTTAAAATTATTATGAGAGGGATTGCTTTGCTTTGTGCTGAATGATAGCAAACATACAACAGAATTTTAGAGCCTTTCCTTCCTCTGGCTGTTAACATTTAAAGTTTAATACTAAAATAAAACATTAAATGAATTATTCTCTCTTAACTGCATTCTGTCTGCTCCCACTTTCTCCTGCAATAGCTGTAGGAGACCTTCCCTAATCTTTCCAATTAACTCGGTATTTCCTGCAAGGCTGACACTGAAGAGGGTAAGAAAGGAGTGTAAAGCGAGGAAAGACATCTGTCAACTATTGGAAATACTTTCCGTGTTAGACATTGAAGGGAGCCCACACTGAAGCCAGATGATCCGAGGAGAACAATTGCAGCGTTGGCTTGACAAGAATGTGGGTGATTTGTTATAGCTGTCCTCGCAGTAGGCACCTGGTTGTCATGTTCATATGAGAATACCTTGGAGTTATGCTAAACACATATCCTGTTCCAATCAGGAGTGCTGAAGGGCCAGAGCAGGCAAGGTTTGACTTGCATTTTCTGCAAGACATAAATTATCATTTGTTCCTAAATCTCCATCTTTTCAAATTCCTTCTCATTCCTCTCTGCTGTCCCACGACTATTTCAAAGCAAGCTATGAGAGTTTGTGTGTTGGGTAGGCAACTGAAAGTATGTGTTTTACCAACTGTGGAGGCTCCCGACTGACCCTTTTTGGGGGTAAGGCTGTGTGCAGAAGGGTTTTGGTGGTCTGGTTTTGACTATGAGTTTTATATAATAGGTCAGCGAAGACCCATTTTGGTAATGGTGCAGTAAAAATATGAAACACTTTCTGGAGAGGAGAGACCCAGTTTTTCGGCTGATCTGACACATAAACTCTTGGATTGTTGTTTGCTTGATTTACTTTTTGATTTACTCTGAAGTCTGAAAATGGCTCCAGTGTAGCTTGAAAATGAGCTGGAACAACAATTTGTGTTTGTGAGCCAGGACATGTTTTAATAGGGGAAAGGCACTGCAGATTTCCAGGGCCCTCCTACTTCTGTGCTCCTCGCCCAACCCAAAGTAAATTAATTCTAGATGCAGAGAGTAGAACCAACTTCATCCTTGTGAAAGAAAAAGCAATTTCACTGTAATAGTTTCGGCATCACTCGGTGTACTCCTCGCTTCCCTGGTCTGATCAAAGCCCAGCTTGTCAGCAGTCCCTCCCCATCCCCATCTCAAAAAGAAGCCTATAAAATAGTTGAGTTGTGGCCCCACTAGTTTGTCATTTCACTGTTGTGGTCTCCTGCACTTCATCTCCCTCAATGTGCCAGGCTCCAGGAAAACAGAGGAAACTTCTGAACAGCTGGATTAGTTTTAAGGGCAGAGAGTATCACAAGATCAACAACTGGAAGTTTACATTTCATGAATCATGGGATTTACCAGTCACACTGGCAATGAGCCCAATAACTTATTCCAAAATGTCCTGCCAGTGGAGACATCAAGGGATGGAGACTGTTAGTAGCTCCTTTGTTATCTTTGTGCTTAGTCATGACGCTTGACTTGGAGGATGTTCATTTCCAACACAAATTCACACCAGTCCTTCCTCCTGAATTTTGGCAGTGGATGTTACTGTGGAGTGAGAAAAGGAGAACTGTGGCAGTCACTGCTACGTGTTTAGGTCCACCAGATCAACTTGTGCTCTGGATCTCATGGAAAGAGAACAGCATTGCCTGAGGGTGCCCAGCAGCACCTTCAGCCTGAGAGGGCAAACTGATCCAGGATTATCCCTGAAAGCACCACACCTCTGTAGTTGTGTCCTCCCCTGCTGACTCAAAACACAGAGGGACCTACTTTAAGTAGAAACCTTCTATGAAGACTGTTCAACATGTTCTCCTTTAAAGGGTCAAACCTCTGTCATCTTCTGGGCACTTTCCCTCTTGAGCTGTTTCTCTCTCTCTGGCATTCGAGAGTGATGGACCCAGCAAGGACAGGAACTGGTGCAAGGCTTATGTCAATGCACTGTAGGTGATACTGAGCAGGAAGTCTGCTCCAGCCCATGCCTGGACAGGGCTCCTTGTCCATCATGAGTGATAGACCTGTACAACTGCATCATTTGTCTTACCAGTGTTTCACCTCTTCCTTTGAGCGTTGCTTTCCTTCAGCCAGTTTGGCCGCAGTTGGTTATGCTGACCTGTACTGTTTGGTGGGACATCCTGGCCATCACCACTTCAAGCCCCTGCCTCCGTCCTCAGGACTGAAACTCCTCCCGCCTTGCACAAGTCCAGCCTCATGACATATGTGCTATTTGCAGAAAATGTTTGTCAAGACCAGGTGGTTGAAAGTAAAAATGCCAACGGATCTGCCTTTTGTAACCATACAAGCAGCTTGTTAAAATTAGTCACAGGCTAAACTGCAGTACATCTGTGCTGTCAGCCTTCCAGAGGGCCATCGATCCCGCTCCCACCCGACAGGAGCTGTGCTCCAACGTCCATCTGTGGAGCTGCACTAGTGGAATGACTCTTGCAGTCATTCCCAAAGCCTTTTCCCCCTCCTCCAGTTCACAAACGTTTGTCCAAATTTAGCCACGAGCCTCCTTCAAAATGCATAAACACTTGTGCGTCCTGAGTTTCAGATACCGGCAGACAGAGCATCCCAAAACAAAACCTGGGAAATCTCAATGCTGGCATTTTCTTTAGAAGAATTTGTACTTGGCTGCTCTGAGAACTTTTTTGTTTTTCACTTTATTGAGCAAGGACTGTGATCTCCAAGGTTCTTTGGGGAGTAAGGTACCTAGCTGTCATTGGAGGATTTATTAAATGTGTGCCCACCTCCCATTTTCTGCTTGTAAAACTGAAAAGCAAAATTCCTCCCTGCTGTTGTATCGCTGTCTATTGGAAAGCACTGAATCATTTGGTAATTAACAGCTGTCCCTGGTGTTGAGCAGGAACCATCTGTCCCCACTTTCTGTGCAGCACCCAGCACCAAGAACCTTTGGGAACTGCACCCCAGTGAGCTCAGCATGTGGGGTCGAGATGGCAGGGCTGTGCCTCAAACCCTCTGCTTCCCCACTGGGGGCTGCCTTTGATGCACGTCCAAAAATACAGCTTGTATTGGCTTCTTCAGATCCATCGTGCTCAACTGCTCTGTCAACATGCCCCTCTGTACAAACACATACGCAGTTTGCATGTCTGTCCTGGAGCCAAGGGTCTTGTATTTCTTCCCATCCTAACTCCGAAGATTTCTCCTGAAATGCTGTGAACAATGCTGTGCTCACTCTGTCCTGCATCCGTGCTCGCACCTGCAGGCACCCAGCCCCAGCCTGCTCAGCTTGGGAATTGCAGCTCCTTCTCCTGAGGCACAGAAATGTGAGGGGTTTGTTCTCCCACCCTTAAAACAGGGGTTCTCATGAGTTTGACCAAGATTTCTCGCACCACCAGCAGCAACAGACCTAACAGTCCACACTGGCTGGGGAAGGGGAGCACATTGCTCTGGCTTTGCCTGTTTCTGAGCACATTTGGTGCTGACTTCCAGGCATTTTGCACACAATTCCCTGCCTGTGAGGGCCCGCCGCTGTGCCGGGAGGCCATGAACACAGAACCTTTGTGCTCAGGGTATTATGCTTTTCCCGCGCACATGCTCTCTGCTCACACACGCCGTCTGGCCAGCCCTCCGAGCTGGGTCTCTCGCATTCCACGCTTTCCTATGGAATTTGGATTCAAATGTGAAAATTCTCTGCCACACAATAAAAGTGGCATTTCCATGCCCTTTAGCACATCAGTCTTTTCTTGTGAATAGAGCCCTGAGTTCTTTGGCTTTTGCCATATGGAACAATTGATCCCTTCAGTTCACTTGCCAACAGTAATCAGTTTCTTCTAGCCATAAATTTTAGCCATTCTTCCCCCCCTCCCCCCTTTTTGGGGGGCATGGGGGCAAATAAAGTAATAAAAAGAGACAGCCATAAAGTAGGCAGCTGTTACTAGTCAGATCTTAGTCTGGGAAAGAAGCAAATCAAATATTGACCTGGATCTTACCTGTTGCTCTTTGCTCACAGCTACCAGGACAGGTTGCTCTACGATGGGTTCCACTGCCGAGGTTCCCACTTCCTCTGTAATGAGGCCATGTGGAGTTTTCCTGTATTTAAATTAAGGGAATAACCAGTCTGAAGCACCCTGTGGACTTTTGGGTTGTTGGTAAAATTCAGGTAATAGAATCTAAGTGGGCAAAGCAGTAGGAAGTAGGTTTTTTAGGGTGGAAATTTTGTATTCATCTCTTTTTTATCTGGTGTCATTATTTATTTGCCTGTTCTCTGCCTTGCATCGACAGGCTGTGTTTGCACATTTTAGCCAAGGTTTCCTTTTCTGTTCACTGCAGTATCTGCTCCAGGGCTCCTTGTTCTGGCTGATCACAGTGAGCTGCTGGTTTCCTGCGGGGTGGCACTGGAGGGGCTCTCCAGAGTACCATGGCATCCTAACACCAGTCCCTGAAAAATCTCCCTCTCCTCCCCCGTCCTGGGGACCACATGTGTGTTTTGCTTTCCCTCTGTCTGCAGCTGAGGCAAAAAGGGATTGGAAATGCCAAGGAAAACAGTTCCCCTCTCCCCTCCAAAACGAGTGCTACAGAGTTTACTTTATAGTCTAAACCTAGAGTGTGTCTTGAGAACAGGTTTATTTGAAATACATTTGTCCTGGAGGCAGATTTTCTATCCATATGGCCCAGTACAGCAAGAGCTGTTTCACACTTCTCTGGTGGTTTACAGTAAACTGGGAACACCTGCCTCTGCTGGGCTTGGGAAGGGCTGAGCAGCTTAGAAATTGTTGATAAAATTGTTCTGTAAGGGGACTTGATCTTGCTGAGTTTCCTCCTCCGCCTGCTCAGTGCTCCATGCTGCTGGTATCAGACAAGGAGGGTGGGGGCCTCTGTTGTGAGCAGCTTATAAGAGGAAACACATCAGATTTAGAGTCCAATCTCTTGGAATTACAAAAGAAAGTGTCCTGCTGCTCTGTGAAGGAGCAATATCCTATTTGAGACCAACCTGTGCCTCTGCAGCTGCTGCTGCCACTCCAGTGACAGCCAGGAGACATTAACTGGATATGTGATGGAGCCTGGGCATTTTGGGTGACTTTCAGAGAACCAGAAAACCCTCCTGCAGAAAGAGCTGCTCTTTCCCCTGCAGCTGAGGATCTGCAGACATTTTCTTTCTCCCCAGCAGGACTCTGATTCCTATGAAGTTCTTACAAAGCTGACGTCATCTGGGCAGAGACCTGCCAGATTTTCTGACCCCTTTGACATGCTCCCAATATCCACATTCCCTGGGGATTCTGTGAGATGACGTGTGCCAAGGCCAAAGGCCGTGGGGCTGCTGGCCCTCAAGCAGGCACTTGGCTCCGAGGTGCCCCGGAAGAGCCAGCCCCAAAATCCAGTTTCCTCCCCAGCCTGGCTAAATCACTCCCACTGAAACCACTTTATTTCTCTAATAACCCTCTATAACTACGTTTTGATTTTGGAGAGGGCTTAGGTTCCTTTCCACCATCCCCACCGAGGATTGGAAAGAAATAGATGTATTTTAAAGCCCCCAGCTTTGGCAGAATCAGCTCTTTCCAGTGCTGTCCCTGTTGTACACCAGGTGCCAACATCCAACAGCAGTAAAACCACAATGTCACCTTGTTTCCATCAGTTCAGTATGAGACCTTTTTTTAAAATGTTGGATAAACCCGGACCACCAAGGAGGTCTGTAGTCATATGTCATTAGATGCTTTCTCTTGGGGAGTATCCATTTCAGTGCCTTGCATAACCATGGATCTTTTCTTCCACCTTAGATATTGTGCTGGCGTTTGTAGCAAAGTTGGATGTCCCCCAAAGTCCCCTCTGTGTGTCACCAGCCACACTTAAAAGAGGTGGATGGTACTGGAACACAAATGTGAAGCAGCTGGACCAGACGGGGGCAAGTATGAAAAGTATTGCCTGAGGCTGGACACATCTCTGAGGCATTGCATGCCAAAAAACTGTGGTGTTTGTGTGGACATTTCATGCACTAAAGCAGGATTTGAGACGCTGTTTCAGAATCCTGTTCCAAATCTTGACAGGTTGGAGCCACCTGGGCTGAGCAATGGTTTTCCACCTTCAGGTGCACAAAGTTTGGAGCATGGTCTTGAATCAAGATGAGCTTCTTTTTGTCCATACCAGGCATCTGCCTGTGTATGAGGCTTCTGACTGTGTTTGTGCAGTGTCTGGTTTGAGATGAGACCTGCTCAGATGGATCACCAAAATGCTGCTGACACTCGGAGAAGATGAACAAACTGAAGGAAAGGCCAGAAATAATATATACAGTCCCTACTCACACTCTTGTCATGACCAGTCAAAAGAAATAAATATACATAACAGTGAGTCCACCACAACTGAACACAGTTGTATTATCTGCTCCACTCTCTGATTTATTTGTTAAAGTAGAGCAGTGCACTTAATGCTGTGCACAGCTCAGAGCTGCTCTTTCACAGGCAGCAGAAATGCTTACGCATTCCAGTAGTTAAATGATGCAATATCCAGGTGGATATTTAATGGCCCATGACAAATCTGGAATGACACAGCAGACACCATAAATATCTTCACTCGAACAGATAGAACAAAACCTTTTTTATGAAGGCTGTTCCAAATATTTTCCACGTGCTGGCCATATTTTCAGAATACCCTTTAAGAACAGTCTGGGGAATCGTCCCTGTCCTCCTTACAGCCTGATCCATTCTGAGCTTTTCAGGATGTGGAGCCTGTGGTACTGCAAGAAATGGAGCCCTTTCCTATACAACAGATACTTCTTGGCATTTCTTTACAGTCACAGAAAAACCTGCAGAAGTTCATTCACATGTGAATGTGCCCAGTTTGTTCAGGGAAACTCCTTGGGTTTATGTGCCTTTGTGGGTTTTTTTCATAATCCTGGAGGTTTTTTAAGCATGTGCTTCTGTCTGTGGGTAAGTGCTGTCTTGGTTGGGGCAAGGTGTTGCAGGATGTCAAGGCTGGCAGCCACTTGTGGCACTGCTGTGGGCACTCCCATGTCACCAGTGTCCCTCAGCAAGAAGGCGTTGTCCTGCAGATGCAAGAAAGACGTGGACAGTGCCCAAACTGATGTGCCTGAGCACCTTCCCTCAGTCTTTTTCCATCAGGTTACATGCAGGATGCTGCAAAGGAGCTGGCGAATCCTTGAAGAGAAGGACACAGTTTTAAAATTAGGTTTTGGAAGATGTGGAGCTCTTGTGAACTGAGGCTGAACTTCCTGAGTCTTTAATTTTTCTACTAAAGCTTTTTAAAAATCCTCATGCTTCTTTCTGTCATCCTTCAGGTTTGAGTGTATTTCAGAATTTCAAAAACAGAAAAGTTTTTAAAAAATAAACCAGAGTAACTCAAAAGTGATGCAGACTATTTTATTTTTATTGAAGAAAAACCATGTTATGTGTTGAAGACTTTATCTGAAGTTTTTCAAAGGGTAGGGAGGAGATGAGAGTGTTTTCCTGAAATATTCTTTTTGGTTTAAGATTACTAGGTATATTTAACTTATTTTTTTTAATCACTCATTGACTTTAAAAATTCTTGATTTTCTTGACTCTCTTACTGAAACAGTGTCATGGCATCCTCTGTTTGATGGTTAAATTATGGAGATGCTATGTCCAAGTGTGTGCAGCCCCCCAGCACTGGCACAAAAAGACAACAGTTGGGTTGTTGTGAAGTACATCTGAAAAATTGGATCTTAAAAAGGCAAAAAAGCGCCTCTGCCTAAGGGCAGAGCAGGGTGAGGGCTCATAGTGACCCGATCCTGCTGGCCACAATTGCCAGGGCAGAGCTGTGATGGTCCCAGGGACCTGCTAAAGGGATGGAGGTTGATGAATCCCTGGAATACACCTTGAACAAAGGAAGGTTTTAGGAAGATTTTGGCATTACTTTACATAGGATTTGATCCCTTGTGGAGTGCATGGCAGAGCCCATATGTTACTGATCCCAAACAGATCATAAAGATCCAGAAGAATGTATCTGCTGCTGTCCTTGTTTATGGGCCTTTTTTGTGTACTTCTTTCCAAAACATTTAGAAAGCAGTAGGATTTCAGGACTGGTACTTGTGTGCCTACTGAGTTCAGTGGAAATACCACTGTCCCTTAGACACAATTAGGTTTGGACAAGCAGGTATTAATTAATCTGTTAAGTTCAGCAGCCCGTGCTGGTATGAGGTACCTCAGAGCCATTTTTCAAGCCAGGCAAGTCTGAAATGCAGCACACTCAGCTTAGTGGACTATGCACAACTCCACGCCTGCGCACACCTCCCCTCTCTAGAAACTCTCTTTATCCTTTTAACTACTTCCTTTATTCATAAACAGTGAAGAACTTGTCAATTTGTCACGGTCTCTATGTGCCCTTCTCCTCCCTGCAGTTAAATCCTTGTTATAGGCTAACACAACTGATCTTTATCTGTTCTTAACCACTTACCCTTTCTGCAATTTTGCAGTCACTTTTACTGATACTGATGTTTATTTCTGTTCAATCTCTAGTGTCAAAGCACTAGAAATCTCTCTTGGTCTTGAGTTATGGTATACTTGTCTCTACCACAAATTAATAAATGATGTAATCACAGCTGCATCTTGAAGTAGCTGGAAAATACCTCTGCAGTGCTCTCCAGACAGGGCCACGTTGCATTTGTGCTGCAAAAAACCACGTGCTCGGACCAAGCATCAATGGGAGACCCTCTCAGATGCACATGTGGACACAGAATCCCAGAATCCCAGAATGGGTCAGTTGGAAGGGACCACAGCGGGTCGTCAGGTCCAACCTCTCTGCTCAAGCAGGGTTGTCCCAGAACACATGGCACAGGACTGCATCCAGATGGTTCTGGAATATCTTCAGTGCAATTGCTCCAGCCAGTCAGGGTCTACTGACCGCTCTGACTGTTCCCAGTGGCGTGCTGGGTTTGTCCCAGGAGCGGCTCTGTCCGATGGCAGATTCCCATTTGGGGAGATGGAGAAAATGTCCTGGCCACTGCTCAGCCTCCCCAGCAGCGATGTTTTCCTTCTCATGGCTTTGAACTCGCAAACGTCTCTCTCCTCCGGCAAACTTTAATGTTTCACTCTATTGTATGGAAATGTTTGTGTTGCTCTGTGAAACACTGAGGATTCTTTTATTTTTTTTTTTTGTAAACGTAGACAAAACAACCCTGTTTTCCATGAGCTCATTCTACGAAACACGAGACATATTTCAAGTGTTTTCCCCCCAAGATTTCGACTGTAGCAGATGCTCACTTGGAAAATTTAAGCCCTGATAGTTGAATTTTGGCAACAGCAACTGAAAAACCAGAGTCTTGTCACTGAAAGCATCTGACAACCATAACCATTGAAAGTGCAACATAAAATAAACACAGGGAAATCATTTAGTGTGCAGGGGAGGCTATACAGATGAATGAATGGGGAAGGATATCTTCAGGCATGTGGTTTTCTCCTTGATTTTGGACTGTGTACAGTCTCCCACTGGCCATTGGGGCTGGGGACCACTGGGACAGCCCAGCTGCAACCAAGCCACGCTCTTGTTATTCAGGGAAGCGTTAGCAGAGCTCACAATGACGCACAGCCCCGACCTTGGCTTGGCCAGCATCCCGTGTGCTCCATCTCTGCTGGGGTAGCAGCCGCTCGCTTCTCCTCATCTTCCTTAAAGACGTAATTTCCCACAAAAGCAGCCAAGCTGCAGATGTGGAGTTGTCCATGTGCAGGGGCTGCAGCAAGCGCAGGCTGGGCACTGGCAGAGGCTGACCGCAGCCAGGGGAGACCCTTCTGGGGTGTGGTTTGACACCGACCTGCCTTATTTAAACACACCTAGGAGAGATGCTCAGACTTCCCAGGACCCTCTGGACCAGCACCAAGGCATCAAGGGAGACTGGCTGGACCTAATTTAAGTTTGTTCTCTTTTTCCTGCTACCCCAACTTCACTCGTGACTTCCTTTGCTCATCTTTGTGTTTTCCTTTTCTCTCCTTTCCTCATTGGTAACAGTGTGGCCCCTTCCCAGGGCATGTCTGCCTGGCTGGGAAGACTTGAATTTCCATTACTAATGTCCCTCATGTGTTTGTCAGGTCCAGTACACAATTCTCACTTTGTATTCCCAAAGTGTTAAATTGCATTTATTATACCAGACACTAAGAGAAAATTGCCTAAGCAGTTGATGGATAATTGTGTTTCTTATATTTTCGCATTTTTCCTCCTGTAGAAAAGATTTGTTTGGTGAAAGAACCTCTGCATTTTTATCCAGTTTTTCTCCCACTGTGATGGATCTGTGCTCTCATTACTCATTCAGTTTTTATCTTTTATGGCAATGAATTTAGGGGGTTTTTGGCCATGAACTCATTTGTTCTGTCTTTGCCCTGATTAGCTCACATTTTCTTTTCCTTCTCTTCCTGAAAGAACATCTTTTCCTACAAAAAAAGTCATGCGTTTATCTTTACGGCATTTGTTTGTAAACCACCAGCAGGCCTTTGTACTTAATCCAAAGGAAAAATCCCCAGGATCTCCAGGAGATGTTTGCAATCTGAGCACAAAATGGGATCCGGTATGTGGCGGGTGTTAGGACCCTTCCGTGGGTCAGACCAAAGCTTAGCCCTGCCTTGTGTTTGGGACTACGGAGCAGATGCTGAGAGAAAAAGCCTAAGGACAAAGCAAAGGGTCCTGATATCATCCTCAGCATTGTTTTGATCCACAGCAATCGATGGCTTGGGGACTTCCCACACCAGAGGTTGCCTGTTGGTATTTAATGTCCATGTCTCTAATCCCAGTTAAACACTGTGTTTAGTAACATTTGTCTGTGTGGTGGCTCACAAAGCCTTCTGTAAGTGACTCTTTTATTTTTGTTAGCAAAATACTTTTGGGTTCCATAAAACGTTTCCCTTAAAAAAACAAACAGAACAAATCTTGGTAATCTATCAAATTTAGGGCTGTAAAAATCACAGCCATTCCCAAGCCAACCCCATTGTCTTGGGCTCAGCTCAGACTCTTTGACAGTTTTCCTGCAGGAGTTTCCCTGCAGGGATCTCTGGGGGAACCATGCATGCCCCAAAACTGTGACTTCTCCATGCAGGAGTGATTCCACATGTGCAAAACCTCCACGGGGTGGAGTAACTTCCACAGCTCTTTGCTGGAATTTTTCCAAGAAAACTGATTTTTCCAGGTGCTCTCTGTGTTGCCCTGAGTTGAAGGCGCTGCTGTTTCTTTGCAATTCTGTGGGTGTTCCTTGAGTGACCGTGCTGCTCATGACCCTGCCCAGGGACTACCCTGCTCAAGGGTTTGTCCGTGTCACTGCACAGACCATTGCTGCATCCTGGTGCTCCCAACTTCTTGTGCTGGAGAGAGGGGGACACTGTCTGCCCCTCTGCCCCTCCTCATGTCTCCAGGGACATTCTTAGAGGGAGACAAACCCCTTTTCTGGTGCATGCACACCCCAGGTTGCTCTTTAGAGCATTATTTTCTGGACTGGGATTAATTTCTCCTTGATGCATCAGGTGGTATTCCTCTCCCAAGTAAAATCATAGAATCATTTAGGTTGGAAAAGACCTCTAAGATCGAGTCCAGCCATTAGTCTGACACTTCCTTCTGGTTTTGTCTCTTCCCCCCGCATCTTTTTTTTTCCCTTCAAGCACTTTAGTTTCCAGGGTGAATTTTTGGAGTGGCTTCTCTGCTGTTTTCATTTCTTGACTGATAATACTGGATAAACCTGACCTTTACCACAGCCAAAATCTCTGTAGACTTTCTTCTACCTTCTCCTGTGGTTCTGCACACTTGGCACAACTTTTCTCATGGCTGTTGGTCTCCAAATGAGTGACTCCTTGGGATTGTCCCATAGCTGGAAATCCAGACCCAGCCTCAAAGGCTGTCCATGAACATCTGGGAATCAGGCAAGGAGCAGGATGCAGTCCTGATGGGATTTGAAAGTGCTCCAATGTCCTCTGCATCTGTCTGTCCATCCCCAGCTCAAATGCAGTGTGGAGCCAAAAAACTCTGCTCTGAGCCCTTGGGCAAGAGCCTCTTTTAGGAATTTGCCTGGGTGCCTTGGCAGTGGTGGTTGTTTTCCAACCCGAAGCAAGCCATCAGTGCAACAGATGATGTTTACTTCATGTGACATAATACTCAAGTCAAATATTATTTAGTAGCGCTTGCTTTCATGTCCTGACAACTCTGAAAGTGCCTCTGTATGACAAAAAGCTGTCGAGCAACTTTCTGCAGCTTTGTCTTGTTTTGTGTGTGGAGACAATATTTGTCTTTTCTTTGGCCAAGTCAGACTCATCCCAGCAGAGCTACATCAGGTCAGACTGAAGCCATTTGCTTTCAGTTTTACTGGCACAAGTTTATCATGTCCCTCAAAAGAGACTGGAAAGGGCTCTGGTGGGTTTTGAGCTGGATTTAAGGTCTGCTAGAACACTTGGTGAAGTGGGAGGGGTGGCAGGAAAAAAACTGGGGGATTATGACCCAAAAAACGTGTCAGTGCTTCCCAGCTGTGTTCAGATGTTTGGGCTGAGGTTCCTGCTCCTACTGACATCCTTCACCAGGCACCATTTCCCTTGTGCCAGGTCCGGATTGCATAAATATCTGGTGTGGATGAGCACTGAGAGACACCATCACTTTCTTGCAGCAGTGGCTAGTTTATTAACCTCTGGTAAACTAAATTTTCACAATGAAACAACACATTTTAAGGATGTGACCCGGCATCTTGCAATATCACAAGTTGACAGAATTTATAGAGCCTTTCCTGCTAAAGGTTTGTGGATCCAACAAACCAAACACCCTGGCAGTGTGGTAGCTGTGATGCAATGGATGTACTATTTAATTTTTATGGTGTGCTTAAACATATTTTATTGTCATGTTCACTGCAGCAAGTAAACACTATCTGTCTTAATGAAGATGTTTCTCTGGAGATGGTATTTCAGGTGGCTGGGGCTTCCAGAGCGAAGTGTGTCTGTTCTTCACCCACAACAGACTTTCTCAGTCAACAAGGTTCCCATGAACAAGGAGTAAATATACAAAGATTTTGTTAAAATTTTTTTTGATAAGGGAAAATATTACTCCTAGTATTCCTTCTAGCAGCACCCAGAGGACCCGGCTGACCTCAGGCTCTCTGCTCTGTGCCAAATGCTCTCCAAATCTCTGTGAGAAAGGCAGTCCCCCACTTGCTGTGTGGTCTTTAACAGAGGAGTCAGTGGATCTGAAAATATTTGGAGAGGTTGGTGTTTGCCCTGTATTTTGAGGCTGAAGGGGTAAAGCACATCAAGGATAACTGGAGGGTACTGGGATTGAGGGCTGTGTTTAGGATGTTTACAGGCTGTGCTAAGTGTTGGAAAGTAAAGTTGTATTAGTCCTGATTTAGCAGTGAAGGGTTGATAACTCCTTTGTGAAGAGCAAAGCTTTTCCCCTTCCCCACAGCTGGCTGTGATACTGCTGGGCAAAGTCCAAAATGCTGTTGATGGCTGAATGCCACGAAAATGTCATGAATATTCATTGGGATTTTTACATGAATTTGCCTGTGATCACACCCTTTGTATCCACTTTTCACTGATACCCAATCCATCAGGTTTTACTGGCAGCAGCATGCAGGCACAGAAACCAGGATGTCTTTGCCATAAGTATTTGTAGAAATTGGGCTTTACTTTCCCATGCAGGGAAAAAGAGAAAAAAATAATCAGGAAATATTCAGGACATTGCTGAATAACAACTGACAGGAAAATTGGACTCTTGGAGTTGAAGTTGACTTTGTGATGGCTTCTGGAGTGCCAAGTACAAAGAGGGCAATAGCCACCAAGTAATAGTTCAGTCTTTGCCAAGCAGCATCCCTGTGCTTGTTAGGATGGGGTGTCTCTGTGTTTTAATTACCCACATAAAGCTTTCCCCTGGACACCTTAAGCACAACCCTCTGCGCAATGTCTCAGAATCCAAAACATCCAGGAGCGCTGCATATGTGCAAGCAGTAAATCAGTTTTAAAGTTGCAAAGAAATATCTGCGTGCTCTGGAGTCTCATCAAGTGCTCTCTGTTTTCCTCGGTGGTGACTGTGTGTGGCAGTTCAGGAAAAGAAACTCCAGGCCACTAAAGTAGCCTTTGCTAAGAATATTGGACTGATAGAACCTATTTTATTATAATAAAGTCACTCTTATGGCCGATACAGATCTGAAGTCACTAATGCTGGTGTGTTTGGAAGAAAGATGTTTGGTCTGCTTTATGAGTTTTATTGTTTTAAGATGATTGATGTTGCAAAAGGCTTTATCAGGCTGTCAGCAATAAATGGGGAAAGGACACAGCACATCCAGAATCATGGAGCCGGTAGCTCAGTCTAGGTCTCCTGACTTGCAGCTGGGTTCCTCCTCTGCTTGGCCACCCCAGTCTTCTCCAAAATCCTGGACTGTTGTCAAAGCTCCACTGTGTCCCGGCTCAGCAGTGAGCCAGAAGCCCGCGGGAAGGAGAGTGATGTCTATGAGCAGCTCTGGTGGACTCTGCTTCGAGAGCTTCGAACCTTGGGGGATTTTCAAACAGAGTATTTTCAAACCCAGACAGTGTCCCAGGCTCCACTCAGGGCTTCTGCAGACATGTTGTAGCCGATTTGACTTCACATTCGGATTGGAGACAGGCAGCACAGTTTAATCCAGAAGAGGTGGAGACAGAAGTTCTTTAAAAAGGACAGTTTATAGAGCTCCCTACTGCCTTAACGACACGAGGGGCATTTTAAGGAGACCGAAGTTTGGGTATCTCTCCCTGCTCCTCCCTCCCATACTCCACAGCAGGGTGCAGATGTGTCCCCTCGGCTGTGCACGCAGCAGGGCCAGTGCCTGGTGTGCCCATTCCCTGGAGCCTGGTCTGCAGGGCCAGCCTTGGCACACAGGCCCCAGTGACCAGCCAGCAATGAGGGCCATCTCTTGCTTTACTTCTCCCTGCCTGCTTTTATAGGGCAGCATTTTTCTGCCACTTTGGCTGCGAGACAAGCTTTGTCTGAACAGGCAGGAGGCAGCCTTTGTTGGAAGCTCCCTGTCTCCTTTCTTGTTTCCCCTGGTGCTTTGGCTCTTTCTCCCCTCTCTGTTTATTCCCTCAGGAGCCCAGACACCAGCAGAGCTGTTGAGACTCCAGCAAGGGTGCAGCAGTCACAAACATGCCATTACATTTCTCTCTGCAGAGAGAGAAACAGAGCAGAGGCTGCGTGCAGGGAGCTGCCCTGGGGATGGGGATATCCGTGCAGATGCAGAGGCAGACAGACCTATGCTGGCACCATTTGACCCACAGCTCAAGTCATTTCGATGCCACCAACAGTGGAGAGCACTGTCAGCCTCTCACAATGCCAGCCAGGACAGGTCAGGCTGGTGGGATGAAACTCAAGAACAAACTGAAGTCCTCTTCTCCATTGGAAAACTGCAGGGCTACTGTGGGAGCAAATCTGCTCTGCAAGGGAGCATTTGTAAAGTGCCTGTAACTCCCTTGTTGTCTCTTTCTGCTTTTCCTGTCAGGAATTCAGGTTTTAGATGCTGAAAGGAGAACATGGGGTCTGGATACTCACATATTTGGCTAATTCAAGCAGGGCTTTGAATCCTCTCCCAGAATAACTGGAAACTGGAAGTGCAGTGTTTTGCTGCCTCTTTCCTGTCATAGCAGGACATGAGGATGTTTGTTTCTTCATTACTCACCTGCAGCTCTTGAGGCAGTTCTTTGGCTGACACAAGGTGCTCCAGGAGCAAGAGCTCTTTGTTGGCTTATGCCAGTCCAGGACCTGCCTGTCCCACCTTCTTCTGGAGCTTTTGACATATTTATTTTTCTCTTTAACTGGAAGAGGGATGCTCATGGGCTGGGCCCTGCCTTTGGAAACCTTCCTCTCTTACAAGCCTGGGATAAACAATTACAGCTAAAACCGTTCAGTTTTCCAAAAGGAGCTTTTTTGGCTTTGAAAGAGATTTTATGAGCTTTTTTTTTTGTGATGGTAGGAGACAGGATTCAGAGGTCTTTTCCAGTTCTTCATCCTTAAATCCAAAGATTGTAACTTAAGCATTAGTTTTACTCAGGGAGCCTGGTGTTCTGTGTTAAAAAGAAGCACAGTCGATACCGACCAGAGGCTTCTCACTTGGCATCACCTGAGGGGGGAATGGGACTGATGTGACTGTCAGATATACCCCCTCCAAGGGCTCCTGTCAGTGGCACCGACATGATGAGGCCAGCAGCCTTCACAGAGCTCTTGGTGGGGCTCTTGGTGGCACCCCAGCAGGACAGATCTGAACCTATAGCTTCCCTCCCAGGCATGCAGGAGCCCACATCCAGCCCTGATGGCTCTGGCATCCATCAGTGCCTCACAGGGATGACTTTCAACCTCGGCTTTATCTGCTTGCCTGGCTCAGGGACCTCTGTGCTCCTCCATGGAGAATATTTGTTAAGGGGCTTTATTTGTTGAGTCGATGTCCCACCCCACATCTGGCAGGATGAGTGGTGGCAGGGAGGGCCAGCTCCCCTTCCCTGTGCCCTTCCTGAGCGAGGCCGAAAACGCACAGAGCCGCTTCCAGCACGGCCCAGCTCCTCGAGGCATGGCCAGCGGGGAGTTTGTCCTCTCCACAAACCACCTCCGAGCATTTCCTACGCTGGGTCTGGCCTGCAGGCTCGGTGCTTTGAAGAGCAGGACCACACAGACAGTCTGGCCATCCGAGGTACTCTGCTAATTATCTGTGTCTGCCCGGCTGTCTGGCTACTGCTTGGCAGGAGCCACCCCTGCACACGGAGCAAGGTGGGCTCAAACACACAGCCCAGGCATCTGCAGGACATGGCAAGGGCAAGCGACTTGTGCTGTAAAGTCCCCTATAAATAGCTGAGGAATTACCTTCCTCTCAGGAAGATGTGCTTAGCTAAACAGAGAGCAGCACCGAGGGGTTGCTTTGTTTGTTGACACAGTTGGTCTCCATGCAGTCCGCAGGCTCTGCCAGGCTGGAAACCTCAGCAATATTTTGGTGACATGGAGTTACTAAGCTACTGTCAAACCTCCCTGGGAGAGCAAGCAGAACACCTCCCTGAGCACAGCACGCTTGCTTAACTTGCCTCTTGTCATTTTGAGCCTGTTTTTCTTTTATGGTGACCTTGTGCAACGGCTTTATCTGGTCCTTCTTAGCTTCAGAGACTGTTGGAATCAGGGTGCTCTTCCCTTCCTCCTGGAGATGCCGAGCTGACAATGTTCCTCCCTACAATGCCCATAGTGGTGGGATTGGGAGGTGGAGAAGCCTTTTCTTTAGGAAATCCAGTCCAGCTCCCAACCTGGCTGTGGTCATCCCACTGGGGGGGCTTTGCACAAGGCAGGAGAGCTGGGCTTGGCTGAGTGATGCTTTGTTTGTTCTCCTCTCCATGCTTTGACTTGGTGACTTGGCAATGCCTGCAAAAATGCCTTGGGGTTAGAAAAGTCTGAAAATGTGTTTGTTTCAAATATTTGGCTGGGCTTTTTCTAGGCAAGGTTCCCAGCACAGGTGTGAACTTTTTTGGGTGCCGGTTGTAATGCAAACAGTGAAGGAAGTGCTCTCAGATGCTCCCTGGATTACATAACGTTCCGGCTCACTTTGGGTTTTTTTTTTGACTTGGGGCCTTTGGCAATGTTTGTTTTATTCCTTATTTATACATTTATTACTTAAAAACCACTCTTCCTTCCCACCCTGCCCCAGTCCCAAGCCACGTTTGGATGCAGATGGGGAGGCAGGAGAAGCCATGGTCCCTTGGTGGCTTCGTGCCCATGAGGGGACATGGCATGGAGTGTCCCTTCCCTGGGGCTCTCCCCAGAGCTCTTTGGCTGGGTCTGGCCCTTGCAGAACTACCCATTCAAAAGGGAAACATTTCTTTTTCAGCTCTGCAAAAAAAGTGATAATTCGCTGAACTCCCATGCTGGCATTTTGCCTGAATCAGCGGTGGGTGTGTGGGGCAGATTTCTCCTTTAAAAACAGGGCAAAAGTGTACCTTGTTTGCTTTGCCTTTTTTTCCTTCCCCCACCCCAGTTTGATAGAACAATTGAAGAACTTGTTTAAATATGACTTTAAAAGTCAGACAAGCTTTTTCTTGACATGGAAGAGGTTCGTGATGCTCCTGTCAAAACATGGCTCAAGTGAAGGGACGTGGCACTCTGAGTTAACTTCCTGTTTCTTTAGAAAATAGTAATGTAAAAAAACCCCAATAGAGTTTTGGCAGCAAATGGAGCACAGGGACACAAAGAAGCAGAAAATGAGAAGGTTTGTAGTACTTAAACGATCAAGTCTGCTGGTATTGCTGCAGATGAAGAAACCAAAGAGGGTGGAGGATTTCAGGGGAGTTTGTGATGCATTTGGAAAGTGCCTAGGTGGAATACAGACTGGTGATATAAGAATATTCAGGGGGCTCAGGGGAGCAGGAGCTCTTGCTTCATGCATCTCATTAATGTGAATATTTCCATATTTAAATAAATACTCTGGTGAGAGCAGCAGGGAGTCCCAGGTTTTTCCCAACCATAATTAGTGCTGCCATCTCCATTTGCTCTGTTGCTCCCTCAGTTCACAGTGGTAGAAGCACCTGAGCAGACACCATGGCCCAGGGAAACTGGGAACCTTCTTCCCCCTGCAGCTCCACTTATCCAGGCACCACTTCAGCCAAGCCAAGGTCCCATGAGCAGCTTCACTGCCCGGAGGAAGATTTTACTGGTTCAGTAGAAGTGATCCCCAACCTTAGGGCAGGAATTAAGTCTGGGCACTCTCCTGCTGGGGGGCTTGGTTGCATGACGTTGTCATTTTTGCCACAGAAATTAGTGAGGCTAAAGAAAACCAGCAAACCCAATCAAGCTACCTAAACAACTTTAAATGTGAGAGGATAAAATTGAAAAGCCCTATATTATCTTAAAATGTCAATATGTATTTTTCCTTATCTTTGCATCGATGAGGTTTAGGACAAGAGCCTGCAGGCAGAATTGTCCCTTTAAAAGAGTTGTATGAAAAAGGTAATTTTCCTGGCAAAATTTTCATCCTCATTTTGCCCTGATTCATTTAGTTCAATCTGAAAGACTGGAAGAAACCCTAAACCCTCAAAACATCCCCATGTCCTCTGAGCCCTATATCTCTAGCTGTTGGCTTGTCTGCCTCTCTTGCTTTTCAAAAGAGCCCAGCTTTTTAATGGCACTGCCCAAAGATACCATAGATATTTTGATTTGACAAGAAAAACGTCTCAAATTTTAATAAAATAAGTGAGAGTGGGCACTTGGGCAACCCTTGGTGTATCATGGGCTCTGGTGTAAAGGGAAAAGTGAGTTAAATTAGCAACAGCACCAGACCTTGCCCTGCAGACCAAAACTCCTCCTGACTGCTCCAGGACTCACAGGCTAGAGAGGGTATAGAAGGTGGGGTGGGAGGGTGGGGAGAGGGAGCTGCTGATCCGCTGGAATGGAGATTTCCTGGAAAATCTCTACTGCAATGGACTCGCCAGCACAATGCAAGGCAGGGACTGCGGTGGGAACAACGCCCTGCCCTGGAGCAGGCGGGGGGAGAAATGCAATATAGCCCTGCTGTGGCAGCTCCCTCCAGCCTCACCCTGGTCTGCTGAGAAGACCCCGGGCATGGCCCAGGGTCAGGTTCAGCATGCTCCAGGCTCCTTTCAGTCCTCAAAGCTGGACCATGCTTTACTCTCTGCAGCGGTGTGAGGGGTCTGTCTGTGCTTTCCAGAGTCTTGTTTCGATCCACCTTAAAGTTGCTGGGAATATCAGCCCATGTTACAGCTTTCAGGAACTGGGGCAGCACCAGAAAAAGTGGCTTGGGTGGGGAAGGCCAGGCTCCAGCTTTCACCCCCTCAGCTCACTGCCTTCTGCTGCTCTTTGGGGATGAACCATAGGACTCTTTTCCTTCTCAACGTGTTTTGAGCTCTTAATAAAGGCTCCTTTGAAAAAGAACCATTTATGGCTCTTAGCATCATTTCCTTGCTCAAGCGTGACCCAGAAGTTGTAAGTACTTGCATTCTCTATCTGTACTTCATTTCAACTTCAATAATAATTCCTGCTTTTAATTTGATGCTGATTGATCGTGAAACTATGTGGAAGCCATACGGCACCATGTGCATAGTTGTACACCATTCCCATTTTCCAGCAGTCATGTCAAATGATTTATGTAGCTTCAGACATGCTTAAGGGACAAAGAGTGGCATTTGTTTTGATTATCTTATTAATGCTTTATTCAATCAAGAGAAATCACAGTGAATGGGGAACAGACCAAATGTGTACAGACACGACTGCTCAAACTCACGAGGGCCAGTAAGCAGGAAGGAAGGAGGGGCACTTGATAGGGCTTTACACATCTATTTTCCAAAAAATAGATATTATCTTTGCCAACAAGGCCTGAGAAATTCTTACTGAAGGCAAAAGACAATTTGCTTTGGCTTGCCTGTCTCTGCATGTTGTGGGCACAGCTGGTGGGAGCAATGGTTTGGGCAGGTTGGTGCCCCATGGGCTGGGGCACATGTGGGGATGAGGTGGGTGAGGAGGACCCCCCAGCTGCTGCCTCATCAGCCTTCAGCCAGCTGAAACTCAGAGCCTTCCTGAGGCAGAGCCTGCGGCGTTGCGGCAGAGCGAGGTGCCAGCTGCACCGGGGCTCTGTCCGTGCCGCATCCCCCAAGTGCAGGGCTGCCCTGGGAGCTGCTGCCTGGTCCAGGCTGTGATTCCTGCTCGGCACAGAGCAGTGCTGCCAGCTGCCCGTGGCCTGGGCTGCAATTGCAATGCCCACTTTTGCTATGCTGTATCCAAACCGGGCTGGACTCTCACAAAGGGCAGGGTGTGTTTTGGCCAGCTGCGCTCAAAATCAGGAATTCCAAGTTTCCCCAAAATCTGACAAAGGAGGGAGTCATCTCCAGCTGAACAGATGGAAATGACTACTCCCATAGCTATGGGCTGGGGGTGCAACCCAGCACCTCTGAAACAAAACTTGTCTTTTTTTCTCTCTGCGTGCCTCTGAATGCAGAAGCCACAGGTGCTTAACATGCATGGCCCAGATTATTCCTGTTCAAAGCATAAAATAAAATGGCAAAGAGGCAGCAAATCATGACAAATACCACTATCCATTGTAATCTCATTCCTGGCAGTGTCTGGAGCATTTTATCATAACCAGGCATATCAGGAGAGCAATTCATATTTAAAAGATTAATTTCTTACAGGTAAAATGTGCATTCAAAACAAAAATCAGGATAAGGGGAGAAATCTGTGCTGGAAGCCTCATTCAGACTGGGGTCAAGGTACATAAATATGGTTTCAGTATGAAGTTTGCAAGGATGTTTTGGGGATATAGTGCTCAGTTCCTGTTTATTTCTAAAGCTGTTGATCACTCACATCCTGCATGCGGCATTTTCCTTTTTGGATAAATGCTGCTTGATTTAGCTAAATAAACAAAGATAATTTCCTTTGTGAGGCAGATCTAGTAGGTAAAAACAATAATATATTCCTTTCTAATAACTGGAACACCAGTGGTTTATTCAGTTTAAAATCCACTAAACTTTAAATAACCGCCCCCTATCAGTTTCATAATTTTTTCCAATAAAACCCCATACCTCTTTGCCAAGGATAATGATTAATCCAATAGTGAATTGGCAGTTGCTGGCATAAAGAGGGACAAGACAATTACATGAGACTGTCACTAGTAAAAGTGCTCCAATCTTCTATAGATATTAGAAGTATCTCCTGCCACACTGGGAAATTAATAGTGACTGACAGTTTTGCCTTAAGGAATTATTTTCTCAATGACACTGAATTTCTACCCAATATCAAACATAAAATGGTGCATATATATATTTACACATTTCTCACGTGTATACATGCACATAAATATATTACATTTCTCATCATTACATGCACTGTTTTCTTCTAACACCTCAGAGTTAAAAGACAGAAAGTGAAAACAAAATGCCAGCTTTGCCAGGAAAACCTTTTCAGTTACACATTGCCCAGGGCAACTTCCAGCTGTGCAGCACCGGGAAAGACTTGACCTGCAGGAGAAATCTATTACAGCCTTTCTAAGAGGCTTTACAAATCAAGAAAACTCCAGGAACAGTAGGGCATTCTGAGTGGGATGAGCAGGATGCCCAGCCAGGGTGACGACACCTGAGAGCACCGAATCGAGTGTATGGATGCAAGGGGGGTTTATCTGCAACAAGCAACTGCACTTGTCTTAAAGCACATGTTCATGCTGCTGTCAACAGCCTGTTCCCCCTGGTCATCTGTCACCAAGCCCAGGTTTTGCTGAAGGCAGCATTTGCCTGTCACTCTGTGCTTCATGCACAGGTGATTATTTACAATTCCAGGAGTCATTTCTCTCCCTCGCAGCAGTGTGGGCAGGAGACTCTCCCTCCCTGCCCCCTGCTATTTTCCTTCAAGACAAAGCAAAAGCCCAAGCAGGGAATTCAGAGAATGTTATTTCTTCCAACTAAGGAAATCTCAGGGGCTTCTTCTAAACCGCTGGTGAGTGCCCTGGGCCTGGCTGCAATGTGCAGCATTTCACACCAGCTCAGCCCCATCACTGGAAAATGTGCCCCAACGTCTCGGGCAGCAGCTGGGGAGCAGCTGGGATAGGCCATGCTGGGGTGAGACTCAGAGCCAGAGCAAAGAGCAAATGAGGGTTTCTTTATAAGTGGGGGATTTTTTCTGGATGCATATCGAAGGTGAACTTCCTGGCTGCGTGTTCCTTTTCCTGCAAGGAAACAACTCATGGGCAGAGTTGTTGCTCCTACACCCTGCACCCCTGAACAAAGAGGGTTTGGGCAGAAATCTAGCCCACAGTCAGTGTTGCAATGAGACAAGGCATCACTTTGCCAGGTGTGATGGCTTGGCATGTGATGGAAGAAGCTCTTGGCATCCTGCTGGGCTGATGCTTTCCCGGTCCCCCTGTCACTCAAAGTGGTCACTGGGCACAAGCCATTTTTTGCTTGCATTTCCCACTGACATTTCCCTGAATTTCCCACTGCTACAAGCTGGATGTTAGTTTGGTTTTCACATACCGTGTTTAGGAATGGGTGTGTGATGTCTCCTGACTGTCACCACATCCCTGAGCTCTCCCTGTGTGGCCCCAATGCTCCTCCTGCAGCTTCATTCCTGGGGCAGCCTGAGCCACCCTGGGAGAGACACACAGAGTCTCAGCTAAAATGGTCCAGAGCTGGTTCAGAATGTCTGACCTGTCTAATTTATTTATGGAAAAATAAATTTTTCCTCTTTCTGCAAGAAAATTCAGTGTTTCTACATGAAATTTAGATTGACTTTATGAGTACCAAAGCTGAAATCCTCCAATATAAAGACAGTGAATTCTTAGTGTAAGTCTGCAGCAATTTATTTGACTTAAGCCACAGGAAAACCAGCAGAATTTAGCTTCTATATAGATTTTTTTTTTCATATCAGAGAAGTACAGAAATAGATTTTAATTATTTTTAAAAGAGAAATGGTTAATATCAGAATTGATTGAAGTATTTGCTTTCTGGTAGGAGCAAGGAGTCTTTTGAGGTCTCTTAGGCAAGCTTCAAAAACACCTAAAAGTTGCATGATCGAATTGTTTTCAATTATTCATTTGTTTTCAATATCTGAAGGTCATACAACAGGCTGGGTTGGGGAATGCAGCTGTCATTAAAAATTTACTTACTTTTTGTACTCCAATTAAACTTACAGATAATAGCAGATAAAAACAACCATGTGATTGCTTTCCTGATGAGGGCACTGATTTATTGATACTGGGCTTTACTTCAGTGTACTTACACCAGGGATGAGTTTGTCTGCAAAGGCTTGCTTCCATTTTAGGAAGAAAAAAATTGACAGCTGTAAAAACAGCAGGATGTGATACTGTCCTTGGTGAGGATTTTCTAGGCACACACCATGACATGCCCCATTCTCTCTGAAGATGTGGCCAGCCAATGCTGCTATGTTAAATTAGGGATGCAGCCCCTTCCATTCCTTCTGCAGTCAGTGGAAAAGGCAGCAGAGCTGGGTCTCTGATGGGAAAGGAGGAGCTGCCTTCAGAGTCCAAACACTGAACTTGTGAATTTTCCCACATTAAAAACCAGATCTTTCCCAAGAAGTCACCCACCATTCAGTTTTCTAGTCCTAGAGGTTGGTGTTTTAACAGTTCACTGGGCCATCAGTAGGACAAAGTTATAGAAATGGTGCTTTTGGAAATCCAGACATGGAATTTTGGCATTTGGACAAAGCCTCTTTTTACAGAAAGAAGAGTAGATGCTGCAGTGAATTGATGAATCCTGCACATATCCAACATATTGACTTACAGGCCAGTAGTACCCAGGAGAACTGCAGAAGTAATTGGGATATGCAGCAATAATGCAACCTTTTGCTGTACATGATCTAAACAAGAAATGAGACCCAGCCTTGTACCCTGGCTTCTCCTGCCTGAGCCAGGGCTGAATTCACAGAGGATGTGCTCAGCTACAGCCACCTCAGATATTCTTCGACAGAAAATTGGACTGCTACACCAAAGCAAACTCTCTAGGAATGACTCATCCCTTATCACTGATGGTTAAACCTGAATTATACTCAATATATGTGCAAAGGTCTGTGGACAAATAGAAGGAAACCCAAATGCAAAAAAAACCCCAAACAATAAAGATTGCATTTGGAAGTTACTGTAAAAGAAGATGTCACAGTTTACGAAGAAAGATCAAGAGGAGAGAGCTGTGCGTAGAAACAAAACAAGGAATTCATTCTTATGCTGATGTCTCAAGGGTCAGGATTTCCCAGAAAAACCCAGCAATTTTAAGTGGAAATGGATCAGACCAAAGACAGCTTCACTCTTATGCCTAAGGCTCTCTTCTTCTATGTGGTTCTCCATCTCTTCTTGTGGTATTATTTGTTTTGTCTCTCTCAAAAGGATAGCTTATCAGTAATATTAGGGAGCGATCTTAAGCACTGGATCAAAGGGATCATTTTACTGTGAGATTTCTTGTCAGTGAGCTTCGACTTCTGCACAGCAGTTACCCCTCACCCACAGCCTCTGCTCTGAGAGGGAACTCAGCACCCATGGGGGGTAAAGAAATCAAAAACAATAGATAATTTGGTAAGTATTCACTATAAAGTGGGTGTCTAATTTGGTTAAGAATGCAAGAACTGATGCAAAATCTGCTTAGGACTGGTCACGGGACAGGCAAATTATGGCAGGAATTACACAGATAACAAGGTCCCATTAATTCAGGAGGTCAGATCATTCTCACTGGCCTACACTTTCATCCCCTTTTTAAACTGCTACTCCAATGTGCTCTCTAGAAGCCTTGAATTTCATGAGACATCAAAGATGTTATCACCATGGTGCTCCCAGAAAGACTGATGGTACAGGCTTGCTGTCATCACACTGTCATCCTCACAAAGTGGCTGGATTGCAATAAATTACAGCTCTGTTCTGACCGAGGAAAGGTTTGGATGTGCTCTTCTGAGGACAAACTCCTGCTGTAAGCCTGTAAAATGACTAAGATAGATGAGGAGGGCTTAGATTTGAACTCATCTTTAGGTCCTCCTTATGCCTGTAAGCCTGACTGATACAACTATGTGCAATGAGTGGGAACACTGGGTCTAAATTATGAAAACAGCTGCAGCAGAAGGTGGCTCTTAAATCTTCCCTGGATGTCTGTGTGCGCATGTAGCAGCCAGTTCCATCTTCCTGCTCAGCATCCACGGGGTGTCCTTCCAGGCAAAGCTTAGGGAACTGTCTTCCTCAGATTTGAGTGGAATTTGATGAGTAATTTCAGCTGAGCTCTGATATAAGGTGAATTTTGTAAGGATTTAAAGTGCCTGCTAGTAAGTTTTTAACGAAGAAACAGTTTGTTATTTGCTATTTTTCATCAGTGTATGAAGCACTGAGTGGAGAAATCAGCCATTTTGACTTTTTGATATATTTAATATATGGCAGTGCCCAAGCTAAATATACTCATCTTGAGTTGTCATTTAAAGAATACCAGAGCAAGTGCTGTTGTAGCCACGAGGAAAACCTTCAGCTGGTAGGAATAAGGGTTAAAGAAACATGAGCACTGAACAAAGGAAAGCTCCAGACCACAGCTGTGATGAATTCTGGGGGAACATGGGTTTGGGATCTCTCCTTACCCAGACAATTGAATGTCCTCATGGAGTTGAACAATGTCTGGGGAAGACTGTTGGGATTGCCGTTTCACTTTCATGGGATTATTTCTGTACCCAGCCTGTTTTCTGCATATCACTGCCTTGCAAGCTCACAGAATCCCTGCGCCCCACTGAACTCAGGGTCCTTCGTCAGAGAGCTGCAGCTGACACAAACCCAGTGCAGCATCCTGAAGCTCAGTGCAGGATTTGCCGGGGAAGCAGAGAAAGTGCTCAACTTGGTTTTTATACAGACATAAGCAAGAGAGGGTTAAGGATTCTCCCTGTGCAGTTAGAATTTTGCTATGGGCTTTCTGAAATAAAAATAACTTCTGGAATGTATTATTTCTCTTCTTTCTGCTGATAAGAATTGTAATACAGGGGATATTTTGTTATCCACAGAATGTTTAATTTCCCGTATAGACAGGATGTTACATTTTTGCATTTTTGCTTGGATATTCCCAGCAGCAGCCTGAGATCTAGATGCTTACTGGTGTAGGAAAAAAAGATGAGCAGTTTCGGCTTTCCTCCGCTGAATTTTAGTGAGGCGAAAAGTTAAAAAGAGCCTTTGAGGAAAGGACAATTGTAAAGAGGGCAGCTTAGAAGCATAAGTACTAGAAGCTAATTGAAAGGCACAATTACTTTTAAAATCCCCTTTATCTTACTGCAATGTCAACATTAGTGCAATTTTTTCCCTTTCTGGGAGGCAATGTCACACTAGGTTGATACTGGTGTGATTAGATAAATGTTACTCTTACATGTGCACCGCCTCAGAGGCTTGTATGTGTACATTTTTAATGACTGAGTTCTCCTTCCTACTAGAAAATATCCTTTTACACCTTAGCTAACGTAAAAGGACACAGCAAAAATATCCCATGCTGGGGAGTGCAGTTAAAAGTATTCAGAAAGCTGGAATTTATCAGAATGAGCAGATCTAAATGGGGAGTGTGGCTGGTGCAAGGGAAAACCTTTTCAATAGAAAAATGGGAAAACCTTTTTCCATAGCAAAATGGAAAAACATTCTGCTGGAAAAAATTCAGACTTGGTTTCAATTAGTGAACTGTAAAATTTCCCAGAATTTCTGGGTGGTATCAGATTTCAATTTTTTGGCCTCAATATTTCAAGTAGGTTTGTCTTGCTCATGGAAGAAATCTCCCTGAGTTCAGCAGCAGCAGGCCTTCTGCAGAGGGGATCCTTTCCTCGGGGTCATGTATGGGAGCACTACTCAAACAGAAAGGAATCAAATCCAAGCCACTTGTACACAGGTACAGGGTCGTACTAGGAGGTGAACATTATTAAACCAAGCAGCAAAATTTCTTCTTCCAGTCCTTCCCCACATATTCCCAGCCCGTACATTCAGAATAACTCTGTTCTCATGTGAAAGAGAACAGGAATCTGGGAAGCTGATACCGAGTTTCAAAGTATTTTTTTTTGCTGCTGTTGCGGTTGTTTAGTTGCTGTTTCAACAGGAAGGTGTTTAATCAACGCAAAAGGCACAGAAACGAGCTGGTGATTTCCAGAAGGAGAAAATGTCGGGCTGATTACAGTGTTTCTTTCTCAGGATGGAGTAGACAATACAAAGCGTGTGATAACATGCTCAAGATATGCCTCAGATCCCCAGCAGCAGCAGCCCTGTGAATGAATGGCACATTTCCTATCACGGCTTTCGCAGTCCGAGGCTGATAAGGAATGTCTGGTGCAGCAGAGCGTGTTTGTGCGAGATCCTTGGATACACCTTTGGAAAACCTCAATCTTCTCTCAGGCAACAAAAGCATGAGGAGCTCATAGAGGGAGAGAAGTTCCCTCTGAATTTTTAGCTTGTAAACTTGCTGGTCTATTTACTTTTATTTTTAATATTGGATAATTGTATTCTCCAGCTCAGATAATGGCAGGAGAATGGGAAGAAAGAGGATATTTCCCTTAAGTTTTGACCCAGAGAAGTGAAATGTTTGGTCTCCAAGTGGGTACAATGTCCTTTTTGTGCTTTAAAATTTGATTGACAGTGGCAAAAGGGACATATGCACATAGCACATGTAGCCCTTCACATCCTGCTCGATGTGTGAGCTGAAGTCGTTAATCTCACGCATTTCCTATGCTCAGCACTGTGTGCCAAGATGGTCAGAAATAGCCAGGGATTTGGGATGCCTCAGCTATTGGGTGTCCAGCTGAAGAAACTTCTAAAGGTCTTGGTTTTCAGAAAGCTTTGAATATCAGTCCTCTGAAATGGGGCTTGTAAAATGTCTGTTGGTAAATGACTGGACCCAGTCCTGGGAGGTCTTTGTGGAGCAGACACTTTCATAGTTGCAGGTTGGGTTTGGTGGAGCATCACTGGCATCCTCAGAGGCTCTTCCAGAGTCGTGCTCCATGAAGGCAGAGGGTTGGGCTCCAAATATTACCTGGTATACTGTGATGCTTTAGTTTTCCTTGGAATTGTACTTGGCTGGAATGGGAAAAGGGCATAATTTCCCCTTGAGATAAAATCTGTGATCGTTAAATGTAAAACACGGAATAAAAGAACCTTCCTGAGATATCCCAGCCTTATCTTCAGTGGATTGGCAACGGTCTGCCAAAGCTGTGATTGACCTTCATGCTCTGAGGTTTAATGACAGAGGAGTGATGTCTCTGCTGTGTATTACATTTGCAGACATCAAGTTTAATAGAAATGTCAAATTCATCTTTTTCTAACTGGTGTTCTCCAACATCATCTCCTATCCTATCCTATCCTATCCTATCCTATCCTATCCTATCCTATCCTATCCTATCCTATCCTATCCTAATCCTGTCCTCTCCACAGCCTCCCAGCAGCTTCTAGAAGTGTTGGTTGGACACGTTTCACAGATGAACTCAAAGGTTAAAAACACCAGAAAATAAACAATACGAGGAACAGAACCAGTGTGAACCAGCTTGTCTCAGTGGTACGAAGCTGAAGAATACCTGGGCAAACACAGCAGAAGTGGCTATTGACAAACCAGCCCCTCAAGAACAGTGACTGCTGAAATGCTGGGGCCTGCCAGAGTCCAGCAATGCCTGATATGATGAACCACATGTGTTTGAGAGTGAAGACATCGGGAGAGACATAAATTACGTCCCGGATGTTGCAGTGTCCCACAGCTCACACCTCTGTTATCTGCAGTGCTGTGTGTATAGCATACAGTTACACACACTTAATCTGGGGAATAAATATGTCAAGGGACAGCCAGTTTTCATCTCTCTGCTTCTAATGCTTCCTTCATTCTTTTAAAAGGAGAATAATGCAAAATAATAACAATAAAATCTGCTCTACAGGATGTTTGCAGCCAGTTTGGCAGGTTCAAAAGATTATCCTTCACACCTTTTGGCTTTAAATAAATCACCTTTTGTGTAGAGAAAAAAGGCAGCCTAGCTTAGCCTCTCTTTCTGCTTTGAGGAACCAACCCTCTGCAATACCTCCCAGCAATGTAAATGCCGTGGCCATCCTGCAAACACATTTCTCAGCTGGGCGGGGGGGTAACATGTTTCTTTCCATCTCACGGATGGAAATAAGGTCTGTTCATTCTGCATGATCTCAAGTAACCAAACTCTTAACACTCTGCAAACCTTTTGTGAAGGCAGAGCAAGGATGCTTGTTCATGGCAACAAGCACTGCTGGGTTTGCTTACAGAGTTGTGCAGTTTGCCTTCATGAGCTCATATAACATGGAGGCCTTGGATTTTTCCTTTCCATATTCTGTTTCCAGACTTTCCACTGTCCTCCTCCCCCCGAAAGATGCCTTGCAGGTAGGGTTACTCATGGAAGTTAGCGGTGCTCGATACCTCAGGCTGGGGATGCATAGTTGGCAGCAATTGCTGCTGTGAATATTGAACGTGCAACAGGAGCTGGGTCCTGAGCCTCATGGAGAGCCTGGAGTCCCCTCCACGCAGCAGAGATGCATTGGGGAAAAATCTGAAATGTTAGAAGTCCCTGCAGGTACTTAAAGGAAGTGTAGACACGTCTTAGGGATATCTTCAGTGGTGGGCTTAGCAGTGCCAGGTTAACAGTCGGACTCAATGATCTTAAGGGTCTTTTCCAACCCTACTGATAATGAAAGATGTAGAGGAATTACACGCATTTCTCAGGGAATAATACCTGTTGGTTTGATTGGGGTTTTTTTATCCTCTATCCCTGTCTTCCATGAGAAAAAGCAAGATGCTTCTGGACTCAAAACAGCAAATCTTTTGTGTTTCATGACGATGACAGTCACAGTTCTGAATAAGGGTCTTGGTAGGGAGAAGTAGGAAAATGAGAGAAGGCTCTGTCTTGGTCCAGCTGGGGTTTCTGAAAGATGATTTCGTGACCTCCCCCGTGCCAAAATCAGCCAAAAGAACAAGTCATGTTTACGCTTTATGCAGACCATATGCCACTGATTTTTTTCTCTGAAACAGCTAAAATCTTTCACTGGCAAGATGGAAGAGTGTGGATAATACATTTTACCAACACCAATGCTCCATGTCTAGAGCAAAGCATAAATGCCTTTGAAAGCAACTCCTCTAAAGATTTATTTTAACTTGCTCTTACTCCCTGCTTGATTTTTGGCTCAGGCCTGCACTGAATCGCAATCGATTCTGCTTTTAAACATAGTATCAGATATTTTAGTCCTCCACCAAAATGAAAAAAAATCTCCTCCTCTTAAAAAATTGGTTATTTATGCTCCTGCTCTTGTGCGAATTCATGTCTGCTTCCTTCCAATTCCTCACTTCTGGCCAGCTGCAATTCACTTTCTTTGCAGAGATGGGTGGAAGGGAGGCTCTTCAGCGAGACATTTTTAAACAGTTGTTTGCAAGCCCACTGTTAAATGCTCGTCTTCCTCCTGCTGTTGAGCGTGTCCTGTGGAGCTGTGTCCCCTTTCAGGGCTCAGCCATGGCTGCAAATCTCATCTTCTCGCCTGCCTGGGGGGTAAACCATTTGACCTGTGACCTTCAGCTGATCCGAAACCTCCATCAATCCTTCTGCAAAGTTTCACTGGAATCAGGGCTTCCAAATAACCCTTTGCATAGTTCCTAAAAGGAAAAGAAAAAAGACAATAACCCACTCAAAAAAACACCCCCAGCCCTGTGCTGTTTTCTGTTGTTTTAGCAGAAACCAAACATAAGTCATAAAAACACAGGCAAGAAAAATAGAGCACGCTGGCTGCCAGAAAAACAAATCGTAACAGAACATAGAGGGGCCTCTCACAGGGAGGAGGCAGGGAAGAAACACCTGTGATTTCCATTGAAAATCCCCTGATATCTGCATTCCCCCCCGTTCTGCTCCAATGAAAGTTCTCGTTGCTCTATCTCTGACCCCGGGGCAAGGTCCCGGCGCAGAGAGGTCCCTCCTTGCTGGGCTGCTCGGGCCAGTGAATCACAGCTGAGGAGCACAGAGAGTGCCTGCCAACTGTCCTCATGTCATTGCTATGGTTATCTCAAAGTGCTCTGCAGATGTTTGCCTGCTTGAAAAACAAAAGGAGAGAAAAAAGGAGCAGAGAGAGAGGAAGATAAAAGCAAAGCTTTAAATTTTCCCTCCCAACGGTTACACCACAACTGCTAAAAACCTTGGATGGAGGCAGAGCTGAAGTTGCTGATTTGGTTTTGGACTGTGACCTCAAGGTTCTGGTGGAAGATACCCAGATGGCCCCGCTGTGCCCACAGGGACATGCTGAGCACATCCAGTGACAAGTGAGCAGGGATGGTGCCCAGGACATGTGCACAGCTCTTACACAGACTTGCTTCTGCTTTGGCCCTTCCCGGAGCAGAGGGACATTCTCAGGAGCTGCGTTCAGCCCTGTGACATCCCCTCCATGCTAGCTTATGGATGTCTTTGCATAGAATTTTCCTAAAACTCCGTTATTATAGGGTCAACTTTGAAATCAGTTAGGCACAACTGAAACAGGCACTTCGGCTCATCTTGGGCACAAATCCTCTTGGAAGCTCTCAAAAATCAGGCTTTGGTGTTAGAAAGCGTGGCTGTATCAGAATGGCCCCTCACTGGATATAGAGCCAACACAGCTGCACTGCCTCCAGGACCTCTCCTAGGGCTGCTGTGCAGTGTAGACCTGGCCATGAGGTAATCACAGCCCTGAGCTTTAGGACACAAACATCCCGTTTTCAGCACTAAGTCACATAACCCCACCTGTGGATGGTGTTGCCTGCTAATGTCCCACTGTGTTCCTGACTATCTTCCCCAAATGCTCCTTAACCAACATGCACAGGGACAGTGGGACTTGGAGAAGAGATCTGAGACATTACAGAGACCTCAACGTGGTGTTTAAACATTTTTTGTGGTTCTCTAATAATTTTTTCAGACTTGGTGTTTCCAGGAGGCAGGAAGATAACTGATGGGAGACAGGTGCTGTGGGTGTAATTTGGATGAACAGGAGGACATCAAACAGGCTCTCAAGGAGCTCCTTTGCATTAGAACTGCTGCAGCACTTGCACTGGTATGTCCAAATGCCACACAGGGATGTTATAGGGGCGTCCAACTCTCCTGGAATCAACAGGAGAATTTTTCCATTAACTTACACAAGCCCTGGATCTTGTAGAAATGAGCATGCATGTCCTCAGCAGCAGCACCAGCCTGCTGGGCTTGGGTGTGTTACACAGGACATGAACCACTGTGTGGTGGAGAGGCTGTCCCTAAAGCACACAGAAAGAGAAACAGCCCGGGGAGAAATCTCCCTCTGTTATTCCAGGGGTGGTAGGCTCAAGCGCACAGTGTTTTCAAGAACATTTTCTGAGGCTGGGGTGGCTAAATGTAGTTTGAAAATAGTGCAATTTCCTTTGCAAAATGGGGCAAAGAATCCTTATCAGGGAAGCAGAGCCCAACTCGAGCTGAATAGAAAATAGTCTTGCTATAAAAAGCATCATTGCCTCTCTGAAACATAAGCCCAGGCACATAAAGAGCTCAATTCAGCAATATATGTGACCTGGGGTCTCCAAATTGTTTGCCTTGCTGTTGGACAGGAAGAGAGCCACGGCTTGAAACAATTTGACCAGCCCTTTCTTTGGAGCTGCCTGACTTGCCTTCAGCAGGGCAAAAGAGGGAGCTCACGCTAAAGGAGACAACGAGCTGTGCACCAGAGCACAGAATTACAGGCTGGAAAAGACCTCTAAGATCATCGAGTCTAACCATTCCCCCAGCACTGCCACGATCACCACTAAACCATGTCCCCCAGTGCCACACCTACATGTCTCTTAAATCCCTCCAGGAATGGTGACTGCACCACTTCCCTGGGCAGCCTGTTCCAATGCTTGCAACCCTTTCAGTAAAGATTTTCCTAACATCTCATCTAACCCCCCCCGCTGGTGCAATCTGAGGCCATTTCTTCTTGTCCTATTGCAGATTAAATTTTCTTCCCACAACAAGGAAGGTCCCAAGAGTTCTGGCATGTGAAACTCACCTGATCTCATCAGATCTACCTGAGCATTCCCACAGCAGAGCAGGGGTTCCATTGAAACAAGTTCTAACACCAAAGGCTGTGTGAAAAAATGCCTATTTTATCAGAAGCACTTGATTTGGGGTAGTCTTTGAAGTTTATTAACTCGTTGAAGATGCTCACTAGTGTTGTTACCTCCTCCTTTCCTTCTCTTATCCTTCTCTCCCTATGTGAAAAACACCAACAAGCACAAACAACCCAGATGATGGGAAGAAGTGGGCTTCAGGCAGGAGGAAAAATCAGGGAACATTTTGGAAAGCACTTCAGTAAACATTGGCTAAAACTCCGAGGAAGTGGGTTTCTTCACATCCTGGAGTGGAGAATACACTCTGATGCAGTTTGTTACATGATTTCCCATTTCTTGCACACGCCATATCCTTCTCCCATTTTAGAGAGCTGTGGAGCTTCTTGGAGCACACCTTTGGAGCCGTGGCTTTGCAAACAGGCACAAGGCATGTGCCGAGCTGCTCTTTTCCCCTGATTTTTGCATGTCCCTTGGGCAGCCTCTGTCCATTCTCCCTCCTGGCCATTGCTCAGGCTCAGCTGTGACAAAGTGATGTGCTGGGGGACCTCTCCTGGGGAGCATTGGAACCAGGACACCTGTTCCATTTCCAGATCCCCTTCCAATTTCGTTTTGGGGGTTTTCTCAGTGCTACAGGGTTTGACATCTTCATACCCAAGACAGATTAAAAATGAGCCTGTACAGACTTTAAAAGAGGAAAAAAACCTGAATCAACACCAAAAGCTGCATGTCCTGGTAATAATTCTGGGAAGATGATGTTTTAAGGAAAGCTGTCTCTGTGGTCAGTGCAATGCTTGTGCTTCCAGGGCCTGCCAGCACAGCCTGTCTCTGGAGCTTGCAGAGGTCTGGGGCAGCCGGAGCTCCCCAGGCTGTGGGTCTGCGCTCAGGCTAATGTTGCCCATAGCTGGCCATTTCGGGTTGGTTCTCCATCTGAGGAGATCACTGTCCAAAGAGGGATAAAGGGTTCCTTTCTTCTGGGTAACATCTGAAATCACAGCCTGAGCTCTGGTAACAGGATACTGGTGGCTTCAGTTCTGCCGATAAGGGGGAATGCTTCTTTTCCTTGTTGTTGTTAATCCTGGGAGTGGAGATCAGTTGCAGTGCAGGTGTCTGATTTTCATTAAAATTGCAAATTGGACTGAATGCTTGATCAGATAACAAAGACATCATTGAAACCACGTGTCTTCCTTCAGCAGCAGAACAGGACAAGACAAAGAATTTCCCAGTGTGTGTCCACTTGTGCATATTTACTGCAGAGAGAGAGTCTTAATACTTTGGTCATGGGTGAATAAATAGCTTCTAAGAAATGCCAACCCTATCAAACTTGCTGCAGCTTTGGAACAGCTTTAGAGTTGAATAGAAGAACTGCAGTATTAGCCCTTTGGGGAAAATACAGGCTGCTCTCAAAGGAAATCAATTAACTGTAGCATCTCTTTGGCCCCAATTCATCAGATCTTCCCTTTTTATCAAAGCACTTAAGTGTTTTCTTAGCTTTAAGCATGAGCTTAACTGCTTTGATGAACAAAGATGGACTTTCACATATGGTCCTCTCCAGAATCAAGACCGTGTGTTTTTTACTATGGGAAAGAGAACAAGTTCGATAGAGAGGTTCAACCACTCGCTCTGCTTGGGAATCACATGCAACAAACTCATCTGGATTAAGAAAGAGTGGGGGCTGATGGCATCTACACGATGTTTAGAAAGAAAGTTCCTCATGCAATGTCCTCCTGGCAGCTAAACAAAGTGATTTTGAAGTAAACAAACACACAAACACTGTGTTTCGTACAACACCACCTCCTGACAGATGCCACTGCATTTATGTCTTAATTATGTCTTGTTTTAGATCACTGCCCTCTCTTCTTCCTCTTTGTGGCAAATACACTTGGACTTCCCTTAGCACTGATGAAGGGAGCAGCTAAAGAAAGGTTCATCCAACCCAAATTATTAGCTAGCAGGTGTCTAGGATAATCCTTTAAACACCCCAGAAACCAGGATCAATGAGAAAGACGCTGAGCTGTGCCTACACATAGTCAAGCATTTATGTTTAAACTCTCTGAGACAGGGAGTTTTCAGCTGGGACCCATTTGGCTAGTGTTTGCAGAGCTTCTGAAGAAGTTTTATTGAAAATGGAACATGTCAAATGGGTACTTGGCATTGGAGGAACCCTGAATGATCTTCTCTTGGCCATCAGTAGGGTTAGATACAGCCACAAGATTTTAGGGGTGAAAGAAATTCTCTTCCTGGTGCAGGAGAGCAATGATATCTCAGGTTAAAAACTTATTTGGAGGCACTTCACCAAGTCTGCTCTGCTCCATGGTAATGTTGCAGGAGGAATTCCTCAAGGAGTTTGACAGGTCATAGCTTGAGAGGGAAAATAATTCTTGACTTTTACAATGAGACAGTACTGAGAAGTTCCTCATGCTCTGCATGCACAGTGAAAAACTCAGCTTTGAAAACGTGACTTGCTGTCCTGGTGTCCTTGAGTAAAGCCTGCTCAGCCATGGCTGTCTCCAGCAAGTCCCATCCCATTTTTGGGGCAGTTTGCTTTGCTCTGGGAGAAGGACACAACGCAGACATTGCTCTGGCCATGGGGACAGTCATGCAGGGACACCTGGCTGTGCTGTGCCTTGGCAGCTCTGCCTTGGGACACTCTGGATGCTGGTAAAATGGGCAAATTCAGATAAACTGCAACCCTGAGAAAGAGCAGAACTCCCTACCCCCAAATGCTCTGAAAATCCTATGAGGGCTGTGAAACAATTCGTTTTCTGAAGAGTGGGTATTATTTAAATTTTACAGAAACGTGCAAGGAATTCCTTTGGGACTAGGACACACAATACAGACATACAAATGGATTGCTCTGACAGCTTCCCATGCAATGAGCACTCAGTATTTACTGTTCACTTTCATCCCCGGGTAAATGGGAGATAATTTAAAAATATTTTCGTTCCTCTCAGAGCATCACTTGGGATATCTGTAGAATCACTCAGTGTCATGATTCCAAGAAATCTGCCAGGATTGTGTTCTGAAGTTTGCTTTGGATATAAAAGGACTCAAAAGGCCATAGATTATCCCAGGACATATCAAAACATGCATTAAAAATTTCCATGCTCTTGAACTTGTGGTAAAAGTCAGCCACATTCAGTCAGTTCTGTTCAAGTTTAAACTCAAGGGACCTTCTCTCTGCTTGCCAGTGTGTCAGTGCCTTGAGGGGAGGTGGAAACTGCTCACTGGACTCTGCCCTGTCCTAGCAGAGGAGGAGCAAGTGCTGGAACAGGCAGAAAGCATCTGGGCTACAAAGTGTGAGAAACTGCTGGCCCGAAATAGGGCTGTGTAGAGTTACAGCATTAATTAGTGCAGAGGAGCAGCTATCTGGGCATTTACCTTCTCTCATGGCAGTGGAAATCTGGCAGGAAATTTCTCGGTGCGTGGCTGTCAGATGTGCCGTGAGCCCAGCCCGGGGCTGTGCTGCAGCAGGTGGTTTTTAAGGACAGCAGCCATCCAGAAGCTTTGGGAAGCAGCTGCTGTTGTCACTATGGGGAAAATGCAGTTTGCTCCAGCTCTGCTTTGCTATTGCCTAAAGGGATGAACATTGCAGGGAGCCAACACCCCCATCCTCGCCTTTTGCTTTAACTTAAAGGATTTCCAGCCTCCTCCATGTGCAGAACATCAGCAAAGGACACTGCTGGTTCCCTTGCTGCCACCTTCTTACCACCTCTTATATCAGCAACAACCTGTGGTCAGCAGTGAGGTGAAGGTGATGCAGGGTGGCACACTGGCATGGGGACACTCCAGTTGTACCAAGCTGGCGTCAAAGGATGCAGCATAGAAATGGATGTCACAGCTGATCACTCATGGAATTGCATCGGGAAACCCTGCCCACGTCTGTTTGAGACATAAGCCCTGCCTGTCCCTCTGTTTCAAACCTGTTATCAGAGGATCATTTCTAATCACAGCAGAATGGTGTCAAGAAGCAGCTGAAATCATCACTGGGCAGGAGGTTACAAGCAACAGCCACAAGATCAGCAGGAGCCCCTTGGCCAAAACTATCTCATAAAGAGAAGTGGGCCAGAAGGGCAACACTAGTGACCCTGAGATTGTGTGGGGTTTTATCAGTTTAAATAATCTCATCTGGCAACTCTGTTCTAAACAAAATCTGGGGTTTCATGGCCATCCTCAACGCTTTTGCCTGTGCTACAGTGGCAAGTTGTATTTCGGGGGGTCAGTAGTGGAAAACAGATGTTTAAGTGTGTACAACAAGAAGCAAAAAAGCAAATGCTGCAAGCACAGAGTCTGACACGAGCAGGATGGTATCTCTGAATTGACAAAATGAGACCCATGTTAATGAAACACAGGATTAAATAATCTGCTATTTTCTAATTGTTGTGCAAAGCTGCTTTTGTGACAATAAAATTTCAGTCCTTGTAATATGTCCGCATCAGAACTTTATTTTAGCAGAGCCCACTCCTAGTTCATACAGGGATAAACTTCTGTCCAAGTGGTGTTGCAGGAAAGGGCTACTCTGCCAGAAAGACAATGCAAGATTAATTATTTGCCCAGCACACTGCTGCCAGGCTATGAAAAATGCTTCCAAGTATTCTTTTAATTAAGAAGAGATACTTCCACTGAGTAATGAGAAGACCTACTTTGAAATCAGAGAGACTCCAGTATTTCAAAATTAGTTTCCATTCCAAGTTGGATTTCTGAAACATGTCTATTCAGAAAGTTTTTTTAGTAGTGTCAAAATATTATGCCCGGCAAAATATGTCTCCTACAATATTTAAGCCTTCAATGAACATTTGTAAATTATTACCATGAAAAATAATCCAGTTGAATAATGTTTCTTTTCCTTTAGACATCAAAACAGCCTCCTGAAGTACATTACTTTGGACATGCTTCATTTTTGCAAAGAAAACTAATTTATTTTTTTTTTTACACCAACAGTAGCAGTATCTGCGAGTTTCAGTTTTATTTCTCTTCATCAAAGGCATGTGATGCAAAACATGAAAAGAAATGACTTCATAAAATTGTTTTTATGACATGCATTTTAACATGCAGAACTACAGTGAGATGGTTCAAAAAAATTTGGAATTGCTCTATTTAAAATGATAAAGATCATCTTGTCCCTTTTCAGCATGTCTCCCTGTTATTCTTGGATGAGGAATAAACAGTCTGAGAGTAAATGTTGCATTGAAATCCATTGAGAAAAAATTAAACTTTTATATTATTTGCTGGGAAAAATGATGATTCTGTGAGCTGACATTAAGGGACAGATTTTCAACATTATTCACCCATTGAAAATAGCTCCTATTGTTCCCAAGTTCAAAAGCCTCTCTGGTTATTGCAACTTTGTCCTAAATATGTAGCTGAGCAGTTGGGCTCAGACTCCTAAAATTCAGCTGCACACACATGACTTCCTGTGCAGTTTCTGCCCAGCGCATGCAGGGATACTGCTCCCACCCTCCAGCGATGCCACAGACATCGAGTTTGTACTTGCATTTCACAGGAGTGTGGGTTTGGCTGCAGCAGGAGCCCAGAGAGGTTGCAGGAACCTCTTTTCCTCACCCAAAGCAGGGCCTTGGCATTTTACCATGTTTCTGATGAGTGCATGAAGAGAAATGTGGCTGTTTTGTCAGATCAGCCAGGGGTAGATGTAATTGTTGCTTTTGGGCTTACCAGGAGATGAAAGGTCTCCTTTAGGTTGAGGGATGTTGTGTGGTTTGGGCGCTTGGTCTTCCCACTGGGTCTTTTTGGGGAGGCCCTTCCCTCCAGCCTCATCTCATCTCCTGCTCTGTGCCCGCATAGGTCAGGCGGCGGTTTCACCATGGGGAAGTTGCTCTGGGATCGCAGCCTTTACTGAGACAACACAAGCTGTGATCAGCCAAGAGGCTGTGTCCCCAAACAGGAGCAAAACCCACTCCCCAGTGAGGGGCTGGAGGGCTGGGAGAGCCCCCGGCCCGCCTGGAAGGACACACGGGAGGCGGTGAGCGCTGCAATTGCGGCCAGCCGTCCTTGGGCCCCGCTAAAACTTCACACATGATTTCTCTGTGAAACTGCAGCAAGATAAACAAGATTTGGTATGAATTTAAACATAACACTGGTTATATTATTTGGGAACAAAACAGTTGCATAACCCTGCAGAAAACAGCACAGCTGTTCGTGCCGGACAGCGCGCCAAGAGCTGCGCTCTGCTCCCTGCCAGAGGTGCGCGCCTCGGTTGGGCTTCCTTCCCCTCTCCTGCATGGTGACTCTCGCTCCCAGTCCTGGGGGTCCAAGGTAAATCCACCCGCTCCTCCTCCCTGGTTTCAGGAGTCACTAAAAGAGTGGATCCCCTGTGCCGCAGAGCCCCGCTCTGCGCTGCCCCCGCCTCCCTGTGCGCTCCCTCCGGGTTCAGTGCGCTCAGCATGACAATCGGATTTGCTGTGAGATTAGGGCGGTGTAATCTCATTAACGATGACAAGCTCCACTGGGCCGCTCTGCAGCTCGCTGCATATCCCCCCTCACACACACACACACACACACAGAGGGCTTTGATGAACAGCTACAGCAGAGGTAATGCTCCTGCCAGCTCTGCGGCACTGCAGGGAGAGGCACTGGATGGAGCTGGGCATCAGCGCAGTCCCACAGCGATGAGATCTACCCGTGTGTGCTGGGATGGTTGATTAGAGCTGGATCTGGTCCAGCTCCCAATGAGCTGTCACTGGGATGGGTTAACCCCCATCCTGCGTGATGCTTAGGGTCCAAACAGACCTCAGACTGCATTCACCAGAGCTGCTCTGCAATGTGACAGCCTGCATGGGAAGGAAGGGTGACTGGGGACTGTCCCAGTCCTAGACAGACATTGTCAAACCCCTCCTGCTCACTTATTTCAAAGGGGACTTCCTACCATTAATGTCTGAGTCTGTGTGCAAAACACTTCCCAAAATATTCCGTATTACATGATAATATATTATAACATAATGTATTTGTAACATAATATATTCCTGTTATTTTCTTTGCCTGTTATTTTTATGTGCTAAAATTAAAATCAAAAAGGCAAATAGCTAATTTGCATATGTAAAACGGAAGTTATTATGCTAATGATTGCCTGCAAATAGTGCAGGCACTGATTCTTAAAGGAAAATGCTTGAGAAGGAAAACCAGGACCCAAACCATGTTGCACATATTACAGGCAAACAACTGTGTCAGTGAAAACAAAAAGAGAAAACTAATCCTGCAAGTTTTCTGGGAGTTCAATTTTATTCACATTCCCTCCCTGGGCATCAAATGGAAATCCTTCTTTAGTGAAAAACTGTGAGCTGGGCTGTGCATCCCCCTGTGTGCTGCCATGCCCATCCTATTTCCATGAGTCCCACTAATCTTACCTCGAGTACAAGCCTCGCTCAATCATTTCAGGACAGGTTGTGGATGCCCCCACATAGAAAAGGGCAAAAGCAAATAGGACAGTTTCTGTGTGCTGATGCTCTGCCTTATTTCTTCTCAGAAAAGTTGCTCAAATACTTCCCTGAAATGCAAAATATTTTGGAAGCTAAAGATAGTTCAGGCAGAAAAGCAGACATCTAACTGACACTGAGCAAATAAATACAAGTTACGAAGAATTCTTAGTGAAAATAAAACCCTGGAGGAATGGAGCTTGTTACTGAAAACAGGGCAGGAGAATGGGATGATGGCAGGCTCCACTGATAACCATTGGCTCCATCCCCAGGATCCAAGTTGGGGCTGGAGATTCCACAACAGGAACAGAACAGTCCACACTTTCTGTTAATGCCACCAAAAACCATGCTGCAGGTGAAGGAAACTGCAGTACTGTCAGATGGTGTAGCTTGTGAGCAGTGCTGGTGGCTTCCAGCGAGCAGCGTGCGTGGTCTGGGGTCCGTAGGAGTACCTGAACATTATTGGACACGAAGGCTGCAGTTGGGTGTGTAAATGCAGTGTCACACAGAGGGACCAGAAGAGGACTGACAAAGACACTAATGGCTGAGGAGTGGTTTTGCAGAGTGGGCATCCTCTTGTCGGGGGTTTCAGTTGTGAGGCAGTTTGGCCTCTTAGGCTGAAGCCTTAGTCTTTCATGGGATCAGTGCTTGGTTCCCATTAATCCACCATTAGGCTGATTTCCTTGGCTCAAGGGGGTCAAAAGCACTGGCTGTTGTTTGCAGGGATATATTCATGGTAGTGCCAAGATAAGAGCCTGTTTCCACCCATGGTGCAGCCAAGGCAGTTTCCCTTCCTCGATTCTGGGGCACTGAACTGAACCCAGCTGCTCCCCTGGGACAGGCTCTGCCCAGCACACAGAGCCTCTGTCCCAGGGAGGAAGGGCTCCTTTTCACAAAGAACTGATGAAATGATGTAAAAGACTAGCAAAAACAGAGAAGAAAAATTCTCAACTACTTAACACTTCCGATAGCTGCTGTTGTTTTTATTTCCTGCGGCTGAACCAGGACTATTTTGCAGAGTGGGAGTAAATCCCATATTGAAATACCACAATGAATATTAGCTATTAGTAATGCCTCGATAGAAACACAAGATACAACCACAGTGATCAAGAGGGATATGCCAGAGATGATTTCACTGTTCCAGAAGCTAATGAGCTTGTTAGAGGAAGACACTATTATTAGCTCCTGCAGATCCTTGCAGCCTGCCTATTCAATAAAGTGCTGCTCGTGGAGCTTGGTTTGCAGCATGGTTCATTGCAGAGCATGAGCCCACATGGTTTTCATCCTGTGACAGCATCCTGCTAAGTCCATGCTGGTGTCCCTGGGGATGTCAGCTGTGATATGACATGTGCTGCAGTCTCCCCAGACACCTTCATGCACCTGCTTAATCTCCTTGGGCTTCATCCTTCTGCACCTTTCACCTGGAGGGGATGGGGTTTGTATTCAGCTACTCCCATGGGAAGACGTTGAGAAAAACCTATAGCAGTGGTTGAATTCCTGGGGCAGCCCCGGGCTGCTGTTTCACAGGGCTGTGGCTGCAGCTTTAATCTGGCCTCGTAGACCCCTCAGATTTCTCACTTTACATTGGGGTAAGTAGTAAGTGAGTCCCAGAGTCATGCTGGTGATTTGCAGGTTGGGGAAGTCCATAGGGACCAGCACAGAATCATAGAATAATTAAAGTTGGAGAAGAACGCTCAGATTATTGAGTCTAATCATTAACCTAACACTGCCAAGCCCACCACTAAACCATGTCCCTAAACATGACATCTACCTCCTATTTGAACACTTCCAGGGATGGTGATTCCACCATTTCCCTGGGCAGCCTGTTCCAATGTCTGACCACACTTTCAGTGAAGAAATATTTCCTAACATTCCAATCTAAACCTCTCCTGGTGCAACTTGAGGCTGTTCCTCTTGTTCTATCTTGTTACCTGGAAGAAAAGACTGACCCTCGCCTGTCCATAACCTCCTTTCAGCAAGTTGTAGGGCAGTGCCATATGGGGGACAAGCTCAGCTGACAGGCACCGCTGTCACTGCTCCTTCTGCAATCTCTGATCATGTTTGATTTCAGGGGGATGTATATAATGGCTCGACTCGACTTGAAAGCCCTCAGATGTGATCCTTCTCCTCATCTGGACAAGGCAGGTTGCTTTTTCTTAATGCAGCCAATGCTGCTGGGCAGGGCAGGCAGGGAAACGAGATCAAAGTTCAGCTGAAGCCTTTCAAAGTGAAGCAGCAGAGTAACTTTTGATTGGGCTCTTAACTAAAGCTGCACAGCCACCCTTTGAAAGTGCCTGGACCCAGCATAAACCTTGCATTATGCACGGGAAACACCCAGAGTAAATGCTTTTATCACCCAGAGCAATTAGGGCTGGCTATTAGCTGAACACAGCATTAAAGAGGACAAAAATTGGGCCTGTTGATGCTGCTGAGAGAGGTTATGAGGTGCAATGAGTTTTCCACTCTGATAAACAAGACTGGAGCGGGAACATGGGCAGCAGAGGTGAAATGGGATCTCCAAAGAGGGCTGAACTCACAGCCCATCAGGTCTGGCTCAGTTATCCCCAGCACTGTCAGGGCATGCACATCCTGAGGCTGCTGCTGCCTCACTTCAGCAAGCAGCTTTGAAAGCAAATCTGTGGTGCCCACACCAGCCTGGCAGTCTCACTTTGTGCCTTAATATGGCCAATACAGCAAAGTCTGAGCACCCCTGTGTGTAGCAGAGGATACTTCCAGCCTTCCCAGGTCAAATAGTTTGTGTGAAACCATTTGGCAGCAAAGGGAGCTGCAGCAGCTCTCAAGGTTATGGGAACCAGGAGAGGAGGCTGAGATGTTGGGGTGAAATCATGGACCTCTGGAGGCTCTTCTTGGCCCTGCTACAGACTTTCTGCATAACATTAGCTCTTCTTTTTTTTTTTTTGGGGGGGGGGAAAAATGATTTTCATTTGCTGGCGATGGGGTCCTTCATCTTTTCTGGTCTGGGTTCTCTCCTGGTAGATGGAAAATGCTTCCTTTTCTCCAAGGGGCTCTCAGGATGAATGTCTGTTCTCACCACTGAGGCGCTTGCAGACTGAGGTGATGAGAAACCTATAAAAACATATCCAGCTCTGTCAGAACTGAAAAAAATGAAATGGGAAACAAATGTTCACCCCATATTAGAAAAGCACAGAGGGATTGCTTGCTCTGCTGGAAAAAAAAAAAAAAAAAAAAAAAAAAGAGAAATCTGTGCAATTTTGGACCC